>JAVDPK010001432.1:64999-80351 GCA_034780415.1 Cichlasoma orientale | reverse complement strand
GCTCAGCGCTGCAGCGTCACGATGCTACGTCATCTCAAATCGGGAAGTCCCCAGGACGCGCCGGCGCGTCCAGGGACTCCAGAGAGGGTGTGGCCACCTTATGATTGACAACCCAATGCGACAAATCAGCACCTTCTTGGTTCCCAGTTTGATCCGTGCTTGTCGGGTGGATCAAGACGGCAAAACAGCCGAACAATTTAACTAGTTTACACATATTCTTGCAATCTATAAACCCAGTACACCCAAATAAAGCGATTGTTTGGCTTGATCTTAAAAAGTAGCGCCTGATTTATCTTATTGTTGGATGAGATGTGCTAACTTTCTGGACTATTTGGCAAGATAAGTCAAGCTCACATCAAAGCGCTTCAAATATTTAAAACCCTATTCATGTCTTGTATATTTTGCCTCAGGCTCTGAAAGCCAGGACCACAGAGGGCAGTGCAGTGAGGTGAACCTGGGAATGCCTGCAACAGCTGTGAGAAACCATCAGATCTGCCATTCCTCACACTTCAACAGCCAACAAGAGAGCAATTTATGGTGGCTTGAAAGTAAGAAAAAGAGCCACGGGGGGAAAAAAATAGAACAGACAGGAGAGAAGGAGACATAAACAGAGAGAAAAACGGAGGAAGAATGAAATAAACACAGAAGGAATACGAGGAGTTGAAAGGAGATGGGATAAAGCAAAACAAAATGACCGAAGAAATAGATAAAAGAAAAAAGGCTAAAAACAAGGAGCAGGAGTGACAGAACGATGCAGAGAGAGCAAGATGGCTGACAAGGAAAGCAAAGAAAAGACATGGGAGAATTTACACCTTTAATATACTGTAATATTGCACATTTTTATGCCTGCTAGTTCTCCTAGGTCGACTGAAAACACAAAAATGTCTAATGACAGGTTTGCATGCTCCAGTACATCCGTTTCTTTCAGTGTGACGCTGATTAAAAGTGACCTACTGCCTTTATAGCGAGGTCAGAGTTCAGGTATACTACAGAATCATGTTCAAATAGCACCAAACAAGCGCAGGTGTAGTTGACTTCATGCCATCCGAGTGAGAAACACTCCCCAAAATGCTGCCCCAAGAAATGAAATTTGTCTTCTTCAGCAGCTCCCTCCACACATCCACGTATTTCCTCCTGCCACTTTCTCGCATTCTTTCTGCTCGTCTGTGGTGGGTTGGTGGTGTGAACACTTCGTTTATTTGGTCTTTTAATACAAGCTGACCCCTGTCCCCCGATGTGTGCGCGTGTGCACATGTGTGTGTATGTGTGCGCATGTGGGTCCAGAGAGCACTCTCCCATGACAACTACGTCAACGACCCGGAGACGGTGTCGAAAGAAGACCACACCACACGGGGCGAAAGAACACATCAAGTCAACTTTAGCACATATACACTCATATATCCAACGTAGCAGCGCAGCACATAGAAGAATATGTGTGTGTTTATGTGTGTTTTAGTCTTGAGGAAATCTTCGGCATGTGTTGGACGAATCCCCGGGGTGCTCACTCAACCCTGATTGGCCGGTAGGTTTGCTGTGTTTGTTTCCACAGCGACAGAGCTGTCACTGCCTGCTGCCACCCAGGTAGAGCTGTCAATCTCCCTGGCTCATAGCCAACCACATGCAGGCCTCACTGCAACCAATAAAAATGCAGATCTTTTATTTAACAAGGGTCAAATTATTATCAACCAAAACTGATGGTAATGAGTTATAAAAGACAAAGTTGCATACTTTTATTAGAAATTATTGAAATGTATATGGAGCTTCAGCTTCATGGGTAATCAAGACTGGATTTAAAAGGTAAATAGAGAAAAAAATGTCTTAAAGAGAGGTGATGTCTATTCAAAATCTTACCATATATTTTCATGAAGACATGAATCGTTTGCCAAAATCTTTTTTTTTTTTATTATTATTATTGATGCTATCATGACTGCCTGTTTCACTTTTCATGCGGTTCCACTGCTGTGACAGTTTTGTGTACTGGTGTTTATTCTTATTCATCCATGTGCAGGTGACCATGCATGATTGCTGTCATTTTGTGAGTAGCATAAAATGAATTACTTAAAAAATCTCATGGCTGAGAACAGAAAATTTAATTTAATTTAATTTTATATGTGCAGCATTCGTGTGGCGTTTAAAGCCCAAACGATTTAAAAGCGTCCATAAAAGAGTTCATTCCGCAAACCGATGGCGGTCACCGTACATGCAGAACATCGGCCTAATGCAGGGAATTATAAACCTGTCAACATAAGATCAAGCCTGTAAATTAAGGAGTGTCATCTCTTTGAAGCTGGAACTGAACCAGAGTCCAAAGGATGCCTTTCATGATGGTTCTTCAGTCCTTCGCTCGACCAGCTGAGCAATCAAAGGGCCTGAAATGCTGCATTTGTAAAACAAAATGATCTAATCATGACTTCAGCTGGATAAAAGCACAGCATTACTAATTACAAACAGCAGCGAGGTTTAACCAGATGACATTAAGAAGAGTAAACTGGGCTGAATGTTCTACATACGAACAGATTTGATTGGGGTTTTTTAGCCTCCTGGAAAGCCAATAAAAAACAATTAGCCATTCTCGCACTGTCGAGCATTTTAATGTACTAATACAAAGCAACACTCTGGAGTCTCCCCAACGCACAACAGCTGAAAATTAAATGTGACCGTACAACGTGTTCTGTCCGGGACTTATCTGTAACTCATTGCGTTTGACTGTTATGTTTCTGCTAGTGCGCGCACGTGCGTGCGTTTCGCGTTAATCTCTGTCCTTGCTCAGCAGTCACACACTCAGGTGTACACAGACAGAGCGGTTTGTCCCAAGCGGGCTACAGTATCTCCTCCGGTGTGTTTGTGTGCACGCTGAACTGAATACAGTAAAGGCTTTTCACTGTAATCACTGATCAATAATAGTGATCAGAGGGCAGGCCATCAATACGGTTCCATCTGCTGCCGTTTGGCCTGAGCAAATAAAGGCCGCGCGCTGAGGCACGGCACACACCTACAGCTGCTTTAAGTGCAGCATTTTAACATCTAACGGCACTCATTTCAAAATATGAGCTGACACAGTATGAACACTTGAGATGAGATCACACCAGCTGTGACCACACCCATCTTCATTTTACACCGCAGTGCTTCATATGAGGAGTTACAAATTAAAAAGAATGTGGGACAAGGGTGTAAAGTGGGGGGCTCACTGTTCGCTTGACCTCCATGCTTCTGGCAGCCTTTACTTACGCCCCTACCCTTTGCCCGTGCACGGACCGCTCCATTCTTCAAACTCATCCCTGCAAAGTTTCATGACTGCGATGCAGTCTGTCCACAGACACACAAATACACATCTGCCAAAATAAGCCATCTTTTTTCCACAGTGACACACGCGCACACACACACATATTCAAAGGGTGAAAACAATACCAACCACGATGCCATGATGGTAATTAAAGAAAGCAACTGAAAAACACTTAAATATACCCACACCCACTGGCCTACAGTATGACCCTCTAATTAATGCATTGAGCCGGATGTTACTGTGACCTCTCCCTTTTTAGGCATGACCCCAGCAGATGACCCTAGAGAGGGATTAGTCTCTGATGCGCCTAGTTAACTCCACAGCACACCACTCAGAAGGAAGGGCACACTACAACTGAGTCGATTTTCACTCATTTTCTTGAATATTTTTCTGTGCTACACAGTTCTGATCGCAAACCTGCAAAATCCATCCTCACATCAAAATCCTGACTTTCATATCTGCCCCCATTACCACCCTAACAAAAGGTTTTCCAGACACCCCAACCACCTCGACCCATCTAATGCTCCTCTCGCCCTAGCCAGCCCCCGTGTAATCCCCGTGAAACCTAAGCGAGTATATTTTGACTGCGGAGTTTGCAGAGAGGAAGCAGAGGTTGGATTTCCATAGGAGTTTAAAACTGACAAAAACATTCACGGCGAAATCTGCGGAAATGAGCCTGTTAACATAACACACGTGCACACTCACACAGAGGTTAAGACAAAAAGGGACTACTGATCACTTTCTATTATACACCCACTGGTAGAAAAATATTCAGTAACTTACTGAGCATAATAGTTGAAAAATATCTAAATTAAAATTGATTGATTAAAAACCATCAATATTTTGTTTAATATTTCTGTGAGGAATAGAAATCACATAATTGGAAACGTATAGTTGATCTGGGATAGTGGAGATATTGGACAAAGGATGTTGAAAATGGAGCTGCCAGGCAGGAGGAAAAGAGGAAGACCACAGAGAAGATTCACGGATGTAGTGAAGGAGGACGGAGGATCAGGTTCAGAGTACTTTAGACGTTGATTTGTCAATTGCAGATCTGAGAATATAGCATATTTCTTCCATTTGTCCAACTGCTTCTTTATGTCATTTTCCAAATATTCCAAATATGCACAAATCTAAATGTTATGGAGACAAAACTCTGAAAGGATGTACAGTTATCCTCATTTAAACAATGAAACTTCACAGAATTAGAGGACAACTGTAAATGCTCCTGAAACACAGACACAACCGACTTTTGGAGCCATAACAATTTGGCTGTCTGTGTTTAGTGGCGCACAACTTCAATTTTCTCATGCAATTCAAAGAGCCCGCTAACACTGTGCAACATTTCAGATGTTTACTAAATGTCCTTGTTACTTGTTCTCACTTTACACACACACACATAAAATACAGTATGTGAAGTATCTCGGGTTAGGCTCAGACGACGCAATTTGACACCCAACTACAAAACAGTTGCGCAGAAACAGACACACTATTTAGAAGGTTGCTGCAGCATATGTCCAAGCGTTGCATTGTTAGAGGCTGATAGGCTGGCATTTTGTTTAGATGGCATTAGGTGCTTTTTAGATTTACATGATTTACAATACAACTCTCGCCCTTATCCTGTTTGCACCTCCTCGGCCTCTGCATATTAGCAGATGCACGTGTCTAATTTTTATTCAGCTTCTAAAGTACTTCTGGCTGCGGGGGTCGACGACAGTAATGCTAAGGCTAATGCTAGGTGAGCAGGAAGAGGATGGTTCTCGTCAGAGCTGCTTCGGAAATGATAAATAAATGTATTCATATTATATTAAAGCACAGACACTTGGATAATGTGCGTGAGAAGGTATAGTTTCCACTAACTTTTAACACATTTATTGTCAAAGTGTATGCTTTGTTAAGCGAGAGCTACATTGCGATGGCATAGAAGAACATTTCTGGGAAGACGCATGATGTAGACATAGAGTACAGAGTTAAGCTGTAGCTACTCTGTACATTTAACACAGTACTACACATCAAGTTACACAACAACTTAACAAGTTGTCTTCAAGTTGAGAAATGCTGTCTTCACCTGTCTGCTCTGCTCTGCGCGTCGGTTGTGTAAGTCTGTGTCACTGTGACGGTGAAAGACGGAGACACTTACACACCGAGGGGAGCTGCAAAGCTCTCACACAATAAGATGAAATAAAATGAGTGCATATAGACAACGTGAGCTTTCACCATGACTACTTTACCAAACAGGAAATAATGTGTTGCTAACGCCCCTTCCCCCCTGCAGGTTTTCTGCTACGTGTGAAATATTGGCTTGTTAGTGCGCTGCAGTAATAAGGCAGGAACATTAGCCCAAAGCTTTGATTGCTTATTTTCTCTTCCAGCAGATGTATTTAAAAAAAAGAACATGGACATTTCAACAAGGGCAGATACAATACACAGGAACCACCTTTGTCCTTTGTACATCAGCTTTACTGTACGAGTATGTGTGCGTGCCCTTTTATCTTTTCATAGAGACTTATGGGTACCTCCCTACGGCCGCAACTTTTCCCAGCTGTATCATTTTGATAACTGAGTGATTGTGAATGCACGGCTTTGTCTCGATTTCTCTATAGAAAGCACATGTCTGTGTCAACTGTATGTGTGTGTTAGTATAACCCATCTATTGAGGCCAGTGTCACCCACGCAGGTGTGAGGCCGTGAAGGAAATGAAATAAACCACCTGCGAATGCTCCACTTTGCGCAATCTTGTGTACCTGTGAATGAAAGAGAAACTGTGCGAGCAAGTGTCCGGTACCTCACACTTTAGCACGCCATTTGTAAGTGAAAGTCAAAATCAAGTATTTTAATTTTAGTTTTTCATTGGTTTTCTTTGGGTGGGTGTGGGGGGGGGGGTGATGATGGGAGAGAGTGTCCCAGATGGGGGAGGGCAGTGAGGACAGAGAAGGGTAACTGGTTATTACAGGCATCCAGAGAGCAGGACAGATGGTTAGACAGTGGTCAGGCTTACACAGCAAAATGCTGTAAAACAGATATGAGAAAACCATGTGTGCGTCAGCGAGGAATGCGCTCACACTCTCGCGCAGATGCAAACGTATGCACACCCTCACACTTATGCAGTCTTGTGCTTGTTTGCATGATGAGGAGAGTAGCTTGGAAATAAGAAGTAATAAGAGAAAACCATTATATATATATATATATATCAGAAATAATGACAAACATTTTAAAACAATATTAATAATGCAAGAAGCACCCACCGCCCACACCTAAAGTTTAAAATGCTATATAAATATGTAGACTGGAGCACTTTTGTTTCCTTCCTGAATCCTCTCCCATGAGGACAAAACATAGATAAACACCCCAGATCTTAAAAAGAGCAAAATGACTCCAAGTAGCATCAACAACCTCTTTTCCCCAGCTCTGCTGTCAACACCCTCAGGATCCGGGTGACACATCAGTTCACTAGAACCACAGACAGGCGCCAAGGACGAGCCTAATCTGCTCACACATCTGTCTCTCTTTCCCTGCCTTCATCTCTTTAACTCTCCGGGTCTCTCTGGATTCCCTTCAGTCACACCCGAGCTTACACTTACACCTGCAGCGAGGCGAGACTATCCGGGCTGGGATCTTTACGGAGGCAGGGGAATAGATGAGACTGGCTGAGAGAAGAAGCTCCATCTGTTTCATCTGTAACCTGTTGCTGTGTGATGGTCACTGTTGGTTTCTGGCTGTGTTTTGTTTAGACACGTACGCGGCCTGTGTGTGTGTGTGTGTGTGTGTGTGTGTGTGTGTGTGTGTGTGTGTGTGTGTGTGTGTGTGTGTGTGTGTGTTTGCAGGCCTGTGCATTTTAAAAGCCAGCGTAAGGCTGCCTCTGTGATAATGATGTATGAAACTTAAACCCGAGGTCATCTGTTCCAATAAAGCTTCCAGTCTCTCAGCCCCTCTTGCATGCAGATGAACCAATATAAAAGGTCTGCCTGGTTTCACAGGTTACCCTCTCATTTCGCTACAACACAGACAATCGAGAGGAGGGTTTACAGTTTATATTGAGATGAAAAAGACAGTAGACACTGAGAGGAGGAACAAAGGAAATGTAAAAGAAAAAAAAGAATAAATCAAGATAGAAAGGACCACAGAGAGACTCCAGGTTTCCAATTAGTGGGAGGTGAGATAGGATGTGGAATCCATCGGAAGGACTGTCCGGTGTCGCTGAGCGGGGTGGGGAGGTGGTAGCGGGGATGGTGAAGGGTAGGGGGTGTGAGGCTGGCGGATTAGAGGGAGATGAGACGAGAAGCAGTGCACTGGCCTCTCTTCCCAGACAGCTCATCTCTGCAAGCTGCTGGAGGCTGGCAGAGAGAAAATACACACCGGGGGGTCTGGCTTCAGAAAGCTGCAGCAGCTCTTCCACTGAAATATCTGACCCCAGGACTGAGTTCATTTTCTGCTGCCCAAACTTGCTTGTTCTCTTCTGGAAAACCAATAAAGAAAGCATGCGACTCTCATATTAATTATTAGACAGCGACAATGCCAAAGATTTATAAGGCTGTCGGTGAGTAATGCTTTGAAGAAAGGTGACAATTTAAACCTGAATTACTAAGAGAGAAAGAAGGAACCAGTGATGCAAGTATTACTAATTTCTGAGAAAACCTATTATTCCAAACTTGACATAATTCTCTTCTGCTTTCTTTATTTTATTAGTCATGTAAAAGCAGACGTTAGATGGCCATTAAAAGCCTGTTCTAAAACTTTTATTGCTTTTTTTCTTTGTGAATGTTAAAAAGGAATTTTATAGTTTCATTTTGTTTGGAAAACAAAAACTAATGTAATTTAAAATCCAATCTTGATGAAGGTACTAAAAATGGGGGGAAAAAATTAAACATGATAAAACAAATAATGATACTGCACAGATTCCGTGATTTAAAAAGTAAATCATACTTTAAAAAGATAAATATTGCAGTCCAGTTTAATTTTGATATCGCATGCATAGATGGACAGCTGTGGGAGCGTGGTCCAATATTTACTGCGGTCTAATAAGGAGTAAATGAGGTGTGGGGATGAAATAATAGTTTAAAGGATCTTTTGATTCCTTTGATTTTCTCCTGACTAGATAAGCAAATTAAGAAAATTAAGAGTATTCTTTCAAATGGACCCCTTCTCTTTCATCCATTGATTCCTATCCCCCAGACAAACAGCTATGGCCGATGAATAAACATTGGACTGTTTTAGTGCTTAGAAACACTCTTTGAGCAAGAGGCCTAATTCAAGTAACATCCTTTCCCGGGGATCGATTCCGTGAAGAAGCATAATGCTATGCTTGGTTGTTCAGCCTGTCTCAAGAAAGCAATTCCAGCACATCCAGCAGCATTTGTTACTGGGTTGTCTTAAAAACCTCACTGCAAAAAGTTATTGCGCTGCCATGCCATAGTGGAGAGGCATTTAAAACAATGAAATGGCTGCTGAGGGGGCAATTAAACCCAGGTCAGGCCTGATTTATAACCCATTTGAATGGCATGACAAAACTCGGCTACATGTGTATGTTTGCATGCACATGCACATAAAGCACAGAGAGAGATTCTTATTGATTTTTTCACACTCATTGTATGTTCACCAAGGTCATTTTTTTCTATAGGGGAGCTCAATGTAAACACTGACTGCTGCTGAAGGCATTCATTAATACTGGGAAGGACAGGTGGACCTTTTTTTTAATTCAGACATGCCTGTGTGAAGAGTGAAAGTGTTTTTTGTTGTCAAGTGATCCTTTCTCACAGCCATTTTAGTGGGGCAGTTGCATTATGTATGTGTGTGTGTGTTTTTCCAGAGTAAACAACACACCAAATGATACCAGCTTGGCTTCAACTGGACAACACCCGCAGTCATCCAGGGAAAGTATTCACAGCAGGCTAACAAGCACTGCTGGCATGAATGTATCTGATAAGCCCGAAAGCCCCTGAGTAATCTCTCTGGTATTCTTCAATGTAAAGTATGGGCGCCATGTATGGGAAGTGTCTGGAGCAGCACATGTGTACAAGAGCTTGTCTCAGCAGCAACCAAGTCAGGTCCAGTATACGCTGTGGTAGAAAACATGTCAGTCAGTCACCATACAGGCTGCTAAAAGCAAGCTGCACTTTGGCACACAATACACGAGGGAGTTTTTAATATAGTTTAAGCTATATTAAAGCTTCCATTTCATTGTCAGCAGCAGGAGGACATCAGTGTAGGTCTGATATGCACCTAACTCCAACAGGAGCTGGGACAGAACTTTTTTTTTTTTTTTTTTACCAGCTCAATCTACCCATGTAGGGTAGATAGACTCTCAGACTGAATGTGGACAGTCCATTTTGCCTCCCGTCACTTCCAGGAGATGTGTGTTAAGAAGATATTTCCTTATAACCAATGTGATAAAATGTAGTTATTACTGCAAGCAAGCCCTGTTTATACTTGAAAAAATGTGAACCTCGATCTTTTAGCCTGCTTTAATACCCACGGGCTGTTAACACACCTGAGGAAGTCTCCCTCCCAAATGGACCTCCTGTGTCACGTCACCTGAACATACCATCAAGCAGCGTTTGATGCCAGCTGAGAAAACAGTCTGACTCATGCCTGCCAGGACATTTTCAATTATTCACTGGATCGCGCCCTTGGCCCGAGGCTGTCCAACTCTTTTTTTTTCTGCTGCTCTCTCCATACCTTAGCACTAACTGTGTTCACGAATCAAAAAAAAAAAGAAAAACATGGAGAAGAGAAATTCTCCACATGAACCACACGAAAGAGGCACAAGGAAGGAGCCATCAGGGGGCAATCCCTCTTATTCCTGTTCGATGTACAGGAGTTGAGGTTATGCACTGCTTCTTTAGCAGAATCGTATTAATTTTACAATAAAAAAATTCACAACATGTTTTTGTTGTATGTATTTGTGGAAAATGTTTGGGGGTAATGCCGGCACCTGCACCACATGGATGGAAAGAAGATAAGAGTGAGTCTCTGTGTTGTATTGTTTGGTTTAAAGCCTGTCTGTGCAGAATTCCAGAATTCCTACCATTAGCACCACCTGGTGGTAATACCATAAAACACACTGTTGCGGACAACAATGCGCAGGCTTTTGGGGCTGGAAGCACACTTCCGTCACTTGCTTCTCTTCCTCCGGTCTTAGCCCCTCCCAGAGAGAATTTGATGGAGATGACTTGACATGAAACATGAAACTGTGGAGGAGCTGAAGCTGCCAAAATACATTACAGCTGAGCATGCAACTTTCTGTCAAACTGTCACTTGATTCTTAAGCGCAAAACTCCAAAATGAGCATAAAATGACACATGTGATGTTGCAACATTTCCACAAAGGATCCATGTGTGTGTCTTCTAGCTCTTAATTCCTTCACAGGCCTCCTCTCTCCTTGCTCCCCATCCCTCAGATTGTAAGGAACTGTAAGATCCTTCAGTGGAATCTCACACGGTGCAAGAGGATGTTGGCAGCAGTGTTGCCAAGTCCGCTTATTATAAGCGACTTTGGGCTTGTTTTTTCTAAAGTCGCTTACAAATCTCGTGAGTCGCGGGTTGCGGTTTTTTGGGCTTGTTTTTTGAACATGAAGTTGCTTATTTGGGCTTGACTTTCTTTCCGAATGAAACTCCTTGATTATCTCCCAGCTCCCCATAATAAAGCAAAAGACGAGTGGTAGATAGTTTGTCCCTTCCATGTCCCCGTTTACTGTTTATCGCTCCCGCTCACGCTGACAGGGCGCACACCCAAACAAACACTCATAGCAGCCTGGCTCCGTGAACTTGCCCTATTTGCTCTGTCTCTGCTTGCAATGCCATTAAGCAATGCTGATGTAGAACAAGTGTTCTCACAAATGAACCTGGTAAAATCCAAACGGAGGAACAGAATGGGTTAGGACACACGCAGCAGCATACTCCACATAAAATATGGACTGAGGAGACAAAGTTTGTGCTGCAAAGATTTCATTCCAAGCAAGGAGATGATTGAGCACTTTAACAGTCACATGTACTCTGTGGGAGGAACATTTGGAAGCACAGAGACAGATGCAAACGAAAACAGCGATGATGGATTGTAGTGATGGTGGATGGTATTTTGTCTAGTCAAAATATAATTAGAGATATCTTAATTTACTAATACGTCTAGTCATAAATCAATTTCAGATATCTGGAATGTAACTGTGGTGAAACGGATTTTGTTAAAACGGCCTGCCATATATATAGCATATGTACCTGGCTTTTCAAGGTGCTTTAAAATAAAATGCATTAATGTTTACATGTCATCATTTGTACTACGTTTTTTTTTTGTGTGTGTGTGTGTTTGTTTTGTGTAGGCAAACTGATACATGCCTAGCAGTGGCCCCACATCAGTTCTAAGTTCATTATTAGCCTCTAATGATTTAAAAACATTTGAGCTAAGTGCGCCAGGCCTATAATGATTGTCCTCCTGAGGACATGCCGTTTTTGGAACTGGTATTATAATGGATTTTTTTTCCCAGATTTCTATTACTCCCTCATTCCGAGTCTCTCACAAAATAACCAGTTCAGTCAAATAAGAATCCCTTCAGCCTCCAACAGTTATAGAATAGAAACAAAAACATAAACGTTGCTGGCAAACAAACTTGCAGCAGGAACGCTCCTCCTCCCTCCAACATGTCGCCAGCAGGGGAGCGCCATCATCACTGTCGGGTATTGTGTGAACACACAGGCGCATACGTGAATATGCGTGCATGCGCACATGCTTGCGCATACACACACTTCAAAGCCTTTGATGCTTTGATGATTTAATACAAGTTTTTGTAAAGGACCCACATTTGAAACTTTCTTCCTGTGCTTATCAGACTATTGACAGAAGTGCAACACAAGGATTTCTTAACAAGTTCCTAGCACCAACCAAAACAGTTCCTGAGCAAACACCACTCAACATGCCATCCAGTGATCTTAACATTTTTGAAGGAACCAAACTGGGAAAATACCACAAAGTGGAGGCTTTTCTCGGAGAGGGCAGCTTTGGTTTTGTAACCAAATGTGTCAATACTAAAACTAACAAAGCCGTGGCTATCAAGGTCAACAAGAACGACCCTGAAGTTCTGAAACAGGCAAAATCAGAGATGTTGATCTTGGAGCAGCTGCAATGCTTGGATCCAGACAGCTGCAATATTGTTAAATGGAATGGCGTTTTCGTCGACAGGGAGTGCATATGCTTAAACTTTGAACTCCTTGATCAAAGCCTATATGATTACATACAAGACCACAACAGCCAAGGCCTTCCTGTAAGTGAGGTGAGGCCAATTTTGTATCAGCTGGCCAATGCGCTGTCCCACCTGAGTACCATAGGAATCGTGCACAATGACCTCAAACCAGATAACGTGATGGTTGTGGACCGCACTCAGTCTCCCATCAAAGTCAAAGTTATCGATTTTGGACTGGCATGTCCCGTGTCTACAGTAACTCCAGGTGACACTGTGCAGACTCTTTGGTACAGGGCGCCAGAGGTAATGCTCCAGGCTCCATTCAATCAAGCCATTGATATGTGGTCCCTGGGCCTGATAGCTGCGGAGCTGGCCATAGGGTGGCCACTTTACCCTGGTGAAACGGAGTTTGATGTTCTCAGATTCATAGTAGACACTCAGGGCCAGCCACCCGACTATGTGTTAGACCGTGGATTTGGTACAAAGTATTTCTTCATACAAGAAAACTGCGGTGATCAACGCTGGAGATTTAAGTCTGAAGAAGAATTTCAACATGAGACAGGATATCAAGCACAAGAAACACGATATGTAAAGTTCAAGTGTGCTGATGATCTTGAATACTTAATGAAAATGAAAACAGGACACCATAGTGGGCAGGATTTGTTGGTGAACCTGATTAAACAGATGCTGCACTTAGATGCCAACCAGCGCATCACACCCATGGAGGTTCTCCAGCATCCGTTCTTTGACCTCTCACAGAGTTCGTCCAGAGACCCTTGTATTGACACGGAGAACACAGAAGACCAAAACCTCGTTCTCTGTCAGCAGTCTTCCTGTTGGCCACCAGAAAGCCCACATAGTATTGACTGGAGTGTCCAAAACCCAGTTAAATTACCTGAACCAACACAGCACAACATGTCAGTGAACACACCATTCTTCCTCCCCAGCGATTTTAACATTTTTGAAGGAACCATACTGGGAAAATGTTACAAAGTGGAGGCTTTTCTCGGAGAGGGCAGCTTTGGTTTTGTAACCAAATGTGTCAATACTAAAACTAACAAAGCCGTGGCTATCAAGGTCAACAAGAACGACCCTGAAGTTCTGAAACAGGCAAAATCAGAGATGTTGATCTTGGAGCAGCTGCAATGCTTGGATCCAGACAGCTGCAATATTGTTAAATGGAATGGCGTTTTCGTCGACAGGGAGTGCATATGCTTAAACTTTGAACTCCTTGATCAAAGCCTATATGATTACATACAAGACCACAACAACCAAGGCCTTCCTGTAAGTGAGGTGAGGCCAATTTTGTATCAGCTGGCCCATGCCCTGTCCCACCTGAGTACCATAGGAATTGTGCACACTGACCTCAAACCAGATAACGTGATGGTTGTGGACCGCACTCAGTCTCCCATCAAAGTCAAAGTTATCGATTTCGGAATGGCATGTTCTGTATCTGCATTGGATCCAGTTGACACTGTGCAGACTCTTTGGTACAGGGCGCCAGAGGTAATGCTCAGCGTTCCATATAATCAAGCCATTGATATGTGGTCCCTGGGCCTGATAGCAGCGGAGCTGGCCATAGGGTGGCCACTCTACCCTGGTGAAACGGAGTTTGATGTTCTCAGATTCATAGTAGACACTCAGGGCCAGCCACCCGACTATGTGTTAGACCGTGGATTTGGTACAAAGTATTTCTTCATACAAGAAAACTGCGGTGATCAACGCTGGAGATTTAAGTCTGAAGAAGAATTTCAACATGAGACAGGATATCAAGCACAAGAAACACGATATGTAAAGTTCAAGTGTGCTGATGATCTTGAATACTTAATGAAAATGAAAACAGGACACCATAGTGGGCAGGATTTGTTGGTGAACCTGATTAAACAGATGCTGCACTTAGATGCCAACCAGCGCATCACACCCATGGAGGTTCTTCGGCATCCGTTCTTTGACCTCTCACAGAGTTCCTTCAGAGACCCTTGTATTGACACGGAGAACACAGAAGACCAAAATCTCGGTCTGTCAGTAGTCTTCCTGTTGGCCACCAAAAAGACCACATAGTATTGACTGGAGTGTCCAAAACCCAGCTGTATACCCAAATTTTACATTAAGCAGCAACAATGAAGAATTTTTTGACATTTGATTTTAAAACACAAATCAGAGCTGGGTTTATCCCTTTGGGTGTTCAATACTTAAAATGCTGTTACTGTTTTAACATCTTGTTATAACTGTTTTAAGTCTTATTTAAAAAATGAAAAATAAACATAAGCTTGCTGTTGTTTTGTAATTCTTGTATTATATTGTATCGTGTTTAAAACTGTAGACAATGTTCTTGATTTTCCAGACTGTCTCCATTGAACCTTCATTTGAGACATATTATGAAAAGCTTTTAAATTTCTTTGTGGAGGTGGCTAATGTGAGGTTAGATATCATCCCGTGCCTTTGACCCATCATGTTCCCTGCTCTTACTTTTTCTATCAATTTAAGCCTGTGTCCTTACCTTTACACACACTACACACATGATGAAGTTAAAACATGGATGGTGCTAAACTTTCCTCATTTTAATGACAAGAAGACGGAGGTTTTGGTGTTTGTCCTGTATTACTGGTGGGTCCTGTCCTGTAGATCTCTTACACAAAACATATTGTTACTAACCTCAGTGTCAAAGTGAACAGTGCTTTTAACCTAGATAAGCAGATCAGTGCAGTGGTGAAATCCAGCTTTGTTAAACTTAGACAACTGGCCAAGGTCAAACATGTTCTTTCAAAACAGGACTTTGAGCAGCCACAGCTGCAGAGACAAGCAGTCACTGGCTATGGCTGAAAAGAAAGGAGACAGTGTGGGGAACAAAAAGTCCATCCCAGATGACACACACCCAGGTCTGATCAGCCTGAGGTGGG
>JAVDPK010001432.1:39106-59716 GCA_034780415.1 Cichlasoma orientale | reverse complement strand
CTTATATTGCACCGTGTTTATGGTGTTTATGGTCAGGCTGCTGCTCCTTCCTTCCCCCCTCTGTCCTCCTGTTACCCCTCCTTCCCCCCAGAGAGGAGTTGTACAGTTTGATGGCGTGAGGGACAAAGGAGTTTTTCAGTCTGTTAGTCCTACACTTGGGAAGGAGCAGTCTGTCACTGATCAGGCTCCTCTGGTTGCTGATGACAGTGTGCAGAGGGTGACTAGAGTTTGTGACTTGTTTTTGGCTGGGTGGTGTATAACTCAATTCATAAGCAACCCAAGCTCAGACTTTCATTCCAGTACAAACTGTAGGATGTTTGTCTTCTCAAAGGTATTTTGTGAACACTTACCTGTCAATAACTGAGGCCTTTGTGTGAGACTCCACTGAGACTGCAGGAGTGTCTGAGTCGGTGTGGTCTTTGCTGATAGCTTAGTGGAAAGCACATCTGTCACGGAGGGCTCCATTTTAAGTTTCAAGAGTCTGATTCCCACCTCAGGCAAAAGCAATGCTCGGATTCAACTTTCACAAGATTGTTTGTCTCATTCAGCTGTTTGAGACAATGTTGCAGTCTTTACCACTTTAAACCCAGTGCTTACTTCAGAGGGTGCTTGGGAGGAGCCTATAGATGTGTGCTGATGGGGGGTAATAGTCGCTGTTCTTTTTTTACAAATAGAAACCTTCCGTGACCTTTTAACCATGCAGCGATGCAGCCAAGAATGCAGTAGTGCAATTTCCAGTAATCCATCATGGTAAGAAAACAAGCGTTTTTAAAAGAAGCTTTAACTTAGTCACCAAATGCACTATTAAAACAGCCACAAAGTATTGCATTTCAATTTATTTCAAATGTGCTCACAGAGAAGGGGGTTCAGTGGTTGGCGGGATGGCTGGCATGCTGGTTCGTGCTGCAGTAGTCCCATCTACCTGCCTGCATGGACTCTGCGTGGAATGTAATCTCACCACAGGGCTTAGCTCCACATATCCACGCTGCCAGAGGGGAATGGAATAGTTTTTTCCTACCAGATTACTGCAGTGACAGTATTTTGCTTACACGAGTACAATTCATTTTCCCAGGCTTCTGGGGAGAGGAATGTGAAAACAATAAAGTGGAAGAGCGTGAGTGGGCTCCTGTAGGGTGATATCACATCTCATAAAAATCTGGGGAAATTCACGGACAGATACGGGGTGGAGGCTGAGAGAGGGATGGACCAACTGGTGATATATGTTCAGTTCCTTTTATAGGACTCAGCAAAGCAGCTTCATTCAGTGCAGGGACAGTATTTTATTCTGTCACCAGCTGGTGAGAGGAAGATGTTTCTTTTTTTGACAGTAAATATAATTCAGATTGTCGACTTCTTCCAGTGCAGTCATCATTTAAAACTGCTCTTAAATGTCTGCTTTTGCAGTTGGAGTCTGGTTCAGCAAGTCATAAAAGGTTAGAGCCTCTTTTTGATGTGGAAAAACAGACTTTACTCAGATTTCATGTATTTATTAAAGCGCACATCAGAAAAACTGGCACCAAGGTAAATAAATAACAGAGATAGGATTCCAGTATGATCCCAGTGGGGAAAAAAAAAAAACCTTTTTCTTTGAGTAGTCATATTTGGCCTTTCTTGGCTCAGCATTCCTGGGAAATGGAAATCATCTGCTGAAGCAAAACTCTGCCTTGCCAAGTTCAGGATTACTTCTAAATGCCACATTGAGCATATTTTAACAGAGATCTGGAGAGACACAACAAAATAAGTTTTAACTAATAGTTTCAGCCGGCCAGTCAGAAGAGGATCTACCACTTTGATTTTGTTTTTGTACCATATGTAAAACAAAATAGGCATTATAGAGCACCCACATTAGTAATCAGCATATAAAGCTGATGGAAAAAGATATTCTTGTGATATTTTTGCATTCAGGCAGGCCACGAAGTCAAGCTCCATGTCCGGCTGATAGTTTGATCTCACTGTCAGCTCACGCCGGCTGGTGGCTCTGCTGATACCCTTCTACACATCCAAAAGGGAAAATCTGACAAAGGGCATGCTATTTAAGCTGCACATTCTGCAAACCACTTTGCAACCCCCTTAAACCACTGCTCCTCATTTCACGCCGTTTCAGACTTCACATCACATCTGTTGTCATTCACTCCTGTTGGGTCTTGATGCTGCTTTCCCCCATTTCTGGCGTTTTAGTAGATTTTAATAGTGCAGAGACATGCCAGAATTTCTCAGTGGAGCTGATGAGCTATTGAGTTGGCAAGTGGAAGGCTGACAGGCGGCAGCAGAATGAACAGAGCAGTGAGCACGAGAAGGCACAGGAAGTCAAACAGAGCTCCAAACATGATGCAAAATTAAAGCTGGCCAGTGTGCTGTCAACAGGTCGCGCAGACTGAATGATCTGGAAGGGAATGGAGATTAGAGTTGGTTGTATTACAATTACGTGATATGCAAAAGGACAGCGGGTAACGGGTGCACATTTGTAATGGAGAGCCACACCCAAGCAGAGAGTGGGAGAGAGTGACACAGATACAGCAAATGACACTGATACTGTATTCTATTAGGGTGATACTTAAAACAGTCTGATTCACTGGCTTAAGCTTCACGCACTGTCTTGAACATTTTACACAACTACAGGAAGTGTGTTACAGAGCATGCACGCTGCGTTTTTATCCCTCAAAGTAACCCTTTAAAGAACTTTCAAAATTATCTCTGCACACAAATTCCTTTAACCGCTGTCAGCAGAGCACCCGCTTTTGCTGTCTCTTTATTTGTAATAATTTACATGCATATGGAGTGATGGGAAACGAAACAGTGAACCTTTGTTGTGCGAGCTGGTTTTGATGCTCTAATGAATGGCTCTCTCATCCCTGGGATGCAGTTTGTGAATGTGACTTGCAGCTTGTGGCTGACACATTGGGGTGACACAATGAGACGAGGCTTGCGGAAAGACGGGAGAGCGAAGAACCCAGATAAAGCTGCTCCGCTGAGCTGCCAGCAGGGGGTCTTTGAGCTGTCTCCAGGAAAGGAGCGGCGGGAGGAATTTTGGGAGGCAGAGCTCAGAGTAAACAGTATCCGCAGAAAAACAACAACAGCAACAAGAATACTCCCTAATCAAGTGGCTTTATTGAAATGCAAAGCCTCGCTCCTTCAGTTCCTCACGAAAAACTCGCAGTGATTAAAAGTAGGAAACATTATATGCACCATTACTCTACCTAAATTACATGTTTAAACATCAGCTACGATTTTACAACATCATATAATTAGGCATTATTAGTGTCATTGTGAAATATGGCACAAGTCTAGTGAAGCTAGGCAGATTAATTATGTGAAAAGGCACCTCAAAGGCACGCTGGATATGAGGCTTCTCTCGCTCACTGTCTGTATGTTCTATAATCCATGTGTTGCCACCCTAAATCCCAAACAGTGGTTTGTGTTAAGCCAAGAAGAATTATATATAAAAAAAAACAGCGATTGAAGGAAAGTTGAGTTCTTATATTTACATTGAAGGGAAAGTAACTCAGCTGTACGACAACAAGCTCACATTTCTGAGGATGAGATCAACGTTGTAATAAAATTAAAAAAAATGTTCCCTCATTTTTGGGAAATGGTACTCTCCTGTCTGTAGTTAACAGCATTTATTTAGCTTGTTTAGCCTATAGGTTGGTATATTCTGGCCCAAAGGTAACAAACCATGACCTCTAAATTAAACTGGGGGAAAAACTGCTTTTGTGTTTGATTCCGTTACCATGGATGTGATGTTGAGTCCATGGTTGTTGTCTTCCTATCTCAAGATGGCAAGAGCAGGACTGCTGTTTGTCTCAAGAGTTTCACTTCAGGGTGAAATAAAGGTTAAGGAAAGAAGTCCCATCTGCAGCAGAGGGGTGTCACTTCAGACTGCCAGCAAACGTTTCCTAAAAGCTGCTGTTTGGTGAGATTTACCACCAACGGTGTAAACAATGCAGAACGTTTTACAAGCTGCTGAACCGAAAACAGGCAATGTAGATAACCACAGTAAGACATGAAGCATCAGCAAGAAGAATGAACTTTGACCTCACATATGATTTCATATACAAATATTTGTTCTGGACTCCACAACAGTCCCAGTTTCTCCTGTGGCCCCCCTTGGGAAATTTAATTGCCCTCCTCTGATTTATGGCAAGCCTAAAGCATACACTACCATATGAGTGTGCATGTTCTTGGTTTCTCACATAAACAGTGCAAGAGATGGGTGTGGCTTTCACCAGCTGGTGGCCTTCAGATAAAATGCAGGTTTAAGGGACCCCTGCACTGGCTCAGTTTTTCCTAAGGCTTCAAAATGGTGTTTCCCAAACTAGTTGGTGATGTCACAGTAGCTGCATTCATCTTTACCTTTCAGTCCAGTTTCATACTAATAGTAGAGGCATCAGTGCAGCAGGCTGTAAACTTTCTATTCTGGTTCTCACAAAGAATTCCTACAGATGCCACTGACTTCTAAAAACGGGCATGTAAATATTTCAAAAACAATAAAGCTATAGCTGGTGAGGAATACAACCCCCAAAGTGCATACTACCTAAAAATGATCAGAAAAATCCCACACACAGTTTAGCGCTGCTGATGTGGAGGCTTTGCACTGTTTACACTGTTTTTAACTAAATGGTGATGCAGCATTAGACCTGTTTACTATTTGGGCTTATGCTTCCCTTTGAAGCTCTTATAACTGTAAAATCAGGTCAGATCTCCAGGCTCCGCTCACACAAGTTGAGCACCAACACAGCATTTCACCAAGACAGAAATATACTGCCACTTCTACTATAAAGCATGCAAACAATATATTGTTTCTAAAGTGTCAGCGGTGAGGTCTTATTTTACTCGCTGGCTCAGAGTCTTCCTGTTCCGTCTTCTGCTTTACAGCCGGATCAGCGCTCCACTGGGAAATCCTTTGTTTGTTGTCCCTGATCACAGACATGTATCCACAGGAGGCTGAGCAATTTATCCTGCACCATAAACATGTCTTATGGGAAGGAATAACAACCACCTAAATTTGAACACCAAGGAGGAAGTGCTTTTCATGCATTGAAAAGAAAATTGAGTCATAAACCCAAATATGCCTGATTCAGTGCATTTAATCATTGATTGCTCGCAAAATTGCAAAGCTGAACTGGAGTGTAACAAATTAAATCTTGATCTTCTCTGTTGTGCCAATAACTTTTGATTACAACCTTTTATGTCTGCTTGATGAAACTGATTTATAAGCCCTGCTGCTTTCAAGTCTCTGCTCGGGATTCCTTGTTAGTGTGAACTCTGATAGTGACAGGCACTAATTCATAAAACTACTCAGAAATACTGAGAAGTTTCATATCTGGTGGCCTTCAGATGTAGCCAGCGAGGGGTGGCTGTGGCTCGGGAGGTAAAGCAGGTCATCTACTAATTGAGAGGTTGCCGGTTCAATCCCCGGCTGCTCCATTCTGCATGCAAAAGTATCCTTGGGCAAGACACTGAACCCCAAGTTGCTCCTAATGTGCTCATTGAAGTCTGAAGGTGTGTGAACATTAGAGAGAAAGCACTTAGATGGAGAAGTATTGGGGAAAAAATGCTTGTATGGGTAAATGAAGATGTATTGTATAAATGACTTTGAGTGCTCAAATTAGAAAGGTGCTATATATAAGAACCAATCCATTTACCATATGCAGCTACATGAAGTTAAGTGTGCACTCTTTAGGTGCAGAAGAAATTAGAAGCATCATTTGATAACAGAAAGTCACCACAAGCTGGAAGTGGTCACACGTTCAGGAAACTGTTGCGTTTTTCACATATCCATTCTAGTCATTTTAGCAAATTAGTGCACATCAGCCACTGCTGGATGTGGTAGGACACAGTGGCTTTATCAGAGCTTATCTTCCCGAACAGCTGCCTACAACAGCTGAAAATGAGGTTGATAAGACTTGGAGAAAATTCACAGTTACCACACAAGTGCAACTCTCCCTCATCCTTTCATCATGAACAATGACACATCGGACATCTCGCGTTTAAACTGCCATGCCTCTTTAATGTCTCGCAAGAAAAAAAAATCTTTTCCTCCGCTGCTGTTGAGAGCACTCCGCTGATTAGAGGTTCAATTCCCCTTCAAGGACGCCTCAGTTAGAGGTATGGAATATATAAAGAGGTGATAACAGAATACATCTCATATCTGCTTATTGCTCGAGCTGCACAGGTTGCGAAATGTCCTCATAAATTTTAACAGGTTTTGGCTGTTAAAAAGAAAAACAAGGCAATTTTGTTGCAATTGAATCGAAATTCCATACTGTACACGTAAATGTAAAATCATCATTTTCATACTTATCGAGGACACCTTGCTGGAAAGTTGGGAAATTCCTTATTTTTGTCAGATCATCATCCTGAAAAAGACCATTGCCCTGAGGATGGAAACGCTTACAGAGGGGGATAAAGGTAATAATGGCAGGATTTAAGGTTTCATATTTTTCCTTTCATATAACGCCCATCAATTCATCCATGTGTCATAACTTCCTGTCTCTGTCACAATATCAAGGCCATTTGTTCCAAGTGAGATTTTTAAAATAGGACATGAATATACAGGATATTTGTATTTGAGTTTAAATACCTGGGGTCAAACATGCAAAGCAACAGATGAAGAAGAGCGTGCAGGCATGTGGTGGAGGAGGACATGCAGAGGGTTGGAGTGACAGAGGAGGAGGATGCTGGGGGAAAGGGTGAGATGGAGGCAGGTGACCTGCTGTGGTTGACCCCTAAAAGTAGAAGCTGAAAGAAGACAAACAATTTGTTGCAGTATTGTATAGCAAACCTTGAGCATATTGTGCTGTTATTGGGGGCTGCATTCAGCTTCCTCTACCTGGAGGAGCAGAATTTGACAAATATAAGCTTCACTGCCCACAGTTTTGTCACCCGGTTTAAAGGTGAGCCTTGCTGATGTGTTTTTGGGCTCCCGGGAACAGTGGAATAAGATATCAGGCTTTACTTGTTTAAAGGATCCACTCATTGGTGCCTCATCAGAACTGCTTGCTGGATGTCGGAGTAACCTCAGAAACCATCAAGTCCCCACAGCTTTCTGACAGTTCTTGTTTCATTCAGAAAAAAGTCATTCTACAGTGAAATGCACCAACTCTAAACCAGATTTCCTGTATTGGGGACAAACCACATTACTCTTCTCATGAGCTGAGCTTTTTTTAGGGCTTCAAAGTCACATCTGAACCCCCGCAGAGAGCTGCATGCAGGCTGCATAATTACTGGGATACAAAGTGGCCTTAAATTTTAATGCTGTTAGTTTTACTCCTCAAAACAAGTCGAAACTTAAAAGAAAATTGATGGATTCATGATTGAACTCTCAGCTGCTGCAACATTTCATCTCGATGTAAGCAGTGCTGCATACAAATCTGGAAACTGATCTGTAAGGAATTTCAGATTTATTACAATTCCCAAAGCGGCTTGTATTAGACAGGTGCAAAACATGTTTTCTAAATGAGCAGACTCAGCTTCATTCATAAAATCTCATAACTCAAACAAAGTGAAAAATGATCCTGACCATTAAAGGTTCATTAGTAATTTTTTTTTTTTTTTAAACAAATGAGGCAATCGCACGAGCCTTCAGGATATGAATTCACTATAATATATTAAAGGCTGAGCACACTCACTGAGAAACTGATCAATCATCTTACATCCAGTTTAACAGGTCAGCTCACGAGGGACCTTAAAAATGTCAAATACTTCCTTTGTTGAAGTAGGACGAATGATGTGACCTTCCCAAAAGCCTCTTAATTTTCGATATCACTGCTGTCTCCTGGAACTGCAGCCTCCCCTCACTCCGACCTCTTAATTCATCACCTTATCTGTGGATCGTGACATTATCTTTATGGATCAACAACTGGCTCCCACATGCTTGAAGTACCTTTATTCTTTTCCAACACAGGCAACAGCATGAGGAGGAGCTGGAATAGAGGCAGGTTGCAAAGCAGCTTGCAGGTATGCAGCAACTATAGGCACGCTGAAGCAGCTTAAATACCGTATACTTAACTCAATACAACAGATTTTTTTAGGGTACTGCTGATGAACAAGGAAGAGAAGAGCTGGTCACAGACAGAAAATGGTTAAAAAAAAAGAGTAGCCTACTGTTTATGGAAATAAAGAATTAACCTTTAAATTTATTGAGGATGCTGTTCTCCTGGTAGTGGGCTAAATTTAGAAGAAATGATAAACAACTGATTGTGTGTCTGATTTAACTGGGGGGACAAAGAAAAGAGTGGCAGACTACCTTCAGCCTCACAGAGTAGCCAGTACTGATCTTGTTACCTGAGACCTTTATTATGATTATCTGAGGAACTACTTAAATGAGCCAGAAAGGAGACAGAGGAGTGCACCAGGAGCTGCAAACAGAATTAAAATAGCTTTACATGCAGGACCAGGTAAAAGCTGGAGCTACAGAAGTGCTGACTTGGAAAATAGGGTGAAGGTGAACAGCAGAGCCTATCGATATCAAGCTGTACCTCATATAATAAATACTAGGTATACAAAGGAGATAAAACATTCTTCTTTGTATTTATCCGAGGCAGCGCTGCTCTGCAATGGAACAAACAAGAATCCAGGTGTGAGCAGACCGACAACAGGCAACATCAGAGTCTGAAAACAGCCACAAACATCCTGAAAGTCACAAATAAGAAACTCTACATGCAAATTCAGCAAGAGAAAATAAAGCATAATCTACTTCCTTATTCCATATCCACAACATACCGTCAATATAAAAAAATATGCATTTATTTAGACCAATTATTTTAAGTTACACCGTCAACACTATGCAAAAGCTGAATAAAAAAAAAACAGCACAACTCACCATTCCCCGGAGCCAGAGAAGTTTATGCGAAACTTCCACCAGTTACTGAGACGCTTCCAGGGGCGATTTGAATTGTAGAAAGATGAGAATGGAAAAGCAATCTTCCACAGCTGCTCTGAAATATAACTGCAGCAGGAGCAGTAACTTACAGGCCATCAGCTGGCTTGTAAAAGTTATGACCGCAGGCACTTCGTGCATGCACAGTTTAACAAGCACCTAATGAAAAAAACCCAGTCTCTCTGCAATGATAGCTCTGCATGTAGATGCTATTCATTCCTCACGGAAGTTAACCAAAGGAACACAAACAGATCGATTGCCACTGCTGATCTGCTTGGATTTCGGGCTGTAGCGGTGCCATGTGAGGCCATGTGGAGCAAAGTAGGGAGATTTTCTCTGTCTTCGACCATCACCGTCTGCCCCCAAGAAGATACTCGTGTTGGATAAGACATGAACTGACTGAACGAAACTGAGATTATGTCAGAGCAATAACAGCATAAAGGATTAAAACACTGAGCCGATACTGGCAATATTTGCACCTTTCGGAATGATTCTGTGAAGTGTAAACATGAAAACCGAGGGGGGGGGGATGGAAACCTAAGCTGTATTACTTGCATTATTTTTTCACACTTTTATATTTCACTATATAAATTATTACTCTCTGGCAAAATGGCATTCTGTAAGTCTAATAACGGTTCAGTTAGGGAGATAAATGGTAACAATAAAAGAATATTAGAACTGTTCACTTCAGTCACTGCTGTGCCACATGGGAAATTTGACGGGGCTGAAAAAACAGACATTAAAAAAATGACTTATTCATGTCTCTTATTCATCAGTTTGACAATTACAACCAACTTCTTGCACTGAAAAAAAATCTTGAGCTTGAATGTGCATTGAATAAAAAACTCAGACCTAGGAAGAAAAAGGAAAAGACCTTGCATCACTCCTCAGACCTTCATCTGGATAAATCTGAGGAAAGGGAGTAAAAAGAAGGACACACTATATAAAACTTAGAGCAAAAGTAAGGAAATTGGTGTTTGGTTGATTATTTCTTTGTTGTAACAATTCTTCTTGGTGATAAATCTTATACCGTTGGAAAGCCTGTTTATTTCCCCTTAAATGGTGCCACATGCATTGAGGCAATCTCAATGCAGAGAGATATCAAGATGAGATTCTGCAACCGGTGGCAATCCTGTATCTCCACAGCCTGGGACAGAACTCTATCCTCCAAGAGCGGGGTTTATCAGAGACTACCTCCAGAATTCGGGCCTGCAGTCCTGACTTCAACCTCATCGAACACCTGCGGGATCAGATTGTGCGTGCTGTTCATGCCAGAGTGACCAACACAACCACACTGGCTGACTTGCGTCAAATGCTGGCTGAAGAAAGGGATGCCACATCCCACAGGAGTGTGTGACCGAGCTGGTGACCAGCATGACAAACACACTCAACTCTGCTGCTCAAACCACAAACTTTACTTACAAATGTGGCACCATTTAAGGGGAAATAAACAGGCTTTCCAACAATATAAGATGTTTGGCGGCACTGTTAAATTTACTTAGTTCATATGACATTTATAGATTATATTAGATCTTGTGCAGCTTACTGATCAGCCTCTGAAAGTTGCATGTAGAAATAGCATCCTCACAGCTGCAGCGGTAAACTCAGGTTGATACAAACAAAGCATATTATGTGGTAAAAACAGAGCTCAGTGTTTTGATACCAAACTGGGTCATACACTCCTATGTACAGGTTCTTTTGTACCTGTACATAGGAGGCTTAGGCTGTAAACAGTGGTTGTTTTACAGTGGAAATCAACTTCTCCTGCGCTCAAATAAATCTAATATCTCTATTGTCACACAGTGATGCATGTGGTATACTGACTTAAGCGCTTTGGAGTTTTCAGGCGCAGACTCCTGACCAAACAACGCGCAATAATCAGAGCAGCAACTGCAACACAATCACGTCTTTGCACTTACAGTTTCCAGTCACGATGATAAACAGCCACAACACACACCACAAAGAAGAGAGACAGACATGCAGCAACCATGTTGACCTGACACTTGGTCCACAACAGGGACCATGACAATAAGACCCAAGCTACATGTATATTAACTAGAAACATACTGAGGACAGGGACACAGGCTGGCAGGTTGTGTTTTTTGTTTTTTTATATAGAGATCTAGCCACATGATAGAGACACCAGTCTCAGTCTGCATTAGCCAGCGACAGCTAACTACATAAACGTTTGGAATTGGTTAACAACAAAACTCATGGAAACATACCTTTGTCCTTTTGGCATTTTTCTTCCTTTAATTTTTTTTTTCCTCCCCTCAGCCCCAACCGGTCGCGGCAGATGGCTGCCCCTCCCTGAGCCTGGTTCTGCCGGATGTTTCTTCCTGTTAAAAGGGAGTTTTTCCTTCCCACTGTTGTGCTTGCTCATAGGGGGTCATTTGGGTTTTCTGTGTAATTACTGTATGGTCTTTACCTTACAATATAAAGCGCTTTGAGGCGACCATTTGTTGTGATTTGGCGCTGTATAAATAAAGTTGAATTGAATTGAAAATACATTGTATGTCAGTGGGCTTGTGTACATGAGGCTGAAACAGTAATGCATCCTAAAAAAGTTAATAATCAACTTTAACCCTCCAGCATTAATAATGGTTAGGTTCAGGGGACAATGAAGTGGTATGAAGGGGGCCCCAAATCAAATTTTGCTCAGGGTCCCTTCAAGGCTTGGGCCAGCTCTGTCAGGATTGATAAAAACACATGATGAATACAACTTATTCTAATAAAATAATAATAATAAAAAACACGCTAATGCCCCCATATGCAGCCCTTGAGATGCCTCTCTTTAATGCAGCAAAGTTAGCAGCCAGATTCAAAAACATGATTTTTTTTTTTTTTTTTTTTTTGCCATCATGGTACAATTTAATCCACTATTCTCTTAGATAATCACAGTGTGGTTAATTGTTATTTTTTTTGCTGTTTCAGGTATCAAACAAAACAACGCAAAACAACAATTTCATGTTTTCTCTCCAGAAGCTGGCAGAGATTTGTGAATCTATTTACCCGTTAGCTAAAAAGCTCTGTAGCTAATATGTAATCATCACGTAAAAGCTATTTTCAAAGTTCTCAGTTTGTTGATACAACAAAAACTTCATTTAAAATTTTTTCCCAAATGGCAGTCAGTGACCTCAGCGCGGTTCTCAGTAGAGTTTGAAACATCAGCAGTGAGCAGTGGGTGCGCTGCTGGTGATTCTAAATAAATGCAAAATGTAATTTTATCCATGTTTGTTCATTAGTTGTTTATTATTTAAAACCAAACAACGATGACACATTTAAATACCCATAAATTAATAAACGCATTCCTGTTTGTTCCATTGTCAGAGGGACATATTTTATAAATAGCTTTGTTTAATATGTACAAAATTGCTCCATGCATATTGTAAATCACACACGTGAATATTTTCAGTCTGTGGGTGACCTTCAGTGAGATAATTCAAGAGGTCTCATCTTACACCAGAAGTTTACTCAGAAGTCCCCTCAACCTTGAAAAGTTTATTAATCTTGAGTAAAAAAAATAAAATAAAAGCTGCCTTTGAGTACCCTAATTCTCTCACAGAATCTGAGGAGCTGGCTGCCAACAATGTAACACAATTATATTTCAAAACAAACTCCTCACTGTGAAACCTTGACAGACAAATAACTGTGTTGGCAGCTTCAAAATTTGTGTGGATGACATTTATGTGTCAATCTGTAAATTTTACTTCTTGTCGACATGTGAAAAAGAGAGTTTTTCACAGGATGCTATGCAGTCTTATAAAAATACACCCCATGCCCCAATTTTTTGCTGTATTACTGGGCTACACAGTTGAGCTCTATGATGTTTTACTATACTAATCATTCCCCACATTGGATTAATATGGAGACTCAAGGACTGAATTTGACTCGCCCCTCGTATATTTGTTCAAATACAATAACTAAACTGCTGAAACAGACTGAAAACTCATTCCTTAAAAATATGATAGGATGTATGGAGGGATGCAAAGAAACTTCTAAATGAGCCATTCTGCCTCAGTTCAGTCCAGTGTGGGGTAACCAGTTATTTTTACCTGGTAGAGCGGATGCAACGTTTAAATCATGGAAACACAAAGGACTCCAAACAATTCAAAATCTTTATCTGCCTGAGTCTGATATACTAATGAGCTTTCAGGATCTACAAAAGCAATTCCACTTGGATAAGAAGTATTTCTTTGAATATCTCAAGCTTTATAATAATGCATCAAAACAATGTACTGACAAAACCTGCTCAATCAACTTTGGAAAGAACGCTGGTAAAAGATAGCTGGAAGCTTTATTATTCAATGGTGTCACATGTTTCTGAAGGATCCTATGATAGATTTAAAGCCTGGAAGGAAGATTTGTCACTAGCATTATCTAAGGAGCATTGGCAAAAGGCATGTGCATTGGCCCACACTAGATCTATTAACACACGTCTCAGAATGATACAGTTTAATGGTTAATGTTGGTTTATGTAACACCAGTAGATCTCAGTAGGTATAAGAGAGAGATACCTGATATATGTCCAGAATGTACAGAATACAGAGGGACACTGGTTCACTGTATGCAGTACTGCAGGAAAACAACTCCGTTTTTGAAAGAGGTAAAGGATATAACTGAGAAAATTATTTCCAAACAAATAATACTGGATCCAAAGCTGTTTTTACATGGACTGTACCCAGAAAAACATAAACATACTAAAAATGAACAGACATTTATGGACCCAAGCCCCCTCAGTGCAAAAAGATGTGTATCGTCGTTTTGGGAAAAAAACTCATAGACCGACTGTTCACCAGTGGATCCGGCAGATGCTGATTTCCCTCCCACTAGAGAAGATCATGTTTGTACGTATTGTTTGGGAGTATTTGGAACCCTCTGATCATGTATATTAAAGACCTAAACATGCCAGAGGACAGTGCAAGTAACCGAAGAAAATGGACACTGTAATTCTAATAATGTAATTTGATTTGTTTTACTAATATTATGTAAAGATCTGTGACAGGTTGCACTATGCTCAAGGCATTGTGAAAGGCACCTTATTGTATTATATTATTTATTTTTACTTATATTTTTAAGTTAATTTGAGTTCTGTTGTTTCTATTGGTTCTATTGCACAGCTCTCTTAAGGTCTCAGCATAGCATTTCAATCAGGGTGAGGTCTGGACTCTGACTGGGCCATTGCAACACCTCGATTCAGTTCTTTTTCAGCCATTCTGTTGTAGATTTGCTGCAGTGCTTGCGTTTATTATCCTGCTACATGACACAGTTTGGGCTTAGCTTTAGATGTCAGAGTACTTTGGTACACAGAGGATTTTATGGTTGATCAGTGACTGTAAAGTGCCCAGGTCCTGTGGTTGCAAAACAAGCCTAAATTATCACCCCTCCTCCACCGTGCTTTCCAGTTGGTTTGCTCAGATGCAACTTTGCATGCCTAATCCACGTTGCCATGTTCTTTATAGAGAAAAGAGGCTTTCTATTGGTGACTCTTCCTAACAAGCCATACTTGTTAGTCTCTAATTGCTAAGTGAGGCCTGCAGAATCTGAGATGTAGCTCTTGGAATTTTGGCAGTTTCTCTGAGCATTGCACAGTCTGACCTTGGGATGAATTTGTTGGGACACCCACTCCTGGAAAGATTGTGACATTGTGTTGACACATACCTGAATGCTCCAGACCAGCAAACTGCCAAATCTTCTGCTTTTGTAGAAGTGCTGACACTTGCTGATGATCAGTTAATCAGTTGCATTTGATTAGCAGCTACCGTTACTGCAGAGTCCTGTGAAAACTTTCACATGACAGTAGGCTGTGTGTTTGAAAGCCGTTAAATAATACCGTCCCCCGCTGGTGGTGTCTGCTAAACTGCACCACCCTGACAGAATAATATAGCACACAATCTGGACTCTATAAAAGAAGCAGGACAGCTATTTTATTTAAAGTCTCTTATTTAATATTAAATACAGTACTCTATAAACAACATTTATCCACATATAAAAGCGGGTATCGCTATTTATACTCAAGGTCCTATCAAACAATCCATATCCAGGAACTATTCAAAGAACTCGCATTCTGTCCTCACGTTGTAGCAGTGATTGTCACAGCATTTCCTTCACATTGAATGGATCACATCAGAATGTCAATATCAGTAAAATTCATCCTTTAACCTTATTGCTAAGAAATGAATGCTTGCAACTTCACAGGTTTCCATATCACCGTTTTCTTCAATAGAGACTTTCTCAAAGTGACACATGTACAAATATGTACAACTATGTTAACAGACTTTTGGTTTACATTGATGAATTATGTACTGCACTGACATTTAAGATCAATGGCATGACAGTGGTGAACACACTGACCTCGCCCTTTTCACTGGAAATGGTTGAGCGGGACATGGAATTTATGTGCTGCTAAATTATAACCAAGGCTGAACTACAATGAGCTAGAAAAGCACAAATACGGTAGCTTGGTCGCGGTCAAAGAGGCTTAAGTGTCCTCCATTGCAAATGAGTGACCTCAAAGATGACACAGATACCGTGTAGTGTGAGACTGTAGCCGCCACGTGAATTCATTCTTCCACCTTAGATTTCATCTTGGAGGTTCTGTGTTTGGGATTGTCTGACCCTGCAGGCTCTGGGGATCCTGGAGGATCAGAAGGTGGGCTGGGGGCTTCCAGTGCTTCATCTTCTGGCTCACCTGCCATGGAAGGGCCTCGGGACACCCCTGAAAATAAAAGAATTAATGCTGGTTTGTTTCACTAAAAGCTAATCAGAGATCATCTTTTACTTTCTGATGAGATGTGTGGGGTTCATTAATGCGGAGATCTGCAGGATTAGTCAGGAATGGGCAATGTGAGTGGTCCCAGGCTTTGAATGTCTTTATTATATCACATGGTACAAAACCTGATTTAGTTCATCTCTGCGCAGATGTAGGTGGTCGAGCACTGGCTGTTAATTGCTGGTTGTTAGGGACTAAATAGATGCCAGAGCTGTGTAATTATGTAAAATGCCAAAGTCACTGAACATAGATGCATTGCTCTGGCGATATTTGTTACCAGCTATTCATAAGTGGAGAGAAGAATGCAGGCCACTGGCTCTTGTGAAGAAAAGCACTCTTGTCCACTTGCCTTTGAGAGCTGTAAGCCGCTGCAATCGCCACACAGTAGCCTTGAATTTATAAGCTTACCTGCGTGTCATTTTTCCCACACTACTGATTCTCTTTTGTTCCCAAGAACATACAATATACAGGCAAGAGCTTGACTTCTTTTTTCCTCCACATATTCCATTTTGCCTTCCCCTGTATATTCAATCTGCTACAGCAGTGAAGGTGAGAGGCTTTGAATACACATGGAAGAGATATTTTCAAGTTCTCCTTTTGAATGAAAAACTGTTTTTTGGTTTGATGCAGAGGCAGAAGCTGCAAAATATATCATCACCCACACTGCCACCGTTACACTGGACTCGTTGGAAGTTTGAGTTTGTATTCAGAACAAATGTAAGTGAGAGATTTAGCCTGGATCTGATTTTTCGGGTTTTTAACAAACATGTCACCTTCACCTTTGATCAAAACAGCCCAGCAGAGGCTTCAATGTGAAGGCAGATCATTAAATAATGCTCTAACTAGACCATAACTGGTCGCTTGTACCTGCTGACAGTTGAATGTTCTTGCTGTAGCTGGCAGCTGAAGACATGGCCTGACCCAGGGCTTGGTTGGTACCGAGGGGAGCACCAGGGGTTTTGGTGGCTGCTGCTGAGTTTGGTTTTAATTTCGAGTCCTTGCCTGGTTTAGTCCACACCAGTGACTCAGTCACCTGTAGAGCAGCTCCCATCTTCTGAGCCATGTCCATCAGCTGTTAGTGATTAAAATGTGAACAAAGGGAACAAAGAATGACCACTAACTTCAGAGAGAGACCATCAATATCAGGGTCTACAGTACCTCAGGATCGAATTCAAAGTTGCTACTGCTGTCTCGGAGTACGTTGACTTTCCTTTCCATCTCCTGGTATTGATCCAGAGCTCCCTTCTTGTCACCATGATTATAGAGGAAGATTGCAAAGTTCAGGTTAACCAGGGGGTTGGTTCTGTGGAAAATTGATCATCAAGCAAGAGAAGAAAAAAAAGAATCAATGATCTGATACAGTTTTAAATTTAGATTTATAGAATTTTCAAGGTGGAATGAAGGACAGGCTCACTCGTCCAGAGTCACAGCTTGATCATAAGATCTGGTGGCATTCTCGACATCCTCCAAGTTGGTCAGAGCCACTGTCCATCATGCACATGTGACAGAAATATCTGTCATATACGAGCCCTTTTCAATTTTGAATGCACATGTAAACATGCTCAAGATGCCGAGGTCGGATAGATTTCATGAAAATATGAATATATTTATGAGAAAAAAGATCATTTAAGCTGCACCATTTTCAGTAAAGTGCTATTTAAAAAGCTACCACTGTTTCTGCCATCATAGATTTTCTCTTCAGGCAGAATTAAATCATGAAGGATTTGTCTGTCTCTCTCACTCTGTACCTGCCAGCAGCATGTAGAGTTCCCCCATTCGTGGATTTAGATTGATGGCTGCACTGAGGAAGTGGAAGGCAGAGGCATACTGCTGCATGGTAAGGTGTACCAGACCAAGGTTGTACAACACTTTCCAGTCAAAAGGAGACAAGTAGTGAGCCCGCTTTAGGCAGCTGATGGCCTGTGGGAGACATATAGTTGGGTGAGAGAAGTTGTCAGGACCGTTAGGCGAGCATCTTAATAATATATGAAGAAGAACAACGAGGAAAAACAGATTCAGGAACACGTGTAGAAGTTTTCCTGCAGAGGAAATTTTTGCCAGCCCCTCTAAAAGTTTTAGCCAAAGAAAAATCCACCAGCAATGTAATGAAATTACATTTTAAGTAGTTTTGTTGGTTGTCATATTGGACTTTACAGAAATAACAGAAAATGTACAGTTTTGTGCCAAATAAGGTAACACAGGCTCATCACCTTTACTTGGTGCTTAGGTGTGCAGTCACACTCACAACTGGCTGGGATTTCTAAGCCAGATAAAAATATAAAATTAATTAAAATACCATTAAAATTAAGACGATATGTTTATTAATAATGTATATATCCTAACACCTAGCACATCACAGAGGCTTACAATGTATTAGATGCTGTATCATATACACAAAGGGCTGCTTCAAAAACAACAGAATTAAGTGCCCGAGCTGTGATTAAAGGCATGAGCCATGGCACACAGAGCAGGCCTGATCCGTGTGCTGCCTTTTGGCAGTTTTCTCAGCCAAACAAGCATAAAAAAACAACATTACTCACAGCTACATATTTCTTTTTCCCAAAGAAGCACATGCCAATGTTGTTCCACAGAGGGGGACTCTCCGGCACAGCACATGCTGCCACCCTGTACTTGTTCATAGCCACATCAAAGTCACCGTGGGTCTGCATCATGCTGCCTGCAGCCAGGATGGCCTAGGAATAAAAACAATGATTAGAGAGATATTAGAGGAGGATGTAGCCTTGATGAAAGATGAAAGTCAGCCTGTAACATCTGACAGTGAATGACCTTTTATTTGACTGAACTGATTTAAAAGGAATCCGGTCCACTGTCCTCCAGGAGATGAGTAGCAAAATAAGTTTCTGCCTAATTGTAATGTGTAAGTACCCACATACCTTATAATTGTTGGGGTCAAAAGTGAGGGCATTCCCGAGATGTTCAAATGCTTTCTGGTATTTCCCAAGCTGAAAAATATAAGATTGGACTTTTGCGACACTTGTAGGCACATCATTTCATTAAGAAGTTGATTTTTTTTAATCTACCTACCTGCAAAAACAGCAGGCCCAGAGTAGTGAGGAGTTCAGTGTTTTCTGGAGAAAATCTGAAAAGCCAAATGAAAAATGTCACTTTGCCTGACCCAGCAAATCTGTACCTGCACGTTTTAAATGCCTGCATGTATTCGTGAGCAAACATGTAGTTTGCTATTCAGGGAATCTCCTGATTATTCAATCAGCCATTGATTCAGCATAATTGTGAAGTATTAATTATCGCCTAGGGGGGAGGATGGAGCTCAAAGAAAAATAGCAGAGAAGAGGCAGATTGGCATTAAAATAAGAATCACAGTGGTAAGTCTCATTAAAAGCGACACCAGTATTGGGGCACTTGATTAATTCATTTACCCCCCAACAGGAGGGAGCCATAATGAGCTCTATTATAGACACAGATGTCATTTCCTTATTTACACCATGGCCTAATGTTTAAATATTCAACATGTGAAGAGAAGTGGGAATGAACTGAATTTATACTGAACCCAGAGTTCAAAATGTGGCAAAGCTGGAGGCTTTGAGTTCTTCCCAAAATGATTTCTAGAGACTGAAAATCGTAAAACAAAATCGAGATGAAACAACTTAAAAGCATCCAAGAACCTTCTGAACGGATATGTTTTACGGCAGCATGTTTTAGTGTCTTAACATCATGCAATCTAAAGAAAATTGTCTGACTTTGTTGTCATAAACAATTCCTTAATGAGAACATCATTAATATTTTCAGGCCCAAAAGCGCATTTTCCTTTTTGCTGTCAGGCAGTGTTAGTATCATACTGTGAGTGCTGGCATTCTCATTAATATTTTTGGGAGTTTTTAGTGGGACAGCACCCATTAGACTGTTTAAGGTTTTGTTTGCTTTTTTTTTTTTTTTGGAGAAATGTAACGGATTGATGTACATGTATGTCAAGAATGTTTCAAGATACAGTACATACAGAGCAATAGTGATGGCCCATAACACCTAGAATGAATGGTTAATTTGACAGATTCTTCCCGTTAGTATTATTGACATTTACTCACTCCACTGCTTTCTTATACACCTCTATGGCCTTATCAGTTTCTCCAGCCAGCAGGTGAACCCTCCCGAGCATAATGAAAGTCTTGTCGTGTTTGTTTATCTTGAGAGCTATCTTTAGATGCTCTTCAGCCTGACAGAGACAGAAGATCAAAAATGATCAAATCCCAGTGGAATGACTATAATTTGTACTGTTATGGTGTTGGTAAATTCAACTATACTCACATTTTTGAAGTCTTTGATGAAGAAATAGCACAATCCCAGATTATGACTGATCTCCTGGGGTGAGAAAATGTCAGATTTTACATGGATCATTTTTGCATGCTAATTGCACAGGCTGAGCTGAATTTAATTTCCAAATATAAAAGTTATTTAGGCCAGCAGTTCTGCAGCAGAGAAGAAAAGTTGAATTTCCAAAACATATCAGCGGGAGTGATTAATGGTACCACAACTAATATAGCCTCCATAGTAAAACAGCTCTGGGTGAGTTTGGAAGTGAAACCCCACAGCTGAGTTTGATAAATTGTTGCAAGTGTGAGAAAAAGAGGTTCAGTCAAGGTAATTTCCCACTCTAAATGTTGGGAGAATTTGTTGATGCTATAATCTTTGCAAGAAACTTAAAGACAAAGCAGGAATTAGAGTGTTTGTTTTCTACTACCCAGTCGTTCTCGTTGAGTCTCGCAGCTTCATGATAGAATTCAATAGCTGCTTTGTGCTTTCCCAGAAGAAATCTGAGGAAACAATGAACAATAATCCACATGAGATAAGAACCCATTCTAATCACTGCTTTCTGAATAACTATTATTACAACATTAAACAGTAAAAACAGTTACTGAAGTTGTATTAATTTTTCTTTACAAACCAAAAAAAAAAAAAAAAAAAAGGCATGACAGGTGAACAA
>JAVDPK010001432.1:28098-39096 GCA_034780415.1 Cichlasoma orientale | reverse complement strand
TTATTGAATAATTTTTTTTAAAAATTAAAACATTAAAAAATTTTATTTATTTTTTTTTATTTTTTTTTAAAAAACAAAAAAAAAAAAAAAAAAAAAAAGGCATGACAGGTGAACAAGACAAAACTTTACTATAAACTTCCCCATTGGATAACTTACATTAGGAACAACATTTTTATTACAACTTTACTGAAATCATGCATTTATATACACTCACCTGCCACTTTATTAGAAATACCCGTTCAACTGCATTAATGCAAATGCTTAATCAGCCAATCACACAGCAAAAAGTCGATGCATGTAGACATGGTCAAGATGACCTGCTGAACTTCAAACTGAGCATAAGAACGGGTGAAAAACAGTGATTTAAGTGACTTTGAGCATGGCTTGGTTGTTGGTGCCGGATGGGCTGGTCTGAGTATTTCAGAAACTGCTGATATGCTGGGATTTTCCTACACTACCATCTCTGTTTACAGAGAATGGTCTGAAAAATAGAAAATATCCAGTGAGCAGCAGCTCTCTGGATGAAAATACTTTGTTGAGGTCAGAGGAGACTGGCCAGGCTGCTTCAAGCTGATAGGGAAGCAGCAGTAACTCAAATAACCACTCATTACAAACAAGATACGCAGAAGAGCATCTCTGAATGCAAAACAGGTTGAACCCTGAAGCTGATGGGCTACTGCAGCAGAAGACCACAGCGGGTGGCACTCCTGTCAGCTAAGCACAGGAAACTGAGGATATAATTCACACGGGCTCACCAAAATTGGACAATAGAAGATTGGAAAAATGCTGACTGGTTTGATGAGTCTCAATTTCTGTTGCAACATTCGGTGGGGTCAGAACTGGCAGAAACATCACAAAAGCATGGATTCATCCTGCCCTCTATCAATGGTTTGGGCTGGTGGTGGTGGTGTGATGGTGTAGGGGATATTTTCATGGCACACTTTGGGCCCTTTAGTATGAACTAAGCATACTTATATGCCACAGCCTATTCAAGTAAGCTGTGGCATTTGCTGACCACGTTCATCCCTTTGTGACCACAGTGCACCCATCCTCTGCTGGCTGCTCCCAGCAGGATAACGCACCATGTCACGAAGCTCAGGTCTTTCTTGAACATGACAATGAGCTCAAATGGCCTCCATAGCCATCAGATCTCAGTCCAGTGGAGCACCTTTGGGACGTAGTGGAACAGGAGAGACACATCATGGATGTGCAGGTAATAAATCTGCAGCAACCGTGTGAAACAGTCATAACAATATGAACCAAAATCTCTGAGCAATGTTTCCAGCACCTTGTTGCATCTATGAATAATTAAAGCAGTTCTAGCAAAAGGGGGTCCAAGCCGGAACAAGCAACATGTAAAGTGGCTGGTGAGTGTATGGGTAAATTTGCACATCAGAAATATGAACCCCAGATAAAGCCAAGTTCAAAATTTTTGTTACTTTTTTTTGGAGTCGCAGATTTTAACAGAGGGGATTTTGGATCTCTATTCAACACCTCATCAAACAGAAAATACTATCAAAAATTTAAATTATCAGATCTAATTTTCCAGTTTTTAGGTGTAAAATGTTCGATAAATCAGACTGTGAATGATACATGTACAAATCCCTCCTTAACACCTTCAGGATATAAATGGGAATAAAACGATAAAACTGGAACATGTGGCTTTTAAAAATACGAACTGTAAATTTTATTGGAAAACACAATTTACTGCTAAAAAATGTAACTAAAAGATATAACTGTTTATCACTTACATAAAGACATTAATTATTTTGTATTAAACTTTTTTATTTTTTGTTTAAGGATGCAAATAGATAGTGCCTCATTAAATATGCACTAATTTCCATGAATTTGCAGTAAAATAAGCACTTAAATGTTTTATCTTGTATATTTTCTTTCCCCTGCTCACATCATGAAGACATAAGGAGAAAATATCGAAACTGATCAGTACATGAAAAACTGCAGTTTTGCCTGCAGTGTCTCGCCTTAAGCAGTAAAGGTTCCGGCTAGAACTCGCCTGCAGTGTGACTGTTATCACTGTACATTTCTGCCCTATGTCTGTCTTGTTAGCTAATGGAGAGGCACTGATGCACTCATAGAGGCTTCGGTTCAGCAGACTCACAGTGATCGGGCCACTTGCTTGAGATTGTCTGCGCTGTTGGGATTTAAGATGGCACAGCTCTGAAACAGCTCCAGGGACTGCTGGATCTTGCCCTCAAGACGCAAGATTAGTGCTGTGCCAAGAAATAAAGACACACACACACACACACACACGCACAAAAAGAGGATCTTCATCTTCTTGAGGAATTAAAAAACGCATTAAAAAAAATCAAAGGCACAGCAGGAGGTCCAAAGAGCAGATTTGGAGGAAACTAAATCATGTACTGGTGCAGCTTGGGCGTTGACTGCCACAGAGGTTTTATTTGATGCAGCTGTTAAAAAAACATCATATACATTAAATGTGGAAAAGGTAATGGCCGCGATGAAAATGATGGCTCACCTTGAACATATATGGCATATTCACACATCCCATTAGTCTCCTGCAGCTGGTCTTTGATGATAACCTACAAGGGCGCAGAATGGGAGAAAATTTCTAAATCCGACCAGGACTCAACTGATATACAGGAATATTACACTCTGTTCTGCACGTGTGTAGATATTAACAGGCTAAGCATGAGGAGTGTATGTCATTATCACCTTACATAAATTAGATCTGCAAAGAGAACGCATGCATGAGTAGTCCAGTAATATATCTAACAAGTACTATTCAGAGATTTTATTAAGTACCAAGCAGTCATGTGGGAATATAGCAGTGTATGCAGCAAATAAGTAGGGCCTGAGACAGAGCCGTGTATATGCTGGGAACTCAATAGCTTCATCATGTTTATCTTCACTGAGTTCAGAGTGGGTCTTTCAGCCAATCATGCTGACACTGAGCACAGACACAGGTCAATGACAGACTAAACCACGGGAAGAACAGAGGAATGAAAGCACTTTACCTTACAGGTATCATAGTCTTTGAGGATATAGTGCTGATGAATTAACCAGTTTCTTCTCTCCACAATAGGAAGCTCTGGAGCTGGGTGGAGAGGCATCACAAAAATGAAACTATTACAAATTAATAAGAAGTCTGAAAAACTTTTGAGCATGTTACTGTGCAAATGATGTCTTATTTAGCTGATAGCTCAATGATTAATCCTTAAAGTGCCCTCCTTTCGCAGTCATTAGTAAGTCTCTGATCTGACAGTTAACACAGATGTAACACTGCAACCTAAATCCACAGGCTAAATTTAAGTCAAGTCACCAAGCAGGCATGCTGTAAATCTTAGCTTGTTAGCAGGTTTTTTCTTATGAACAGATGGCTCAGCCTATTAAGAGTTATGTCTATTAGAACTATTTTAATGTATGCCATCTTTTCTAATTTGACAGCTGAATAAATAATCCTGAAAGCACCCTCCCTGTGCAGTTACCACCAAGTCTTTGATGTGACAGTTAACACAGACGTTAACACTTCAACCAAAAACCCCAGGCTAAACTGTAATCAATTCACCAGCCACTAGGTAAATGTCACCTTGTAAGCAAGTTTTGTGTCCCCCCACCCCCACCCCCGTGTCTCTCATTTAATGTCTCTGCAGGTTGAGATATTCTCCCTGTTGCCAGGGCAACAATGTCTCTCACAAGCCAGGTGCTTGTGACAGAAGAGCGAGGGTATAGACAGAGTCAAAAAGGGAGGATGGAGGAATGAACAGAACAATGTAAGGCCAGCTTTAGAAAGGGTTAGGTAACCTCAAGTACCAAACCACAATGCCCCAAGTCCTCTTCCCAGCAGAGTACAACATTTCATTTCACAAGGAAGCACACATAATTCCAATTCAAGCGAGTTTGATTCTGGTAATCCTGTTATCTTGCACCTACTACCTTCCTCTAAGGCTAAAAATAGGATTCAAAGCATTGTGAAACACAGTTCTAGGCTTTGTCATTGACACTGTGGAGGGGGGGGGGGTATCATTAATAAACTCTCAGTGTAAAAAAAAAAGAAAAGAAAAAAAATACAGTGTGAATTACACCAAAGCTCCCTTCTGTTTTTATCTGTCAGCGGTTCAAGAAGAGCTCTGCTGATCTGCCACTAGAGCTGGAGCCCATTCCAGATACTTCACAGAAATCCTCTCCATCGCAGAGTGTGAAACGGCACAGGCTTCACACGTTTGCCACGTCAAGACTAGGAATGGCCCTATTTGTAGGGACCTAATCCGCTTTCTTCCTGCTGAGACAGCAATAATATTCTTGTCTCTGGGTTTCAGCTGTGGTCCTGTGGTGCTCTACGGTCCACATACATAAAGCAAGGCAGCATTTGGAAAGGAGCGATGGGATACATGCGCGACATGGATTCCTACAACTGCTGTATGAAAGAAGGGTAGAAAGAAGCAGAGAAGAAGAGCCCAGCACGAGCTCTCCTAAATATAGTAATGTGAAAAACTTCACTGCAAACAGAGAGGAATTTTCTCATTGTTATATTTGATCTGGCTGAAGCTAAGGCAGCTTTGCCCTCAATGTGTTTCAACCATCTGTTAAAAGGGGATAAGAGCAGAGGAGAGGCATGCTGAGATCAAAAGACACATAGGGAGAACATAATGAAAATTAGGATGAATATTATTTTTGGAAGTTCTACCACACCAAAAAAAAAAAAAAAAAAAAACCTTCAAAAAGCCTTCATCTTGTCAAGTCATTTAGTCTCACAGAGAGATGCTGACACTTTTTTTTTAAATCACGAATGCACCAAAAATGACTGTCAGTATCCTGAAACAATAAGAAAGACTGCTACATTAGTGTCAAAAAACTCACACTGGATTTTGTTAAAATCTAACAACTGTACTTTTTTTTTTTTTTCTTTTACTGATTTAAAGAAACTTTAAGACACAGCATACAACACCTTTCAGGCAGAAGTGCAAAATGCAGTGCACAAAATCTAACATAATGTACTCGGGGCACATAACAAAAGCAAGTTTGTGCGTGCATTAAATAATCATAATTACATTTCACAATGGTAGCTGCAAAATGAGTGTGACTTCAGTAGCTTATGGACACAATTAAACTGTGGTTTACGTCTTATGGATCCATTATTTCAAATGTTTAAATGTCTGTGTTGCATGGGTCTTGCGTGTGATTTGGAACCAGCTGTTATCATCTAGCCACAATCCTAAGTTTCAGTGATGAACTGTGAAAACTCCACTGATATACTTTAACAGACTTTGCACTTGGAGAACTTGTAATACAACTATTTTTGTGTATAGTCTGAATCCAAGGCATAATGAAGTCACAATTCCCTGTAGATGAAGCTGTGAAGTTCATGCACCCAGCTGCTACTTTATTTTTAACTCGGCAGTGCATTTCATTTTTAACGTTACTCTGTGTTTCAGTAGTTTTTAGTCTGTGCCAATGGATGTATGTGTATTAGTAAACTAAAATCCAATCTTTACTTCCTGTTGTGTTTTTTTTTATTACTCAGTTACCTTAGGGGTGTGTCTTTGAATTATATTAAGGACAACCCAGGAAAGGGTTTGCATGCCATGTAAAAAAATCACTGCAGGAAATACCACATCATAGCATGTACTCAATTGCTTCCACAGGGCTGGAACTCTCAGTAACTCTGATTATTATTATTACAAAGCACTATAAAAGAGAGAAAAGGCAAAATATCTGTGGGCAAAAGCATGAACTATTTAATGGAACATTAGGCTTCAATAATGATGACAAAATATCCTCTATCAACAGACATTTTCTAAACAGAGAAATATCTGGAACACGGCTCAGCAGCATAATGTAGGCGCAGCCTTTTCCTTATACAGAAAACAAACAGAAGGGTGAGGGTGACCTCTGCAGGCCGTTCAGCACCAAAGGCTTTAGTTACATTTACCAACTCCAAACTAACTGCTATAAATTCATTAAAAAAACAAACGAATGTGATACAACAAACAATGTGGCATGAAAATAATTCAACTAATTTCAGAACATGAGTTGGAGCTCTCTTACCGTACCTTTAGGCGCCCGACGTTTCTTGGCTTCAGTAGCAACTGGGAGCTGAAACACAAGGAGAAAAATAAGTATAAACAGCAAACAGGAGTCTTACAGTCATGTCAGAAAGTTTTCACATGCAGTCCTTCACCCTTACTGCTTCCACATGAATTAAGAGGGTCAGTAGCAGCCAGGTGCTGCTAATCAAATGCACTTGATTAACTGATCATCAGCCGGTGTGACCACCTCTATTAAAGCACATGTTTCAGCAGTTTGTTGGTCTGCAGCATTCAGGTATGTGTCACAATCTTCCCAGGAGTGGACATCCCAGCAAATTCACATCAAAGTGCAGATCTTTGGTCATAATGCACAACACCATGTTTGACGAATACCAACAACCAGCATATCAGCGCAACTACCTCATACCAGCTGTCAAGCATGGTGGTGGAGGGGTGATGATTTGGGCTTGTTTTGCAGCTACAGGACCTGGGCTGCTCCTCTGTATACCAAAGTGCAACAGAATGGCTGAAAAAGAAAATTATCCAGATGCTGCAACAGCCCAGTTCAATTCTAGACCTCAACCTGACTGAAATATTGTGGTGGGACCTTAAGAGAGCTGTGTATAAATGCATGCTCACAAACCTCAATGAACTAAAGCAACGGTGTGAAGATTAAGTCACACAGAAATGATGTGCTATTGAATCACAGGGTGTACTTAGTTTCTCACAGGACTGCACAGAGTCCTGCAAATAGTTTTTCACATGACTGTATGCTACATAGTAAAATAATCCCCAGGTAGCCCCAAAAAATACAGAAGATCCTTCCCACTCAAAAAATTGATAAAAGGCTGTGTGGAAAAGTAAGTCAACAAGCTGAATGAAATGTTTGCTGGAACTGTGTTTACTGGCTGAACAGAGAGAAAAAAAAATCCCAGTCAGACAGCAGAAGCACACAGACTGATGTACTGCCAGTGTATATTGTAATGGATGTCCTGTTCCAGGATTACAAATGATTCTAATTGTATAGGCCTTTGATAAATACAGAATGAATTAAACTGCTCTACAGTCTAGTTTACATGCTAGACCTTCCTCTCTCCATACACCATAAACAAATGCGCCCAGCAAAATCCCTCTATGTTCTATCTACACACAACAAAGTGCATACTCTGATCAGTGCAATGTCTACTTATTGAGGCAAGCTGCTAGGCAAGGACCAAGCATCTTTGACCAAAACTTGCCTATGAGTGTTTATATTCTTTTTCCTAAAAAAATGTGATCATGATTTTTTTTTCACAATTTAAATCAAACAGGTAAATTTGTACATATTCTATATTCTTTTATCAGAAAAGTCTGGCCATTTGGCCATGAAATGGCTGAGATAAGAATTAGCATCTCCAAATCTGAGGCCAAGTGGTGGGAAAGAGTTCAAGTATCTGGAGGTGTTGTTTATGAATGGGGGGAGCGGGAGACTGACAGATGGATTGGTGTGGCGTTGGCAGACTTGTACCTGGTGCTTTGTCATCTGTTCTGTGGGAGGGGCTACTCTTCCATTAACAAATTAACTCTGCCGTTACCAAAAGTCATTCATTCACCTGAATGCAAATAATCAGTGCCACAATCTATCTAGTCTGCAACTGCAAATGTTAACAAGCAACTAAAGAAGTTTCTATAATGAATTGAAATGAAACATTAAACAGACAAGCAAAATGGCATGGCGCTGAGGGTTTTCTACAATTTGCTGGCCCAATGACTTTAAACAGTCCTATAAAGCATTAATTAACCAGAAATTCGCTAATTACAGCCTCTGACCCCTAACATGGTGCCGTATTAGACTATGTGACTGACTGAAAACTTAGCAAATTAAAAGGCCACATTTTTGCAATGTAAAGTCCTTCTCTATAATATGCTCCGGTCAGCGGCTGCAGTAACAAACATTTGCCAGGTTCACAAAAAGCAGGTAGATGTACGCATGCGCAGTTCCTCTCGTATCACATATTTTTCTTCACCTATTTTATCTCACTTGTGGATTGCTTTGGGTGTCGTTACTGACGCTTAGCAGTTTGTTGATATGGTCTCCCTGCCATTAAATTCTAAATGGCAGCATGTCACAGCGATAAAATAACCAGGATTTTAGAGGTGAGCCAGTGAAGAGCTGCTCGATAAGGTTTTCTACGTTACCGTATATTAAGCGCGGGCTAAAGCTGGCCCAAACAAAGCACATTACAGTTCACAGCAACGCTGCACTTGTGCTGCAGGTACGGCTGTTAGCGCTAAGGTTAAACTGTGTCCTTGGGTAAGTGAGATTAGTCTCGGAAGTTACAGTTAGCTGCAGCTTAATCAACTTAGCGCCGACTTAGAATGGGTTAGCCACGCAGCTAACTAAGGTTCTGGTAAGCGTCATACACGCGGTGTGGTGGAACCTGGTGTCGGGTTTACTCGCAAAGTGTCGCATTTTCACTTTACTGCCGAGTTTGTGTTTATTGAAGAAAAGGAGGCTCAGCTTTGGCATCGCACTCACCGTTGCGGTTGTTTCCGCGTCCGCCATCTTGGGGGGATCAACACTAGAAGCCGTTGCCATGGATACGTCAGTGGAACGCAGACACGTAGCTGGTTAAATTTAAAAAACTTTATTCACATCGAAAAGGCTTACAGCATTTTTTTTTAAAATCAACAAACTCCCCTAACATTACAATAAATATATTAATCAACACATTAACGGGATTTTAATGTACATGAAGTTTAGCATGCCTACACTAAACAAATTAAAGGGAAAATAAAATAAAAAGTTTTAATCCAGTCTTTTTTACTTTTCTCCTCACACCTTCAACAGGGTAAATTTGATGCAAGTCTTTCATAACATTAACAGGATCCTATCATCATAATATGGAAGGGAATATACAAGCCAAAAATGCTCTAATATATATATATAAAGATTGAGAAGCTTCTAATAAGAAAAATTACATGACTCACTCACATAGATAGTAACCTCGTTATCTACAGAAGCTGTCTTTCTACAGTCTTATTCTTTGCAGGCACTTGAATCCACATTTTTAGAGAAAGAGTTTATTTAATGTTAAGACTGAGGAACCAATTTCCAACACATACCCCATCAGTTAATGTTTTAAATAAGTCACCAATATGTACATCTTCACACACATTCTGATCACAGGAAAACTTCACCAGGATTCGTTTTACAGGCTACAGATAAAACTAGACGCTAACATTAACAATCAACAGTCTTGTGCTTGAATTCCCACACAAAGGTTTGTAGGTTACTTCTGTTTAAGGCACTAAGGTACAAACATGAGATCAGAAACAGAGTTTCTATACTTTACATACACACACACATAAAAAGGCATGAAAATACTAATACCTAATACAGGTAGGCGCAGCTAGAAAATAAAGAAAATGTTAAGTTAACATGTAGTACAACTGCTGTGGGCACAAAGTCAAAGTCATTGGACAACTGCTGGACAAATATTGTGTTCTTTCTGCTCAATGCACTTTTCATGTAAATAAATCTATACTTTCAGTAACTTTACATTAATAAACCTGCAATCCCCCTTTTCATTTCAATCAGACCCAAGCTGCACTGCATTATGACAAACTTTTAACATGAATTAAAATTTAGCATCTTCATTTGCGCCAAGAACAACTTTAAGCCTCTCTTCATTAAAAAAAAAAAAAAGTGAGCCGATTAAAACGAGTACAAAGGACACCCTTCATCCCATCACCTTCATTAACCAGCAGCTCATCCTACAGTCACATACGCATCATAACATCATATTTAGCAAAATTCAAACAGCACAGCACGATGTAACACGATGCAGCCTCTTTTTTTCCTGAGAGGAAGGTAACTGCATATAAAGTGTAATATGGGTATCAATGCATTTATAGTCAGAAGAGTTACCGTATAAGGCTCTGCATGTAATGTGAAAAACATTTTGTGGATCCACTCACAGGAAAACATTCGCACGTCAAGTATGCTTTTAATATAATCCAAACTTGCACAGAGAGTTCATATTTCAAGCCTCGGTATGTCAGTTCTAGCAGGGAAAAATCCTGATACTTTTTACTGGGATCCTTAGGAATTATAGGATTTAAATCAATGTTTCTTTCATTGCAGATAATCTCACATTTATCTCTTTAGTCTACTCTGTCAAAGCCTTCCAATAGCTATGCAGTGATGAAGTGTTGGCATTTCATTTGTGTGTCATCCTCACTTTGCCTCCTGTCCAATTAAACCTCAGTCTCAGATTTCCTACTGGACGTTTCCCTAAAAGCATAAATGAACATGCCACATGCTGATGAGATCTGTGCAAGTCCTTACATGTTCAAACCATTTCATTTTTAATCTTTTAATTTTCACAGAATTTTAAAAAGCTGTTCTGTCTCATTATCGGCCTGTCAATCATCTGTGAAGCTCTTTGACCTTTACTGACCTTCATCAAAGACGCTATACAAATAAAGTTTAATTGACAGAGTAGGTTCTTATAAGAGGACTTTATGTCTTAGCTGTGTATCTTACTCACGCACTTAATTTTTTTTCTTTTTTTTTAAGCGTAAAACAGAACAGAGCCACCCCACTAGGCCGATTGTTTTTTGCCCTTTTTCCTTTAAATAATTTAACTCCCATCCTCTACACCAGCTGGATAATGTTGGGATGTGGCTAATCCGGTAGAGAAGAGAATAGCCTGAGGCACTAAAGTTGTAGGAATCAGACTAATTTCCCTGGTTCCTGCCAAAGGTTCCCTGGGCAGCGGAGCTGGCGGCACTGGCTGCAGCATTTTGGACAGTTCGGTTGGTCAGGACACCTTGGGAAAACTCCTGCTGGGCCTTGCTGAAGCTGGCACCGGTGTTTCTGTATTTAGAGTGGACCTAGGGTGATGGGAAGAGAGAGAATTTAGGACAATGACAGGCGATCAAATGACCTGCTGGTTCCTGTAAAGTTCAGGTTGCGGTGGTTACATTTACAGAGCTCATGATTTCA
>JAVDPK010001432.1:12968-28079 GCA_034780415.1 Cichlasoma orientale | reverse complement strand
GGGCTTTGTTTTTTAAGAAGTTGACGGCATTAAGATGGCTCATTATGACTGTAGGCTCAGGTTCAATTTTTAATCGTAACATTTCCTCTGAAGCTGTTCAAAGTTTTTGTCGCCCCCATTTTTATTTTCCATCTTTCATGCAGCCTCCAGCGATGAACCAACATTTATATATGTATGCAGTAACTGTAAGTCACTGACACTTTCATTACTACTGAAAACATTTATTCTCCAAACTAAAACATACTTAAAAATACTTAAGTTAGGGTTATGCAAGTCACCCAGATATATACATTATATTTAAACTGATTGATTACTATGCAATTATCAACCTGAATACTGTAACCGAAGTTGTACATTAGCATACCATTTTCAGCAGGATGATAGCCAGGATAGCGTTTACAGTGAAAAAGCCAGCCACTACCATCATAACCACAGCCACAGCCAGGTTCTTGCGGATTATGGTGATTGACGTGATCCATCCACTGTCAAATCCACAAACATGCAAAAATTAAAAAATAATAATTTCTCATTTTCTCTGTACTGAAGGGGGACAGTAAAGTATACTGAAAGATTCCTTTTTTTTTTTTTTAAATTACAGAGAAATAAGCCAACCAGTGACCAAATATAAAGAAGTTTGTAAACATGATATATGGAGATTCATATATATTATAAAGTAAATAAAATGTATACACATCTACAAAGCAGTAACCCAGACATATTAGGGCAGCAGAATCTGTCAAAGAAATGCAACAGAGAAAATATACAAACAGACAGACAGAGGTGTGAATGAAGAAACACAATGGCCCCATGCACTGTGAATCTACCCAAAGCAGCATGGACATTCATACTCATGAAAAACAGAAATGTGGTGCACTTCCAACACCTTCAGGTACAGTAGCTGTTTTTGAGGGGGGGGGGGGGGTAAAAAAAAAACAAAACAAAACAAAAAAAAAAAACACTTCCCACTGACCTGTTTCCCCAATGGGGAATCCCCACAGTTTGGATAATGTAAACGGCCACTTGGAAGAAGAAGACAAAAAAGAAGAAAAAGAAGCTGAAAGAGCTGTCAGACCTATGGAGGGAAAAGGGACATAATATTAATGTAATGGTGCTGACTGGTTTGCTGACATTACATAATAGAGACGTTAAGCTTCGCATTCAAGCATATGAGTCAGGAGATCATTTACAATTTGAAGACTTGAATTAAACTCCTTAAGTAAACAAAAGACTAGTGACACCACATACCTAAAGGCCTTGTAGACTGGCCTGTACCAACAGACGAAGGCCACAGGGGTGAAGAGAATGAACCAAAGAATAGACAGCCCAAAGTCAACACCATAGTTACTGTCTACAGTGAAGTAAGCCAGGCAGGCCAGCACGTTGAGGAAGAGAGTGGCGCTGTGGACTGGGGAGGCACACAGGAAACCCATAAATTACACATACACCTACAGTACAATGCAACACTCAAAGTCATTCAAATAAAACTGCTCATAAAAGTTACTAAGAGTTCTGATGAACCATCCTCAGTGAGAAGTAAGAACCTACTCAAAAGTATGATCAAAGTAGGAAGTGCCGACAAATAGATTTCTTTAAATTTAATTTAGCATCTTAAAAGCTGAGATAAAACACGCACGCACACAGAGTATCATCCTTGTAAGTCACGACTATCATGTAAAATACTGCAGTCAGGGGTACGTACACATCCAGAGGTAGTACATTCTCCGGCAGATCCTGCGGTAGTCCTCAGGGATTTCCTCCTCAAAATCCTGATAGAAGCAGGGCTTCACAGGGAAGAACCTCGGAAGAGGTGGCCAGTTGTTCTCTTTAACTGACAGGACAAGATATCAAAACTTCATCATATTGATTTTTTTTTTTTTTTTTTTTAATTCTTCAAAATACACACATCTAACTAGTTCAAATAACTGCAGCCACTTACCTCCAGAGTTTGCCGGTCTGCCTGTGTTCCTGTTCTCCAGCTCCTTCTCCCTCCGCTCCAGCTCTGCTGCTTTCCTCTCCAGCTCCTCCTGCTGTTTGATCAGGTTAGCCTGGGCAGCAGCTGCAGTAGACTGATGTGTGACAGAAGAGCTGCATTCAACATTGTCACCACAATTTCCTGCTCCAATATGTCATGTAAGACTACCTCCATGCTATGTACCACCTCTGGTGTATATAATCAAATAATGAATGCAATTTTTTAAGTGAAGAACATACATAGGCCAAAATATTACAATTATTAATTATAATGAATATTAGCTCCATGAACTAATGCTTAGTCACAACTTTAAAAAACAAACAAACAAACCAACCCCTTTACAAGTTGGAACCAAGTGTAAATTAAAGCAATGCAATGACTTACAGCTCAGATTTATATAGTTGCATAGTAACATATACATGTATATATTATTGAATCGTGTTTTATTATTTTAGTGTGCTTTCTAAATACTTTCAAACTCAAATGAACACAGATTTCTCATAAATAAGTTAAATTTCACAGTTTTGACATCTGAAATGTCTCTGCACTTCAAATTAATTCTAACTACTAAATAGTTCACATATTATTGCAAAATGTTTGATATTTTAGACATTATACCAAGGCCTCATCAAGTTAAACCGTAGCTGATTCACAGACTGACGGTCTTGTCAGTTAATCTTGTCTGATGTCAGTATTTAACACACTGAAATTTGATTGACTCACTCGTGGGGTTTGCTCCACAGATGTCTGTAGTACAGCAGGTTGAGAAGCAGTGATGGGGATGGTCTTGCCAGAGCTGTTTCCCTGTTAGATAGTTGAGGCAAAACCTCTTTATTTATATATATATATTTTTTTTAAAAAAGACTTAGGTCTTGCTAGAACACTTTAATATCACATCAACAGTCCCATTAAAAATACAGGGGCTAACCATTTCAGGTGCAGAGAACGGGTTGTACTCCCCGAGGTTTTCATTGGCTCTGCCGGTGGCTTGTGCAACTGATGCATCCTGAAAAGAAAAAACAAACAAAAAAAAGAAAAAAAAAACAAAAAAAAGTTCAAACATATAGTAAGGTGTGACACTGAGCAGCCATGACTATTCAGTGTTTGTGTGGTGCCAACTGTGGCGTTAGGAGTGCCCCATCCAGTCGGGGAACAGCACCCGAATGCTCAATTTTCTCTCACCTGATTAACTATTAACAGACTCCCGGCCCTGGACCACATTTGTTTCAGTTAAATTACGCTCTCTTATGTGTGTGAATAAGAAATTGATGCTTTACTTATAGGTTAAAATGTCAAAGACATGTTGATTCATAAGCATTACTTATAAGCCCAGAAAACACTGGGCTGGGAAAGACGTACAAAAAATAAAAACAAACCAGCTTATGAAGTTAAAAAGATTGTCAATGCCTTGCTACTGACGTTTCTATTTTATTGCGGTATCGCTGGATAGCCGATAAAACAGGAGTCCCAATTAATGGCAGGCACCTGTTCCTGGGTCTGCTTACCTGCGCAGGTGAGCTCACAGCACACTTCCAGCGTATATTCACAGTTTAAATCTCTCAAAGGTTTATAATCTGTTTGAAAACGTGTCACACTTCATAATAGTGGCGATTCCTAGTCAGGAAATGCTGAGGCCAAACCCAGCAACCAACCAAACAGGTTTTTGTTGTAGCATATCTCTTTCAGTCTTCACTTTACACCAAAAAACAAGCTAATAAAACTCAAACTCGCGAGCAGAAATCAAACAACACTCACCTGGAAGGGATTTACGTCCACTGGGCCAGCGAAGGGGTTGCTGTCGAAGGCCGACATTGCGGAGAAAAGTTTATATCGCGTAAAATAAACACGACAGCACCCTTCTCCCCGGCGGCTCTCGCTGCTTGTGCCACTGCTGCTGCGTGATGCTGGGGCTCTGCGCATGCGTCGCGAGTGGGCCTCGTCACCGAAGGTTGTCCCGAGTCAATTAACCCTCCTTTATTTTTAGCACTAATGTGAATTGGTTCCAAATGAGCGGTTCTCGTGACAGTCTGTCGAGCCCGGTCAGGTCTGTGTTGAAACGAGCCATTCTGCGGCGGTAAACGCACACAGTGAGCTGTCTTTCAAACTTCACTCAAGTCCTCGACGGTTTAAATTTGCCTTTAGGTGCTGTATGTAAACGACTGAACAAGCGCCAGGTAACAAGGAAAATGGGACTCACCTGCTCTGTTACAGATATTTATCATTTGTTCTATTTGCTGAACATTGTGACACCAGTTTGAAACTGATGGCGGCTGCATAAGGCAACAAAATAGTTGGAAAGTAACTAAGTAGTCTACTAAGCAGGGAGGGACCCACCTATTTCCTCAAGTATTTACATTTACTGCTACTTTATCCTTCCAGCCCACTATTTTTTTTTTAAGAGTAACACATTGTAACCACTTTGTACCTCACTAGATTTATTTTTACAATGAAGATTTTTTTTTAACTGATGGCAAAGTTTGCAATACAACATATGTTATGGATTTAAAAAGTTATTTTCAACCTCTTATGGTCTCTTCTTAAAAAGCAGTGTGTGTAGCCCGGGTCACATTTCAGATGTCAGAGCTGTTCCACTAAATAGTAAGTTTAATTTTGCACAGTATTGCGCAAGTCTTAAGCAACCCTTCATTTCTTTATATTTTGCTAGTAAAATGGGAACTGTGTGCAGTGATTTATTGAAACGTGCAAACATTCATGGAAATACAGTTTATAGGGCAAAAGCAGTGTTTGTACAATTCTTGAAATGTTTAAAGTCAATATTTGGTACGACCACCTTCGTTCTTCAACACAGCCTGGACTCTGAGGCAAATAATTTCTTTAAGTATCCTTCAGGAATAGTTTGAAGGTCATTCAAAGCTCTTCTTTGGATGTTGTTCTGTTCGCCATCAAGATGATCCCACACTGCTTCAATAATGTTTTTCTATTGGGTATGCTTTTACTACATTGGCAGTATGTTTGGGATCTTTGCCATGCTGAAGAATAAAGCTGTTGCCAGTCAGATGCTTTCCTGATTGTATTGCATGGTGGATCAAAATTCGATGGTACTTTTTTGTGTTCAGAAATCCATCAATTTTGACAAAATTCCTAACACTGCTGGCTCAAATGCAGTCCCAAACTATGACAGAGCCTCCATCATTGTTGCAACTCTCTCCTGACCTACATACATGTTGAGGACGATGTGAACCAAAAGATTTCACACTCCATCAGACCTGTTGCCGCTGATTTTCAGTCCGGTTCTTGTGTAATTTGCCATACTTCAGCCTTTTGGAAGTATCAGCTGAATCTCTCAGGTCCTGTGTCAGGTCTTTGCTGGATTTTTTCCTATTTCTTAAGGAGTTGACTTTCAGCTATTGTTTATGTGCTGTGGATAGTTTTTTTTTTAGGCCTGACACATCTTTTCTCCTTCACTTGTCCAGATTCCTAATTTTTAAGGACATGCTGCACACCATGCTGAGATGGTTAAAGTTTTCAGCTAAGTTTTTTGGGAAACACCTTGTTGGTGCAAAAAGACAATTTTATGTCTCTTAAACTGTTAACTTTACTTTTGAATCTACAAAAAAATGCCAATCATAAAGAAAGCAAATAAATGATCAAATTGTTTTTGCAACAGGCTGCTAGTAACAAAGTGCCTAAAGACCAATTTCAAATTGGTTTTTGCAAAGTTGTCTGTTGCGTGTAGACAACACTGGTTCATCCCATGAGTTAGGTACCATTTCATGCTCAAACGAACATTCCTCTGAAAATGTTAGGTACAAGTAATGGACTGAAAATGAGTGAAAAAGCAGCCAATGTCCAAAAAAAAAAAACCTTTAGAAAGTCTGGAAAACTATTGCTCAAGACCACTTTAAAAAAAACAGTCAAAGTCTGGCTCATCTGAAACAAAATGTAAAGAAATAAGGTGGCTCAAGACTTTTGCACAGCTCTGTGTATGAAACTAGTAGTTCAAACTAACTGCAGTACAAGCTACTTAATAAAGTTAGTATATTACTTTGCTGTATTGGTACTTTTACTTAAGTAAGGAATCTGAATACTTCTTCCATCGCTGCACATAAATGCTGGAAATACCAAGAGGAGGTGAAACAAATGCAACAGAAAATATGAATGAAAAAAATAAGATGTCCTGTCTTGCATCTTAGGAGCTGTTCACGTTGATTAATCAAAAACCCAAATTTCAATCTTACCAAAGGGAAATAGGCCATGCATTTTGATTTCTTTAACAAAAATGCAGAGATAAGCCTTTGCTTCAGTATCTATGAATGAATGCAGGATCACTGGCACCAGGAAACAAATGTATCCAGTACCTGTCCTTCTCCAAGAGGAAGAAGCCTGAACAGGGTCTTATTTCACTTACCAGGTGACAACAGATCGCAAAGCTACAAACTGATACAAAGGCAGTGTCTGCATGTCCTAACACGAGACAGTTTTTAAAGATTACAAACCGCATCAAAAACTGACACTGATTGGATAAATACCTGCTACAGTATACACTAAACCAGTGGTTCCCAAGGTCAAGAGTGCTGCGGCCCACTTAAAAACCCGAAAATCCCATGGGCGCCCCCGGTCATCCGAGAGTGCTGGCCTGTGAAATTTTCCTGGCTAGAAGCCTGTCTTCACACTCATACTGGAGAAAGTGATGCATTTCCTTGAAATTTTGATTAAAAAAAAAACAAAAAACAAACAGCACAGGCTGTTGGCTATAAAGTGCTAATGCCAATATGTGACCCGTTTGCCTCTGGGACACAAACTTCAATACCAGAGCAGTAAATTTAGGTAAGAGTAATGAGTAATATCACAAACTAACCAGTCTTAGTTCACTTGTTATATAAATACATTTATAAAAATATGTAACTATGTACTTGCGAGTAATTTCAAACAGAATTTCTGTAATTCCTTTGCGGCCCACACTTTGGGAACCACTGCACTAAACAAATAAGATCGATACAAGAAGGAATATAGAGGAATGGATCAGTTGTCTTCAGTTATTTACAGGAAAACAGATTTGATGCACCTTGGCACGGAATCTGTTTTTCTGAAAGATTTTTCCTCATTCAAGGTTTAGATGGTGGTGGTCTGTCAGTCCTGCATCGACATTCCCTCTTTCTGTTTGTGTCACACTCGTGTATGAGCATCACGGTCACCAGATGTTCTGCTGATCATAATCTCCTATCATATTTACTTACCTCTTTCCCATAGAGCTAAATGTAGATGCCACTTTAGTCACTGCGCCTACATAAACAGCCTGTTTATTTTTGACTCAGTCTGCTGCCATCCATTCCTCAACAATGAACCCTCTTTCAGTCTCTTCCCTCTTGATACAAATTAAAGGAAAAAAAAAAAAAAAGCTGGACCAGAACAGCATTTTTATAAATGCCACAGGGCGTGACTGCATGTTAACTGCAGATACTTCCCTGTTTGGAAGCATCTGCATTGTGGGTGTTTTTCCATCCATTTATCCAGATATTTCTCTTAAATGTGTCACTTATCACAACAGAGCCTCTTCCTTAAAGTGAATTTATGACTTACTTAACTGTCGCTGCAGTGACAAATAGCAAATACAATATATAAACAAACGCTTTGGGCCACACAGTCTATTAATCTTTGAATTCAGGTGTTTTCAGTCCCATGGCCACAAGTGTACAAAATCCAGCACCTAGCCGTGCAGTCTGCCTTTACAAACTTTTGTGAAGGAATGGGTCTAAAGAGCTCACTGAGTTTGAGTGTGGTACTTAATGGGATGCTACTGCTGCAACAGGTTGTGAAATTTCTTCCCTCCTAGATATTTACCGAACGCTTGCTTGAAGAGAAAACCCCATCTGATTGTTGGGGTTTTCTCTCTAATATTTTAGGGTCTTTACCTTCCTGTATAAAGGACCTTGAAGCAGCTGTTGTTGTGATTTGGTGCTATATAAATAAAACTGACCTGAATATTCCACATCAACTCTAAGTGGCATTATTGCAAAGTGGAAGCATTTAGGAACCACAGCAGCTCAGCCATGAAGTGTCACCGAGTGCTTCATGGCATGGGTCCCCATGGATCAGCAGCTCCTGCATTTGTAACGTGTAGGTGGCCCAGAACTTTTTTCCATGCAGTAGTGCATCAGGAAAGTGTAAGAACAAAACAAAAACAGTGCAACAGTACAAGTAGAACAGATTCAGAAAAGTAGAAACAATAAAATTAAAGATGTCTGGATACCAGCTTCAGTTTCAGGGTCCTGGTATAGTGCACGGCTGACTCATTATCAGGGTTAACTGGGAGTGGGACTCTAAAGGCGGCCATGTTTACATTATTAAGAAAGAAACTCTGCTGTATTAAAATGCCTATTTTCATATTGACTGTCACAGTGCCGAAAAGTTCTAATCTGGACAAATTCCCTATTTCAACATAGGTCTGAAAGCGAGCAAAAAGGGGGAAAAAATGCACTTGAATATTTACAGCTAAAACATACACATTCAATAATGACAGGAGACGTAATGATTTTATGTTCTTGCATGGTTGCTATTGAGCAAATGCTTAAGAGACAGGAGAGGATGGCTTTGGGAGTGGGAGGAGTGGGTAATAATTGATTCAAGAATAAAATGGCATTTGTTCACTATACTGTACATATGAACTGTACTGTACATCATAATTGTTATATGGCTGTTAAGCGGTGAATGCAGGAATTTTACACAGATTCCAACATTCCTAAAGAGCTGGGATCCCCTTGGCTGGAATACACACCAGCTGACTTGGTCCCTTTGATGGTGGTATTTCCCTTGTAAGGGGGAAAGAAAAAAAGCAGCACAAACTTAAAACACATGAAGTGGGTTTTTTTTTTTTTCCTGTTTCACACATACATACAGTCACGCAGGAGCGCTCGGCACATGTACACACACAAGTGTGGGATCCACTGCCCAAACCCAAACATCTCTGTCCAAGATTCTCAATTTAAAAAAAAGAAGAAGAAAAAAAAAAAAAAAAACAAGATAAATATTTGACTTCAACCCAGCAGAGGCTGGTGTTCCGGCTTTGTACAGTATTTATACCTGTATATTATATGCTATAAAGAATTTCTGTGACATTAAAATTTTTAAATAAGGGAAAAATAATTTTGTAATAACAAAGCATCCACTGCTTACATTGATTGTAAACTCAAAAAGCAGCCAGTAATCGTGAGCTTTAAGTTCACTGTAACATCTGCGACGCCTGATGGTGCCTGATTTTTTTATTATATATATATATTTTTTTTATTCATTGTAGTACACTGCTTCAGCTTTCCAGCTCTGTAATATTCCCTGATGCCGGGGTTTTCTTCTGCATATTCCAACATTCCCTTTTCTCTGTCCTGCTCAGTTTGTCTCCTCTTGGCGCTGAATAAAGAGTTGCCAAGACACTGTGAGAGCACAGTTGGCAGTTTCATCCACAGAAGAGGAGCCCATCCACTGATTCTTGTCCTTCTGCCAGACATCTCCCCCCTCAGGAGGGGGAAACACTGTACACAGCACTTGGGAACGCTTCTTTGCAGACTTCAACAATGAAAGGCTAAGCAAGAGAGCTTTGAGGAGTGGAGATCAGTTGCCATTACATCACCTCCCATTGAGAACATATATGCCTGGCAGGGAGTTGGATAGGGGGTGCTTTACTGTCCCATTGTCCTTCATACCATGAATTCATTACTGCCATATAATACCATGTGCTGTGGTATCTCTGAAGGGTCCCTGCCTTGGCCACCACCTTCTCTGGCGTGCCTCAGGCCAGAATGTCTGGCTCCCCTAAGTTTCTGCTTGCCCTTCTCTGGATTGTAGGTGCCTCGGCTGGTAAACTGGGGCCTTTCATTACACACGGCTTCCTGATCTCCTGTAGGGCTATTGTCCAAGTTGTCAGATCGGGAGGCTAGAGATGCATTCAGAACCTGGGCCTGGGCCTGGGCTGGACCCGAGCTGACACCAGAAGACTTGGAGTGGAAACGAAAGCGACGGGTGGAAGAAGAAGAAGAGGAGGATGAAGGTTGGAAATGTGATGAGGAGGAGTACGAGGACACAGAGGAATAAGAGTCTACAGAGTCCAGAGACTCAGGCTGCCGATGGAGAACTCTGCGCCGGGGGCTCTTCCCGTCAGCTCTCAGGGACCAGGGAGAGGTCAACAAAGGGCCTCTCTCTGTGAAATGAAATGCGAAGATGTCAATATGTTTTCACCTTTATCCCAAGTGCACATGAAGAATAGCAAATGATAAGGCACTTTACAGTCTTTGGTATAATGGCATACCAGAGAAGTCAGAAATGGTCTCCTCAGAGTCCACGTTGAGGTTTTCAGAGCTGTCAGCTGTACCGATGGAGGCTTCGGACTCCAAGGTCTCATCATCTGATGCTCGTGGCTCCAGAGTGAGCATCTCAAAGGTCAACTCCTCTCTGTAGACAATCATCCAGAAAAACAAATGAGCTGAGCGCAAGTGATGAACCACAGCTAGCATTTAATTTAACAGCTAGATAATTTAGCATTTATTGCGCAGAGAGAGCGTTTACTTCTCTTTCTGAAGGCTTTCAATTTCCTCTGTCAACACCCTTTCTTCCTGCTGCATGGCTGCCTGCTGATGCTCCGGGATCTCAGGTAGCGACTCCGCTCCTTCTTCACCGCCGCTCTCTTCTATCGCAGCATCAGCCGCAGGCTGCAGCCGCGGGCTAACCGGAGGTGAAGGCGTGTGGTAGCTTAGTCGCTGTATGCAGCCTTTTCCCTGAGGAGCACATGAAGAGTAGTTTTTTTTCCCCCTTTTTTTTTTTTTAAATGTTGATCATCATAAAATGTAAATGCTGTTATAAAGAGCATATTACACCTCTTCACTCGGACATACAGTGACCAATCACATCCAGAACAAACTTTACTTTAAACTTTACCTTTCTGGCAGCATCTGGTTGCTTTGAGCAAAAGTGAAAAGTAATCTGTTAATACCAGTGAGCTGAGTGACAGACACACTTCAAGGAGGAAACCTTATCTCGCTTCTTAAACGTGACAGCAATATTACTAATTGCATTATACTGGAGGTGTCAAACTTGCAGCCTGTGGGCAGGAAACGGCCCACCAAAAAGTTTAATCTAGCCCACTGTGTAGCTGTAGAGTTTTTTTTCCCTCTTATTCCCCCACTCACTATATTTGGAACTAGAAAGCATTGTTTTGCTAGTTAAGAATGAATCACGTCATGCGGAGCTATCCAAACTGTGCAAATTTAATCTAAACCAGTGTTCTGAATCATCATTTTTACAGCCTTCCACTTTGGGGATCATGAGTGATGTTTTTGTCAGGCTTACAAACAAAGACATTACCCACAGTCTGCCGTATCACACCGAAGAAAGATGGTTGAGCCAAAAAGCCGGACTGACACGTTCACGATTGTAGGCTGAATGTGAAAACACCTCCACGTGTGAACATTTCCAGAGTGTCTTTATAGGTTACTATCCAATGGCCCAATTGAGATCAAATTTGCCGAAAGTGGCTCATTAAAATGAGCCTGTCACCCCTGCGTTACACTAAAATTATACTTGCTTGGAGAATGAAAGTCTTCCAAGGCGCCAATGACGAAGCTAATTATGATCTATGCCCACAATTTATCCAGTTTCCTAAAAAACCCTGAGAACATTTTCATTTTCATTGATTAGAAATCGTAGAGTACGCTGAATATGTTCACTTTGCATAGAGCGGTAAAGTTAATCTGATTGGGAGATTTAATTTCATCCACATGAGATGGTAACGGAATATAGTTTGACGACAACAACAACAACAACACTCATGCTTTACAGCTGGAGAAGACAGATGCTGATATCTCAAGAGATGAGACATACAATGATCTACACACCACAACACTAGGGGATGCAATCCATGGTGTGTGTTTACATACCATAGTGTGCGCTATGCACATAAATCTAACAGCTATTAGTACTGGTCTCTGGGTAAAGGAAAAGACATATTAGGGAGCATAGAAGCAGCTTAAAGAGGAGGAAATCATGGCAGGCAAAGCAGTGAAGGAGTTTGCTGGGAGGAGTAAGGGTTAAGTAGATTTAGTAATGAGTCACTGTAAACATGTGATTTCTCTAATAATAGTGGGATTAGTCATATTGTTTGATCTTACCATTGACCGCCGGATAAGCGTCAGCTTGGACTTGGCTTTATTCTCAGCAAACTCCAGAGTGCTGATGTCCTTTAGTCGCACTTTGTACTTATTCATCTGTTCACAGATGATAAGTTCTACGCACCTATGAAGGGACAGCAAGAGACAAAAGCACTTCAGTATAACTGGAAATTCAACTACGAGGACGCATAAAAATTCATATTAAGTTATCCAAAATCCTTTTTTTTTTTTTCCATACAGTACAGCATGTGCCTTGTGGTTCCTATGCTTTTCCCGTCAAGAAATTAAAACCTCTCAAGCCATTAGCTCCATCCCCCATTAGTGAGGAAATCTGCAGAAAAGCAGGCTAAATTAAATTAAATTCATACAGCATTGATCCATAAGTCATCTCCGGGCATACATATAGAAGCAAACAATGCTGAGGAAAAACCAGAGGACAATCTTTTTGAACTGATGCGATTCAACAAGGCTGTTCTTCTGCTACCCTCAAAGTAAAAATCAAACCCACTGCAGTGACCTCTGGTTTGATTGTTTTGTTCCACTCAAACCTTTCCCAGTTTCTCCCTTCATCAGCACTGGAGCCGGACACATTTCTATAGCGATTACTTACATTCGGGTGACACAGACCCAAATACAGCTTAATAATTAGTTAGTAGTCAGTAATAATCACTTATCAGTTGCAGGTATGACTAACACACAGAACTAAACCATTAGGACTCGTGTGTAATCGGCTTTTTCACCTAACCTTAATGCTGTTAAATGTTAGATAAACTGGTGGTTATACCATTAAAATGTGAACTTCCTGAGAAAAATTGTAACTGCTGTTACTGGATGTAACTCCAATGTTTACCCCTCTAAGAGGCTTTATTATTGGTTTTTGTGGGACAGCCAGATGTGGTCTGTGGTGGAAATGTCCACCCATCGGCTCCACACCTGCCTCCCAGCCAAAGAAAGGTACAGATCGTAATTTTTCAGGCTTAAGTATAAAGTTCTCATATGAAATAGATTCAGTCAACATTAATTTTTCTTTAGAAATGCCTGAACTGAAGTTAGATATAGTCTTACGCTGTGGTCTTGTTGATGTCCTGGACACTCTGCAGTGGATCAGTGGTGTCAGGACAGCGAAGGATGCAGGGAGCAAAAACTATAGCCAAGGCGTTAGCTGACATACGGTTTGTCTCCTCTTCCAAAGCGATCCTGAAAGAATGAACTCAGGGTTTTACTCGTCTATCGGGAAGGAACTGACCCGGCTTCATGTATGAAAGAAAAAAAATTACCTGACGAGATGAAATATGAGGCGTTCTAGAGTGTTTAGGTGAGTTCTGCTTAGTTGATCAATAACTGAATACACGCCTCTGATCGTTTCCTTTTTATCCTGCAAACCTGGGAAATAATAATAATAATAATAATAATAATCACTTTTTACTGTTGCTGCAAACAAATTCATTTATGTTCTGATGTTTGCAGTAACAACGTTACTGTGGTCAAATCCTCAAGTGCAATTCAACTGAAGCACATCGGTAGTCTGCACTCACCCATGGCACGTATGAACTCCTCATAGAGCTCAAATGTCATCAGTGGATTAGGCAGGTCTCTCAGCCACTGCTTGAAGACACTACCAATAACATGGATGTTGTAGTCATCCAGATTCATGTTCTCCACATCTGTGCAGCCACAAAGAGAATGCAGACTGAGTAATCGCAAGCCACTTTTTCAAAGCCACCTCGTATCATCCACCCGCTGGCTGAGCTGCAGCAAAGTTTACCTGTGTCGAGTCCCTGTTTGAGTTCCTTAATTTTATTCGTGGAACCAGATTTCCGGTAAATTCCCTCAGTGTAGAGGCCATGCATCTCAATGTAGTTGATAAGCTTCTCCACTACCAGAGGCACCGTTCGCTCATCGTTAGTTAGACGAGAAACTTCCACTCCGAACTGTCTGGAGGAAAGCTCTGGATCAAACTATTCAGACACAAACAGAATATGCTCTTTTAAAAAAAAAAAAAAAACACACGCACACAGAGGTCTGAATACTCACACACATTCAGACCATTTTTTAGTGCATACAAAACAAATGTTATGTTCTAAATACTATTCCCTCAGCACACTAAATATTGTCTTTTATAAACTGACTCCTGGTGTGTTAGGAAGCAGAAGTAACACTAAGTACTGTACATAAACCCAACGTAACACAATTACTGTCATGGGACATTATTGTGAGGACGCACAATATGGCCGACTCACCTTCTTACTGCATTTGGTGGTCGTCTTCTGGCAGCACTTTCTGTGGCAGGCGTACCGGCACACTGGATAAACACAGCCAGAGAGATCAAACAGATCATTTCCATTATCCACAGAAAGGCAGTGCTTCCTCATTATTCAGCAGAAGATGTTACGAAAAGGTAAAAAACAAACAAACAAGTTAGCGCATGAGAAACCAAAGCGGTGTTGGCTGGCATGAAGAAAACATCCTGTGTGACTAAAGGGCAAAATTGTGTGGATAAATCTCTGAAAGCACGGAGCCGCAGACCCCATGAGTCCAGTTGAAAACAATCTGATTAGGGCCGAGGAGGGGAGGGAAAGAGGGAGGGGCTCTATCTCTGAGCACAGCTCAGCCACAGACCGGGGTGTGGGGGGGGGGGGTGTGCACAACTTCATGTGAACGTCCACGTGAAGGACGAAGATGTGTGTCTGTAAAAAGTAAATTTTTTACATCATATTAATTAAATTAGTTCAATTACACAACTGACATTCTGGTATTCTCATGCTGTGGGGACAAATCTTGTGTGCACAATCACATTACAGGAACTTCATTACTTTTGGGGGCAAAAGCAAATCCAAATAAAACACTTAAGGGTCGACACTTGAGGTCAAGGTTAAATAAGGTGAGATAAAAATCAAGTTTACGTTTAGAACAGTTAAAGCTAATTCTCTAGAATACAAATGCAAGTCTTCTCTCTGTGTGTGTGTGTGTGTGTGTGTGTGTGTGTGTGTGTGTGTGTGTGTGTGTGTGTGTGTGTGTGTGTGT
>JAVDPK010001432.1:1398-12868 GCA_034780415.1 Cichlasoma orientale | reverse complement strand
GTGTGTGTGTGTGTGTGTGTGTGTGTGTGTGTGTGTGTGTGTGTGTGTGTGTGTGTGTGTGTGTGTGTGTGTCACACTGACATAAGTGTTAAGGGCATTTCAACTATTTGGTCTTTCCACCACTCAGACAATTTTCAGTCTGAACTTCACCCAGCAAGATCAACAAGCTCTACTTCATTTCCATCAGAGGATTTTTAACATTTTTTTTAATTTTTGGCCTTTCTGCCATTATTGGAAAGTGCAACAGCGAAGAGTAGACAGGAAAGCAGGGAGAAAGAGCGGGGTGAAGACAAGCAGCAATGGGCCACGAGTCAGACTCGAACCCGGGCCACTGAATTTCATCCCTACGGCATAAGGCCGCCTGCTCACACCATGAGCGGTTCAGTTAATTAGAGAAAGTGTAATAAATTGGTTAATTGGTTAAAACTCCCTCCATCAAAGGATTTCCTCTTCATGTGACCTGACAATGCGATTTAAAACGTCACATAATGTTTTAAGTCTGACAGAGCAGCACACCCTTACAGAAGCCGGCAGCGGGAATAAAACCGTTATTTGATTGTTAAAATTGGCAGTTGAATTGTTGATGAATCATTTCTGCATTAGCATGTTCTTAAAAAAAAAAAAAAAAAAATTTGATGGCCTTTGAAGCGTTCACTTTTGCGAGCTGTATGAAACTCACATTTGCACACACAGGCACGGTCCATCATCCAGATGAGTGACGAGCAGTATTCACAGTATGTGGGGATGCTGTACTGGGTGGACTTGAAGATGTGGCCATTATGCTCCTCCACCTGCAGGGGGCAGCAGAGCACTGGTTCATTTGCAGTTTACTTTCATATGTTTTTGTTTTCTGTAATAATTGCAAACATGTGCTTATTATTGATGAATAAAGAATGATTTACATTGTCTGTGTCCTTCTTCCTCCGCTTCTTGCGTTCAGGCTTTTGCAATGGCTGCAGTTTTAGAAAAGTAAAGATAAATTAGAATTTGAGAGAGATTCTAGTTTCTGCATTATCAATAAATATCATCATGATGCAGATGTTTTTTGAAACATACATTTATTTAAAGGCTACATTCAGCTGCTCTCTTATTCATAGCTCTGCATGAGTCGGCTTTATACCCTTCCTGACGCAACCCCCCGAGGGATTTGTGTCCCCTCCCGGAAAACAAACTGGGGATCTTTCACTTTTTCCCTACACTATAGAGCCACACACATACATTCATTTAAAAGACTTTATTTAAAAAGTGTGCAGTCGGGAGACTGCGACGTGTTATTACCTTGCTGACTGTACAGTCCAAAGGTTTGTACTCAGTCATGAACTCATCCAGGAAAATTTTAAAGGTGTTGCCCCACACTTTGACAGGAGACTCCCTCCAATCTCTCTGCTCCTGTCGCATGATCTTCTCCAAGATTTGCTCAAACAGAGCATAAAGGTCTTTGTAGCGGATACTCTTACCATCATCCATCTACACAGGAGTCACAGGAAGAGTGTAGTATTTATCTTTCTACTTTAAAATACGCGACTTTTACGGTTTTGAATGGTCATATAAACCGTGCTCAAAGGACTTACTGCGAGTGCTGTTGAATAGGAGTTGAAGATGTTAAGACGAAACTCCTTCAGAGCCTTTTTAAACACAATGTCCACCATGGTGTCCTTTTTACTGTCCTCTGTGTCCAAGTCGCTGATCTAAAACAGGAAACCACCACAGCATGAACATAAATTACATGCAGCATCTCAAGCATTACTAAAAATTGTTAAAATAGAAATGAAAACCCAGGTACGCGAGTTAACCTTCGAGCTGTACGTATCAAGAGAACTGAGCAGACGTTGCTGTACCTTCTTCACGAGGAAGTCGTTCATGCTCCTGTAGTCGTTGACGGAGGTAAGGATCTGCAGCGTGTCATTCTGCCGCTGGGCGGACTCCAGAGCCACGCTGCTGATCTTCACACTGCGCCTTGGCTTTACCTTGGGAGACGGCTCCCTGTTCTCTTTCAAATCCCTGAGCCCGTGATTCAAAGTCAGATCAGGACTGCGGGGTGGCGACATGTTCTCCTGACCTGCCATATGGAAGAGGACTCCAGTCAGTGGCAGTGATAGTATTTCCAGATAATCGATTTGAGGTAAACATTTTTAAGCACGCACTGTATCCCACTGAATAACATAATAATATCGCACCTTCTCCAAGCAACGGTCCGCTGTCTCCATAGTCTGCATCCAGGGAATCAGCCCCACAAATCAGCTTCTCTCTGGATGTCTTCTTATCCCCATACTTGGCCTTGTTCCAGAAACGCATCTTACGACTCCTGGTCAAGATGGCACACAAGTTATAAGCATTCAAAATAAGGAGGTTTAAAGTGACAAAACCATGAAAAGTTTGTGTTAATGACCTGAAATAACATGACTGCAGTTATGTATAGTTGTACGTTTACAGCTGTATGTTTTTCCTTTTTGTTCGTTTTCAATTAAGTCTTAAGCAACAGTGCTATTTAAAATATAATCCAAGTGTATATATTTTATTAAGGTTATTTTTTTCCTCTGCTTTATTTTTTGTGTGCCAGCAGTGCAAAGTCGGGGAACAAACCTTCCATCTTGCGAGTTCTTACGGAGTGAGTCCTCTTTGCCCAGATCTCCTGATGACATGGTTTTGTGTAGCTTCTCAGAGCTTGCAGGCTGGAAACAGCATCAGAACAGATAACACGCTCAAGACGCAGCAAAATGAGAAGAAAGCCTAAATTTCTATTTGTATGTTAAGAGCTGAGGACAAAGACGAGCCACTAGATGGCACCGCCACACTGCCGGTGCTGCACTTGCTTAATTTACATTTTTCCAAACCTATAACTCCCTCTACTGGTAAGTTCCATTTGCAGTAATCATAAAGCGTTACCACAGAGAGCTGAGAACAAACGACACACTTCCGTTTTTTCCAGGTGAAGACAGTCAGAGTTTAAGTGTTGAGAAACAAAAAAAATCATGAATTTTCAAGGATTTTCAATAAGGTTTGACTATTGGCTCGGTGTTAACTGCTAAGAGAAGTAGTATCAAGTGACATGCAGCTACTGCTACCCAGGACAGAGCTGGAAATAAATCAACAAGGAAAGTCGCTGTTACAGCTGTGAGAGAGAGAGTGAAGCCGAGTTAGGTTAGAAAAGCGACTAGGTTAAAAAGATTCATGTTTCAGGAAGAATACATTTCAAAAAGTGTCCTGCATAAATCCAAATTCACACTCACTGCTGATAATGATTTCTGGAGGGATTATCAAATGTATGGAGTATTGGGATTATAGGTGTGACAGCCAGCCTTTAAAAGCTGACATCATTACCATAAAATCGTTTTCGTATTCGTCCGTCATTGGACGTGCTGTGGTTGGTTACACAATATTATTTCAGGCAGGCTTTTCAGATTGACTTTGAAATTCCTGCCTGAAAAGTCACTGTAATTCTTTTTTTTTTGTTTTAGAGAAGGGGAATTTACTGGAGCTGATATTGAGTCAGAGGTGTGATGCAGACCTATGCTCTCTCTGCTGAGTGGGTTAGAAATGTCAAAGAGAAGCCACGCTTATAAGAACGTAGAGAGGGCCACTTGTGGCTTGGATGGCGCCTGTTACCATGTCTGAGTCACTGAAACAGGACTCTCTTAGGCATGCCTCCGTGGAGCTCTGTTTGGAGAGGGGTAGAGTGTAATGACGGGGGCTGGGGTGGCTGTCACCGTCATAGTCATCCTCGTCTGAATCGCCCCCAACTGAGTGATTGGGGACATGGATGAGGAAGTCGGAGCGGGTCCGTGCCATTCTGGCTTTCTTTTTTTGGCCCGCTCTGCCAACCTGGAGTTTACCAGAAGTGATAACAGCATGTTTAAATGGAGCCTTCAATAATCTGCGCTTCAGTGCATTTTGGTCCTCATGTTGGTCTGCTGCGCTGTTCTTAGCGTAAGGCTGAACTATCCTGCCAAGATGCATTCATTCGTTCACAATACAAGACAGCACTCCTGAAAACATGCTAAACAAAAATGCTGATTTTTAAAAATTAACAAAAAAAAAAAAAAAAAAAAAAAAGAGAGAGAGATCGCTTACATCGTGTGATTTCGAGGCCTTAGAAGCTTTGGAGACTGATGTCGGTCCTTCTCTGGAGATAGCAGCAAGTGTGTCTTTAGTGATCGTATCAGTGTCAAACCTGATGGACAAAAAGTTAAAAATAAATACAAATTTCATCGATGAAATGAATCCATTAAGCAACAAGCACCAGAAAATGTGTCAGTGAAAAATTAAACACACTCTTTTGTTACATTGTCATATCCTCCAAATGGGTCAAAAGTATGTTTTTTGTGAAGAAGAAAAAAGGAGACAATCCCATGAAAAGTACCAGCCTCTACCTCAAAGCTTGTAATGAGTAATGAAACCAAACAAAATGGTAGCAGTATTTTTGATTTAGTACTCACTTTGCAAATGTCACTTTGTCCTTGGGAAAGAAGAACGTGTTGCTGGAATTATCTGTCATGCTAACTGTAGTGCCTCGATCACTTGGTGGCTTCTTGGCAGCTGCGCTCACTTTGGTTCCTCCTCTATCTCTGGACTCCAGTGTGATTTTGGGTGCCCAGCCCTCAGGAACTGGCTTGCTTTCCTTGTGAATTTCTCTAGGAGCAGAAGCAGGTGGAGAAAACTGCTGGGGTTGAGGGGCAGAGGAGTCTGACAGTGTTCTGGCATGAGGAGCTTCCTCTGCTGTTTTCTGACCCAGCAGGGAAAGGGGTCTAAGGGGCTTCCTGGAGGTTGCGGTTCCACTGAGATCTTGTCGGCTCTGTCGACTCTGCTCTATCTTGATACGAGCCTCTTCTCTTTGTTTCTCAAACATGTCTCTCTCATGCTGAGCGAAGAAATGACGCTGCTGCTCCAGCACTTCTTTCTGTTGTCTTATCTGCTCCATCATCTCCTTTTCATTCTGCTGCTGCTGATTACGCTGCCTCTCCTCTTTCTCCTCGTTCAGTCGCACCAGCTTCTCTATGGCAGCCTGGTCCACCTGAGAGACTGAGGTAGAAGCAGGGACGGAAGCACGGGCTGGTTTCTCTAATGAAGATTTGAAATCACCTGTCTGGGCTGTGGAATCTCGAAATTGTACAGGGAGGCCAATAATGTTACCTAGTTCTTCGCCTAGTGGCATCTCTTTCTGCATACTGATGACCACCACCACTGGTCGACGTGTTGACTCGCGTCTATCCTTGAAAGGCTTGGTGATGGTGGTGATGGTGGTTGTAGAGACGGCTGCCTCTTTGCTTTGTTGAGGCTCTTCAGCAGGTTGACTAGAGATTACTGTGCTGCCTTCACTAGCAGGGACATCAATGGTTGGGAGGTAGTCGATTTTGGGCGGATGGACGTGGGCAGGGTCCATTTTGGTCACGCTGCCTTCAGGGGGAACAGCATCAGAAACTTCTCTCCTGTATGGTTCAGCTGGCTTCGGGCTTGTTGGAACAACATCCACATTAGGCTCTGAAACTGGAGAAACTGGCGGGAGTGGGGAAAAGGGGTCCTCAGTGTCCGTCACCTCTTCTGTAGCCTTGGGTGGCTCCTCATCCATCATGAGAAGCTCAAAGCTGCCTTTGGAGCTCTGGCTGTCAGGTGTGCCTTGGGGTGAACGAAGAGGTGGGCTTGCAGGGGGCATCAGCTCAAGAGACAGGCGCCGGTCCTCACAGGGGGACGATGCTCCGCCGCTATTTGCTCGGACTTTGAGGAGCTCCAGGCTGAACTTGGCCTGCTCCAACTCTCTCATCCGCCGGCTCTCTCTCTTGGCCCGGGTGGTTCTATAGCTAGGTTCATCTACAGTCCGAGCCCTTTCTCGCACTGCCACAGAGGGCGCTGGTACTGTAGTCGCTGCTTCAGTTTGTGCTTTGGAGGAGCTCTCTATTGTCGCAGCATCTTCTCCTCCTGCCTCCTTAACCGTGCCCACGTGGCTGCTGAAAATTTGGAGGCTCCTTTCTTGTTGGTCGCAGGAACGATCCTCCCAAGTGCTGAGGTCCAGCCCCATGATGCTTTCTCGCCGCTCCTCCTCCTTTTCTTGTGAGAGGCTCACCTGGCCATTCTGGAGCTGTTCCTGCTGCTCCCTTTTCTCCCCGAGTCTCTGTTCTCTCAGTTTCTTGAAGCTGCCAATCAAGAAAGCGTGACTGTTTTAGCTGAAACTGCTCCCTACCATCTATCACGACTCTTTACACAACAAAAGTTACTGATAAATTTTTTTCTAGCTCAAGCATTCAACTTTGTTGGAGTCTCGTGCACAAATTCTGAGCTCACAGCAGCTCAGCTGTAGAGCTGCTTTGAGTCGGATTGCTTGTGTAATTGTATGCTATTACGTGCACCAAGCCTAGCCTGAACAATGCCCAAATACATGGCAGGAGCTGTGTGCAAAGATTAATCAGCTTTAGAAAAATCACACAGTCATCTACCCTTAGAAGCGATTTTCAGAATAGTGACCCTTTATAAAAATGCTAAAATATCTGTTGAACTATACCTCAAGTTTCTAGAAACAGGCGTTTAAATGTATGGCTTACCTTTGCCTGGTGAGGAAGCCTCTGCTAACTGCCTGTAGTTGTACCACAGCAGCATACAGACGCAAGTAGGCTTCTCTGGCTTGATGACAGCGCCAGGCTGCCTGAATGACCAAAGCTGCTGTGCAGCGCCGATGGAGCCTCCATGCCCTCTGTATCACCAGAGTGGCCTCCTTCCACAGCCTAAACCTCTGACGCTCCCTGTAACCTCGCCAGTGTTTCTGCAGGCACAAAGCTGCCCCCTCCTGGACACTGAGGTCATAATCTTCCTCTACGGAGCGGTAAGAACGCCACCATCTCTGTAATGACAATATTTTCCATGTTCATTGATGACAGCTATTCCAATAATATATAAGCATCTTTGCTCAAAGGAGAATTGATAAATTGTTTTAGACGGGAGTGTAAAATAAAGGAAATCAGTAGAATGGACGTGGGGAATGGGTGACAACTTGACATCACCTGTATGTGAAGTGAGCTTTCACACATGTTCACTGTCATTTTGCAGACTTCACATTGCACTTAACACAATTATATAGAACAAATAAGGCGATGGACTGTGATTCATTCTCATTTACATTACACGGATCCTTTTCCCTGCAGTTGATAATTAATGCTCAGTCAAAACAAAACAAAACAAAAAAAACCTCAAAAATTCTAAAATAAGAACTCTGACAGAAGGAAATGGCAGATACAAAGTAGATGAGAATGAAAGGAGACACGATGAAGAGCATTGTACTATACCTGGATGCAGATCGCTGCTTCTCTCATCCGGACAAACTGCTTCCTCTCCAGCCGGGCTCTGAATCGTCGCTGCAGCATGACAATAAGTCTGAGAACTTCTCTGTGGAGTAAGGCCTGCAGCTGCTGACGCTCAGCCTCCCGCAGGAACACCTGAGGGGAGGGACAGTGACGGAGTCAGTACAGGACAACGTGCACACTCATTGAGACAAAATTTAAAAAAAAAAAAAGGAAAAAAGCTCAATTACAAGCACATACACACACACACACACACACTCACTCACACAAACAAAAGATAGAAAGCCCTGGGTGGATACACGCTCACAAGAATGTCAAGTATGACCCTTTAATTATACAGACACCATCCCAGAAACATGGACCCCTCTATCATGCCACATTTAGACAAAAATACCAAATATGGGGCCCCGTCAACATTCATACTTTAAGAGGATGCTTTCCGTATAATGAGGTTATCCTAAAGACTCCCCGTCCCTAATATCATGACTAGTTATAGTTTTTCTAGTATTTAACTGTTTACAAAACTAAATGAGTCCAAGCAATTTAAAAACATAACATTACTTTGAGTAAATGACTCTTATGTCATTGATATACAAACAGAAAACATAACATCAAGCCCACTATCACACACACACACACTAGAAACAGCCTCAACAGTTCTTTGAGTAAACAGATCTGAAGAGAAGAAGGGACAACAAATACCATCGTCTTTCCAACTTGGTACCCATCCGTTCGTAGGTCTAGCTTGGCCAGACACTGCTGGATGCCCTCTCTGCTAGCACTGGTGCCCTCTGGCAGCAGCACACTGACGTGACGGACAAAATCCTATCAAAGAAACAAAAAAAAGCAAAAAAAGACATTAATGAGAAGTGTCCTACAGCTCTGTTATGTTCTGGATTTTGTTTTGTTTTTTGTCGTTAGTACTAGATTTCTGTACAGTGACGCTTCACATCTGTGAATCTGCTAAAGCCAACACTGATCATCTGGTTGGGGATTCATTTAAAATGTATCTCCTAACTGAAGGAACATCGTTCTCACAGGAATACCAACATTTAAAAATTGCTGTCACGCAACATGTGGTTTCAGGTAAAAGTCCATGTCATCCATTGTTGAGCTCGAGCATCATGGCATAAATATGCTGAACTCCCACTCTTCAAACTGAGGCTCATTGTCTGAAGTCCATACAATCGGCACCCCGGGCCGCGGGGGGTGGACAGGGAAACAGATGCTGTGTTTATACAATTACAAGCATGGGGAGTGTTTCAGAAAGCAGGGGACAATGCAGAGGCTCTGTTCTAAACAGCAGAGTCCTCCGAAGTGATCCCATGCTCAAGATATTTCTCATTAGAGCCGACCGCAGCACTAAATTTCTGCCAAATGACAAAGTCTGATGCTAAAATTATCAAAGTGAGGTCATCGAAACACCAACTCACTAGTTATGTACACTAAATTTTAAACTAAGAGCTATAAAATAAATTGTTTTTATATTAGCTGATAAATGTTATTGGAAACTAGTTTCCAGTGTTGGAAGAAATACTTGGTAAGGTATTAGTATAAATACGGAGAGAAAAACTCAGATGCAAGCGAAAGTCCTGCGTTCTGAAATACTGGATTCATTTTCTTCATTGGACAACAAACATACATATTTAAATGAAACCATGTGACTTTTTTTAAAAGTGTAAATGTTACATTCTTCCAGAAAAATAAAAGTTCAGCTACCTGATTAGAACACTTAATAGAAAGCTGGAAAAGTAAAAAGAAACAGCTGGAGGAACATTTTGCAACTAATCAGGTTAATTCACTGCTCAAACTGCTCGGTGGTCAGATGTATCGAAATTTTGGAAAACATGGATGCCGCCATCCTCTGGACTCAAGGGGAAGGATCATCCGGCTTGTTATCAGTGCTCAGTCCAAAAGCCTGCATCTCTGATGGTATGGTGGCACATTAGTGCCTAGGAAACTGACAGCTTACACATCTGGAAAGGCACCATCAGTCCTGTAAGGTATATAAAGGTTTTAGAGCAACATAGGCAAGACAATGCTAAACCGCACACTGAATCTATTAAAATAGCAAAAGATCCAGGACTGCTGAGCAGCTAGCCTCCTCTATCAGACAAGTATGGGACAACATTCCTCTCCCTAAAGTCCAGCAGCTGCACCCCTCGGTTACCAAACAGACTGTTAAAAGAAGACAGGATGCTATACAGCAGTAAACATGGCCCTATCCCAACTTTGGCTGCATTCAAATCCCGAATTTTTTCTTATCTTTTTTTCTCAGTTTAAACATTTGCCATGTTTTCTCTGTTCTACTGTGAATAAAATATGGGTTAATGAGAATTAAAAATCGTCGCATTGTGTTTTTGTGTACATTTTACACAGCATCCCAACTTTTGGGGAATTGGGTTTATATGCAAATGTAATCAGCTGTCCTTGAATGAACTTTTCTTTCCACCACTGCAACTTTACTGTCACATTAAAACCTACAGACACCCTGAGCAACACTGACTTTCCTTCTCAACAAACTTTTGTTAAAATGACTCAATTTAGTTATTTTTGCTGCTGTCAGTGTCATAACTCAAACAGCCTTATCCTTCATAGTATTTAGGACCCTTAACAGCAAAGATCTCAGCAAATAAAACTTAAAGTGGACAGCACTATACTGTTACATGGCTCCACAAAATGGAAAGTAAACGGAAAAAAAAATGTGGTGTAGGAGTGAGCCACTCCCAAATCTGCATCTCACTCGATCTGCTTTATTAGTCACATAGCATTTCTCGCAGGGTTGACATCACTCCTCGGAGAGCCAGCGTGGTTGAGATGGCTGCCACATCACATCCCTCATAATTCCCTCCCGACACAACACACAAAGAACCCCCAATTGAAACAACATCACTGACAAGTTTCCTGGAGATGAATTCATCGCTGGCACCTAAACTCATGGAAACATGAGCGTTGTTGAAGTTTTGGCTCAGGAGCGCTTCAGCAGCGCTCTGGCCTGCATACGCCTGTGTAACTGCGATCGGCTGCTGAACTCCTTTTACCAGCTGGCTCATCGAGCGCTTTCTGGAAAAACAAGATCTTTGACATTCCTAGACAAAGATCGCAAATTAATGGATAAAGAGGAGTCTCAGGAAATGAACGGTGTGTAAGGGGGAGCTCCAATTTTACACAGGCCAGTTCACGAGTCACAGTAAATACGACTCAGCCTGAGAAAGTTCGCGCATGGTGCCTTCTGTAGCTTTGGAGGCCTTTTGTCAGCTTTGGAGACAAATCATTTTTTAAAAGCTTTGCTGCAAACCAGTGCAGTAGCTGGTTAATAGCGAGATCGCTGCAAATATTTTTTTAGACATCACCAAGAAGTTGATCCCTGACAATGTATCATGTTTTAAACTGTTCACGTTTTGTACGAATAATCTACATCAATCCACACTGCATGCAGGAACTGTAGACCTTCAAATAAAAACAGTGAAGTAAAAGATGTCCAGCGCTTCAAATATATTGAATTCTATTCCAGCGCTGACTGTGAATTGGCCATTTGTATTTTGTGGTCTGTCTGTAACTAGACAAAACCACTTGTTTATTTACTATTTGAAAAAATGATAAATGAAAGTTATAAGGTTTGAATCCACCTGCCAGCTGGGGGCCAGATCTCTGTGTGGAGTTTGGGTTCTCTCCAAAAACAGTCCAAAGGCTGCATGTTAGGTTAATTAGTGATTCTAAATTGTGCGTGTGTGTGAATGGTTGTCTGTGACAGCTGGGATAGGCTCCAGCTTCCCTGCCACCTTAAACTGGACAAGCTGGATGGCGTAATGATCAGTGAGCCCGTTCACTCTAGGTTATAAAATACTGCTGTTTAGTCAAAGCCACAGGAGTCTCAGAGACACGCACAAGGTGTCCTTTCGTGTTAATCCTGTATCGCATGTGCCGCAGCAACAACAGCAGCAAGTGGTTATTATAAAGCCTTACCAGGTGCTTTAAGAGTACGTACAGGGTATAATTGGGTTTGTTACCTTGAAACTGTACTTGACGTTGTAACCCGACTGCCGGATGTGTACTGTCTCCAGCATACCGGTGTAACGCAACTGCCTCAGCACCAGGTTATCATTAAACCGTACGGGCAGCTGAAAGAGAGACAGAAAGCGAGGGTGGGTGGGGGGGGGGGGGGGGCGGCGAGGTGGCAACGG
>JAVDPK010001431.1:0-45273 GCA_034780415.1 Cichlasoma orientale | reverse complement strand
CCCCGCCCCCCCCCCCCCCCCCCCCCCCCCCCCCGCCCCCCCCCCCCCCCCCCCCCGCCCCCCCCCCCCCCCGCGGGGACCTCAAAATAAACGGCAAAGCACCCTACAAGGGCACCAACTGCTCACGCATCCTTCAAATGGACTTATAATTATTATAATAAGAACAACAACACATCCACATTGTCCACAGCTGCCTATGTGCGCTTCTGAGAGAGTATAATCCGCGCCTTAGACGACGCTGAGACCGGACGCCATAAAAGACCAAGCTTAGGCCCGTGCACCTGCATGTTAAAGAGAGACAGCTGTTTTCTAGAATAAACAACTGAAGTCCGACTCAAGTCTTTGCAAAGCCAAAACAGTTTTTGAGTCCACTGAAGCCAACTCCGATTGTCATGAGAAGATGTTTGAAGTTTTTTAATGAGTGTGGAATTTTACGCCCAGTTTGTCCTTCAATGATTCAAAGGGCCCGCTGTTTTTGTTCTCCTGCATCAGATCCCTTCTTAATTGCTTGAGAGTCTCTGAATAAACAAATTCTTATTTGACAGTTGTTCTTTTTTTCAATCAATAAAAGGAAACAATATCAACAAGATTGACAGCTGCAGGGAGACGCAGTTGTAGATAATTTCAAATCAGTTCTACTTTTCCTGTAACGGGCTTGTCTTGTTATTTTAACCCTCCTTTCTCTGTTGTCCTCTCTCAGCCCTCTCACTCTTCTCTTTTCTCTCTCTTGCTCGTCTCTAATCTTGCCCAAGCTGTGCCTGGGAATTATTTGAATAATCCCCTAATTTACAGCATCTGCTGTGCTTTAATGGGTCTCTCTTTAATTAGGGTCTACGTGCAGTAGTGAGCTTTGGGGTTACGGTCTGGAGTGGGAGTACAGGGGGTGGGGATGCTGCAGCGGGTGGAGCAGAGGCTGGAGAAATGTGGTGTACTGTGGATGAAACTGAAAGTCACGCAGGAGTAATAAGAAAATATTTGACAGTTTTTAAATTACCTTACCTATTAATGTGAAAGACATGATAGTTAACTATGTGTTCTACATGTGTTATAATAAACAGTGTTTGTTTAGTATTCCAGTCAGTAATAAGGTTTATGACTGTAATGAATATAGAATAAGTACATGGATGGTATAGATAATATCAAACTACTGTGTGTAATAAATGTTCAGGAAAAAAATATTTTCATTCAGAATTTAGACAGTTTTTTTAATGTTTAATTGTTTGACTTTCTCAACCAAAAGTTTAAAACCTTAAGAGTTGTTTTTTTTTTTAGCATCATAAAGTCTAAGAAAACTGGCAATGAGGAGGTGAAACCATTGCTATCGATCCTTGTGCCACCCCTATTTTATTTAGTTTGCTAGAAAACTGCAAATAGGTGCAGTGATTTACTATCCAGTGGCAGTGTGTTTGGGATCATTGTGATACTGAAAAATGAAACTGTTGCCAATCACAAGCTTTCCAGATGCTGTTGCATGGTGGATCAAAATCTGATGGTACTGTTCTGCGTTCATAATTCCATCAATTTTGACAACATCCTCAACACCACTGGCTGAAATGCAGCCTCCACCATGACAGAGCCTCCACCGTGTTTTACAGATGGCCGTAGACACTCACTGTTGTACCTCTCTCCTGATCTCTGTTATATATGTTGCAGACGATTTGAACCAAAAATTCCAAATTTGGATTCGTCACTCCATCAGACCTGTTGTCACAGATTTTCAGTCCAGTTCTTGTGTAATTTGGTATACCTCACCATTTTCTGCCTGTATCCCTTCCTTAAGAATGGCTCCTTGACAGCCACCCTTCAACTGAGACCATTTCTAATGACGCCTCAGTGAACAGTAGATGGAGCAAATGAAGGTCCAGGTGCATCTCTCAGGTCCTGTGTCAGGTCTTTGCTGGATTTTTTTTCCTGTTTCTTAAGGAAATGCCTTTCAGGTAATGTAGATAGTCTTTTAGACCTGCAACGTCTTCTGTTGTGCTCCATTTGTCCAGTTTCCTCAATTTTTTACACTGCACACCATGCTGAGATATGCCATGTTTTTTGCAGCTCTTTGGGAATCACCTTGTTGGTGCAAAAATATTATTTTATGCCTGGCAAAGTGTGTGATCGTTGGCATTTTTCATAGATTGAACTAAAGAAATAGGAACAAATAATGTGTTTTTGCCATAGGCTGCTAGTAACAAAGTGCCTAAAGATACAGTTTAAAATGGGTTCTTTACTAAGTTGTCTGTTATGTGTAGACACAACACAGGTTCATCCCTTGAATTAGGTGCCTTTTTATGCTTGAATGATTGATCGGTCAGTATTATGTGGCTTAAGAAGCAAACAAAATAATTCCTCTGAAAATGGTCAGGTACAAGGACTGGACTGAATGTAAGTGGAAAAGCAGCCAAAAGACCTTCAGAAAGCCTGGAGAACTATTGCTTAAGAGCACTTAAAGGCCATAAGGTCTGGCTCCTTGGAAGCAAAATATAAAGAAATGAGAGGTGGCTCAAGACTTTTGCACTGTACTGTACTTCATTAATTGGCTAATTATTTGAGGTCTTCTTGTTCAGACAATTCAGTACAGTGCTATGAGCTATGACAAATTACTGTACCTTTCATTTCAGTTATCAAAAGAATTTCATCTTCAGCAGACCAGATTTAATTCCCTCAAGCTGTAGGTGTCTAAGTGATTTTATTTATCGCTTTTTCTGGTCATCATATTTTGTCATCATTGTTGTCATTATTTATTTTGTCTCGTTTTTTTTTTTCTGAGTGATAACTCTTGTAGGACTGCTGCTCTCTCTACCTCCTACAGGGACCCCTAATAGCAGCCATCAATCTTAATATGTTTAACTTAGTGCACAGAAGCTGCACACTATTGATCAACACAACAAACTGCACACGATCACGCTACCGGAAAGCCAACACAAGCAGAACACAAGCAGAAAAGGCTATTATAGTCTTGTCAAAACTGTTCTGTAACGTGAGAGGGGAGGTTCACGTGTTTAGCTGTTAGAAAAGCAACGCAAAGGTAGGAAATCCCCGCTAAGAAAAATTACACTGAAAATTGAAGTGGACACCATGCTTTGTTTGTATGACTTTTAGCTAATCTGTGGGGGGGTTTATACCATTTGTGGACAAAGGCCTCATATCTTGGTATTTGATTCAATTACAAGACTATGACTCATTCTTTGTCTATATGGAACACAGTTGCACTGCGTAACATTGGTATTGTTGGAAACAGGATAGATTTTTTTTTAGCTGATTTTTAGCTATGCTAACAGTGTGGCCCTGGGGATGATAGTGTGCTGAGTGGTTTACCATTGACTGTATTTCAAACTGAAATGGATCAGGATTAATTTTTGTTGGTTATTTTGACCCACCCCTGTTATTTAACAATAAGATTCAAATTTGTAGTTGTTTTCATAAAAGATTATGCGGTAAACAGGGCGTGTTTCTTCTCATAATGGAAAGTAAAGCTGGCAGGGAAAAAAACTCACAAAATCGTGTGCATGCAAATTGCCTTATAAATCTTATTACCCATAGAGTATATTGGCTGGAGTGCTTTTAATATAAATGATCTATCAGTTTGGTTCCTCAGCTTCACATGCATCTGAACATCTGGTACTTGGGCTCAGGTGGCAGATGTGCAGCTCAGCTCTTGCTTTTGCTCATGCAGGTTCTGATGTTCATGCGCTGTTGTGAAGTATTAACGGAGGGAAATTTGTGAGTGTCAGAGGCAGACAGACCAGACCAGGTGTAGCTCTACCTATTGTAGGGGATAAGCATCGTGCACCACAAACCAAAGTCTGGTTGGGCTGGGCTGGGGAGGAGGAGGAGGAGGAGATGGGGGCTAGTGGGGCAGGGAGCTAATAAAATATCACATCTGCATTAAAATGCCAAGTCCAGGGTCCCAGCACAGGGCCTGCTATTTCAGGGATGCCTATTTAAAGGCTGTGGAAGCGCAGGCTCTCCACACTGGTATAGCAGCGTACACCATCTTCATTATTTATGGGCCTCATCTCTGGTTTACTGAGCTGGGGGTGGGGTGGGTGCCAGAGTCATCACCGCGGCTTGAACAACATGTGCCTAATGATGTCACAGACTTGAGAGGACCCGTGGGGGTGGGGTGAGAGGTGCGGTGGAGAAATGAGAACGGTTGAAATGTGGAGTGTTGGGGATGGCTGGAGGCAAAGGGAAGGAAGGGCAATGACATTACAACATAGGGGTTCACTGGCAAAGCTTTGCACCACAGCTGCCAGTTTGAACAGTACTGCAGGACATCTGCCCCTCTACTGGCATCATTACCTCTGTCATATCACCTACATGTGACCACAGGTGCTTAAAAAACATGAAAATTTCTCATTTGATTGGCTGATTTGGTCATTGCAGCAGGAGACGCAAAAAAATAGAGCAGTTTGGATTTTTAGTAATTGTGTTCATTATTGTCTGTGGAGTGTTTGTGAGTGTGTTTCAGAGAGCAATAAAGAAATGGATCATTAACTGGGGCCATTCGGCAAAAAAAAAAGCTTCACCAACAGGGTCGTTTAAATAATCACCATTTAATCGACATTTCTTTATTAGATACAAGTTTTTCACATGAAAAAGCCTAAAAATCTACTGACTTAAAGTTCTGTTGTACTTGGTCTTTGGTTTGGAAATTCATCAGCACCGATTGCCCTTTTAGCTCATCATTGGCCCTCCAGTCTGATAATCTGTAACAGCACATTTGCACTTGCACTTCATATTTCATCCTCTGCGCATCTTTGTGGGAACAGCAGGTGACATTTTGACCTTTTGGAACAGATTTTCATGTTAATTTCTGCCTGATTCTGACTTATTGTTGAACGACTTCATGGTAAATTGTGAAACACACAGCAGGACAGTGCCACTCACTTTTGACAAGATCTGATTTACAGCTTAGCTCCTTGTTTCACATTTCCTCTCTGTGACCTTCCCTCATATTATTCCCTCAATCATTCTTTTGTGGTTGTCACTGAGAAACTGTCAAACATATGTTCGAGGAGCAATCTCCTCACTGTGCGCTTGTGTATGGAATTCCATTTAGTATGCACCCCAGCCATTCTCTCCCCTGTTGCAGTAATTAGACCTGCTCCATTTAAGCCAGCGGCATCATGCTGGTATTGGACAGTCTTTAATCATGTGAGAGTGTCTGTCAACACTTAGCAGAGGAGGAGAGTGAAAAACAATGGCAGAATGGGTCTTGGTGGAGGTGGGTGTCTGGATGAGTAAAACGCATTGTTGCCTAGTGCTTTTATTTTCTTTACAGCGCGAGGGGGAGTTGTGTGTTTCTGCAGAAGCTGCTCTTTGGATGTCTTTGGCTTTACTAAATCATGCTGGCTTGCTTCTGCGGCATTCACCATAAAAGTCAAACAAAGTGTAGATTATAAATGGCTGTTTTTCTGTAGACTTAATAAAATTCTCTGCTGCATACATTCAGCTGAGAGCATGACCCTGCTGTGATTTTTGAAATTGTGTCTGATTTTGCGAGGGTTCAACAATAGCAGGACTGTGGGCCTCTTAGAGAAACCATGTTTTATGCATGAGGGCAAAGGGTGGGGCCCGTTAGGGGGTTGTGTCAGCGGACACACACAACAGCCAGATCAGCAGACACCCTGACTACTTGGCAGAGATGCACAAGAAAAGCTTCTATAGGCATTGGTCCTCCTTTGTCCTGCAGCATTCAAGTGCCTCAGTGTTCCCAGTACACGGGGACAGCGCATAGAACAGTGTGCATGCATGCCTGTATCTTAATTTGTGACTGCATTTCAAGACAGTGCGCATCTTTGATCATATTAGTCATGCTGACCTCCTTGTTTTCCATGTGTCGTTTTCTGAAGGCTTTTCACTACCCCTAAGCTTTTTTCATCAGCAGTGGCAGCACCTTCAGGGCTTTAATTCAGTGCTTTCTGCCAGTCTTTGCCTCAGGCTCTTTATGACAGCAGGCCAGGACACAAAGTATTGTTGATTGCTTTTGTCTAGAAAAGTAGTGAGAGTCCATAAAAGCGTTACTTTGGGGCCATTTAAAATATAAAATAATAACTTCTGACAACCTTACTGTGGTTTTCATTATTTTATAAATTGAAGTGTTCCCAAGTTTGCAGTTTACTGTGTTAGAAGGAAGAATTGAAAAGAGCTGAAGAGGTGCTATAATGGTGATTCGGTGATAAAATATTACCGGTGCTCTCGGTGACTTTAAAGCCATGTACGCTTCAGAGTGAAGTTACTGTTTATTAGGTGGAGCGTTGCGAGTGCCATATGGGCCCTTGAGATTGGCATACAAATTGAATTACCCCAGTAAAATGTACAGCTGTTTTAATGAGGCCTTATCATAAAGGTGCAAAAAAAAGAAAAAGAAGTGCTTATGAGAAAAGAGAAATGAGTCCAGATTGTATCTTCGGAGAAATATTACACGCTATAATGCATCATTTCTACTTACAGAAATGTTGTGGCTTATGAAGAGTGAACTACTGGAAGAAAAGTAGATTATCATGGTTTAATTTTCATTAGAGCTCCATACATCTATTCAGAGATCTAAGGTCAAGTCGTGTTGGAGAATGCCACGCTCCTCATTAAGCTCTGAAATGTAATAATCACAGTGTTGCAGCCACTGGTCTAAAGTACTGCCTCTCTAAATGAAGCATCCGCTCCTCTCTCGCTCCGCTCTCGTCCTTCAGTATCAGTGTTTGGGGCTTGGTTCTTATTTCTGTAAAGACATTTTAAACTGTGTGTTGTTTATTTTCTGGTTCTTTACAATACAGTAGGAGGAAGTTGATAACAGTCAAGGCACACACAGTCAATAGGTCAGCAAGCAAAATGAATTCTGTATTGCCAGAAAATGGGAAACAAACACCGGGTTCAAAAGACATCTGTGGAAGAACTGCCAGACAACAGACACATTTTCCATGTAATTTGTTACATAAGTACAATGTAAAAAGTTAAACTGACCAAATGAAATGTATTTGATTGGTATACATTCAGTGTCTACAAGCATATTTTCCTTAATGACTAATTATTTCAGTAAATAAACCTTTGATTTTATATATTTCAGTTGCATTTTACTCAGAATTATTGCTTCATGTTCACGAGGGCAAAGCCTTCTAAGTATTGCTGCCTTTCACTTGCAGATCCTGCAAGTAAGTAATTTAATGCAGGATACATGTTGGTATGGGGGGGGGGTGTTATGAAATAATAAGGGGTCTGTCCCTGTTGTTATGCTAAGTTTTCGGAGAAGCCCTTCTTCCTCTAAGTTAATTATGGCTGACATTTAAATGAGTGCACTTCTGTTGAAGAAGGTGGGAGAATTGTGGAAGAAGAGGGCCTCTCTCTCTAATTGAGTTTGTCGCTGGCTCCACCTTCGATGCTGCCTTTGTTCTGCAGGGAGTGGATATGTGAACTGCAGCTGAATGAGGCTTTCTATAGGGATATTGATACTGCTTTGGCTATGTGGCGCTGGCCTTATCTATGTCATTTTTATATGTACTGGCATGCATTTTGGAAAAAAAAAAATACCTCGCCTACATGCTAAATGTTAACATACCACATTCATCAGGCAGAAAAATGCAGCTCATCCTCTTGAGCAGGATGCACCCTTTGAACTGTTTAGAGGTACCACAGAAATAGATACGCTTTTAGATCTTGAATGTGTCTTTTTGTGTTGTTATTTGTGGGTTTTTTTCTTTTTCAGAAGCTTTCTTTTACACATACACACGTATGTAGTCAGAAAGACATCATGTTCTGCTTTTCTCTGAGTCGGTTATGTGAAAAAGTAAGGTTAGCAGGTGGGTTACAGCTCTCAATGCTGAAGCACATTTAGTGAATCAGTGGCATTTTCTGCCAAAACCCAAGTGTCTCCGTCAACAGTTGTGAAGGTTTTCTGTGAAATTGTAACACTTGCAATGATCTACTTGTGAAAAAGTAACACAGTGAAATAAATAGGACTGCTAAAATGAAATTCCCACAGAAAATGTGCCAGTTGCAGATTTTCAGGCAGCAGTTCTTTGGTAGATTTTCTGTCTCTTTATGTAGTCCAAGATTGACTCTCTGATGTTGCAATCTGTGGGGGCCACACCATCTGTTGCAGTGCTGCTTTTTTTTTTCTGTAAGCAACTGAGCTTGTTGCTGTTTTGTGAAGCTATGGCCTAATATTCCACTCTTCCTCTTTCCATCTAACAGCCATGGCAGATTTCCACGTCCAACCCGAGTCGGTGCACGCTGAGGAATCTGGCGTGGCCAGATTCCAGTGCCAGATTCATGGTCTGCCAGAGCCGGTCATCAGCTGGGAAAAAGACAGCCATCCGGTGGACACTAGCAATGAGAGGTTAGATCAAACTACCACGTGGCCTGCTTGTTTTTTGAAACTGCAGCACTTTTGTTAAAGTTTGCCAAGTCTCATAAATTGTTTTCTGTCTTTTAGGTACACACTTCTGCCCACAGGCGTTCTCCAGATCACAGGAGTTCGTGAGGAGGACAGTGGAAAGTTCTGCTGTGTGGCCCATAACAGTGCAGGAGTGAAACACAGTGCTGAGGCGCTGCTAACTGTTTCAGGTTGGTATCATTTGAGGAAAGCGTGCACATCCTCCCTGTAAACTGACTGATTAGTTTCTTTTATACTGATCTTCAGTTTTCTGCATCACTGAGCAAATACAGTAACTTTATACACCTCTGCTTATCTGTATAGCACATTTCCTAGACTTTTCCAAACCTATTGTCCTACTGTCAGATCTAAGAGATACAGCATATTGAGCTAATGAACTCCAGAGAAATCCAATTAAAGGACACCATCCATCATGCTCACTCCAGTCTTGAATTCTCCTCTCCCTTTTCCTCCAGGCTCTCACTCATCTGTTTACAAAGAACCTGTGATCCTGGTGGGCCCAGAAAACCTAACCCTCACTGTTCACCAAACGGCCATCTTGGAGTGCGTTGCCACCGGATACCCTCGGCCCATTGTGTCCTGGAGCAGACTAGGTGAGAAAAAATCCCAAGCTGGATGTAGCATTCAAATTTTTGAGAAATTAGGTGACATTTATATGTTCTTAACAATGCAGTTTTGATGTGTCCTGCATTGTCTATAATATAGAGTCAGACTGATATTTTGGCCCCACCGATATATCGGCTGATATTAGCCATTCGCTGATAGTTTGTCGACCAAAGGGCACTCTGCAGCTTCTCTTATTGGAGCGTCACAAACACAATGGCTAGCTGATCCTAGCAAAGTCAGGCAGAGCATAAACGAGTAATCCACAACTTGTTTTAACCGCAAAACAAGTTAATTTTTAAAAAGCATTGTCATATTATTTATCTCATAAATAACTATAAATAAACAAATATTAGGGAAGCCTAATATTTGTGTTTGATTTATTGGAATTTCAAATCACTAGCATCGGTATCGGTATCGGTCTTATAAATCCTATATCAGTTGTGCTCGACTAGAATATATTTGTTATAGTACAGATCTTTTGTGTTTACATGAGGCAGTGGGATTCAAGATTAAGCCTTAGGGCTAAACATGATGTTCAACTCTGTTGCTTCATGTCCTCATGATGCTAAAATCTCCTCTGAAGCACCAGAGAGCCTTTGAGTAATTGCTGTGGAGTCGATTGGTTTTCTCCTCTCTTCGTGCGCACTTTTTTTTTTCTTGACTACCACTCAAATTCTGTCGTGACCAATTTTTCAATCTCCTATCTGTTTTCTTTACCTCTCATTCAATCTGATTTGCTGTTCCAAATGTAAATTGCGGCCCCTCCCTGGCAGCTGGGCATAATCAGATTGTGGGTATTGCCTTACACAGTGTTGCCAGAATGAAATGCTAACACGATGGGATTTGTATGTATTAGATTACAGCAGGGAGGCTAGGATAAGCTGCATAATGAATCTTATAGTTTCACATCAGTCACTCCTTAATGCCAGAGTTGGTTTGCTGCTATTCATTGAACAGCAGCACCGCAGCCTGCTAGGTTGTACTCGGGTTTTTTTTTTTTCTGACACTAAGTTAATTAGTGTCTGACAGGGAGAAAGTGATGGAGAGGCCAGAGAAACAGGGAATATAGCAGGAAACTGCAAGAAAAGAGCAAGACTGCTTCTGTTAGGACAAAGGCCCAGTGGGCTGTTACTTCTCAGTCCGGAGAGCTAGCGATAATGAAAAAATGCAGAAAAAGCAATAAAACATGTAACAATGGCAGTGAAAGAAGAAGACCACTTGGCAGGCAAGTTGGAGACATTATTTAGATCTCAATAACTTGCCATGATTAATTACATTAATTACATGTATTGTCTTCATTACGCGTTGCCACATAATTACACATTGTCTAATTAGGGCTGGCGATCATATCTGATTTAAGAGTAAAAGCTCGTCTTTCCAGCTTATCTTTAGTTGTTTTATCGCATGAGTGAATTGTCTTTGTCATTTAGATTCCTCAGTCTGTCTCATAGGTAATGTTTGTATTTTTTTTTTTTTTGAATTGATACTTATGTGTCAAGGTCCTAAGGTTTTGTGTTTTTTCTCCACTGTTTGATTCCTTAATTATTCTAGCATGCTGTGACTTTTACTTCATAAATTAATGAGTTTTGGTTCCCGGTTGGATTTCTTTGTTTTTCTGCCGATGAGTTTTAGTTCCTGTAAGGTTGCCGTTAGTTCCTGCTTTGATTTTATTGGTAGCCCTTCTCGTGTTTTTAGTGTTTCCTTCTGTCTTGTTTCAGTGTTTGTCCCTTTGTTATCCTGGGTTCCTTTTTCTCTCTCATCTTGTTTGGTGCCAGTCTTTGTGTCTCAGTGTAGTTGTCCTTTGGGCATTTCCTATTTTACTCCAGTAGCTGGTTATCTCCTGTGTCATATTCTGGGTTTTACCTCCTGTATTCACTTGTGTTAACCACCTGTTTGTTGTCCTCAGCCAGCCTTTATATAGTCTTGTCTCCCGATTGTAGCGATATCTGCTTGTGTAGCCTTCTTAGTGTTGTGGGGTTTTTTTCACAGTATTAACACTGTCATAAAGCAGGTAATATGAAAGTTAGAAATTTACTTATAATAATATTTACTCTTGATTAATTAAGACACTGAGAAATTCACAGAATCATGAGTCTGGCAGTTAATTTTGTCATCATTATATTAAATTATTTTTGACCACACTGTATTGGTTTGGAATATACCGCTTCCGCTTATCCTTTTCAGGGTTACCAGGGGTGTGTGTGTGTGTGTGTGTGTGTGCTGGAGCCTATCCCAGCTATCATAGAGTGAGAGGCAGGTTACACCCTGGACAGGTCGCCAGTCTGTCGGAGGGCTAACACAGAGAGACAGATAACCATTCACACACTTATTCACTCCTACGGCCAATTTAGAATCACTAATTTACCTAACCCTGTGTCTGTGTGGGTTCACTCCAGCTTCCTCCCACAATCCACTAACTGCACTCCAAAGACATGCAGTTAGTGGAGTGTGGGAGGAAGCTTGAGAGAACACACACACACGAACACACACACACACACACACACACACACACACACACGGGGAACATGCAAACTCCACAAAAAGGCCAGATGGTGGATTCGAACCCTGGACCTTCTTGCTGTGAGGCAACAGTGCTAACCACCGCGGCACTGTTTTGAAAGCTTACGGCCATACCACCCTGAGCATGCCCGATCAATTTTTAGTCTTTTTTGTGGTAATCATATCTTTATTGCATCAATTTTATCAACAGCAGCCTTACCACTGTTGAGGAATTCTGTGACAGACTAGTCTCACCCACTGACCATCATTTCCCGATGGTCTTGAAACATGCAGCGTGTTATCGCGGGCTGTTTTGATGCTACTATCAACAACTATACGAACACGGTGGTGTTTGTGAATTTCAGTCGAAGCAGTTTTCAGAATTCCACTAAACTCCTGAATTTGGTCATGCGGGTCACGCCCAGAGAGCTACATTTTTGAGACGGATATTCAACATGATCTAACTTTGTCCTTAAAAATTTAACTATTATTGTGGTTTCACAGTCTCTGGAACATAAAATTAAAGTGCCTCCATAATCCTAATCAACAAGTTAGTTAGGTGGCCACCTAAGTGAATTTCAGCCAAACTAGTTATTCAGAGTAACATTTCATTAAAAACGATTGAAAAGTCACTTGCTTTAACTTTAAAGATAAGGGGCTCAAGCCAAAAGCATTCACTGACTACTGACCATATAGGTTTGTATTTATGACTGGAGCTGACTGCGTGGTACCCACCGCGCTTCCCTCCATTCCTGGCCTTTCGATGTATCATATCTGGAACATACAGGCTTACAGGCTGCAGATGGAAGTCATAGATGGGATTAAAATGCCCCTTTGGCCCCATAGCTAACATCATAGGCAGATTGAAGTCATTGTTAGAGTTGGCACTGCAGATAAGGGAGCACAGGAAAGTGTGTGAGCTTATCATGTAATTACAGCAAGAGCAGAGAGGAGGCAGCTCCGGATTGTGTAAGGCGATAGAAGATTAGAAGTTACAGTTAGATTTTCTGGTCCCAGAGTGACAGCTGAAACATTTCCAATACCAAGAAGCAGACCTGCTTAAAAGAAAGATTTTTCAGACGTATTCATGAGAAAGGCAAATGTGTCAACTGAAGCATAAAAATTTTAATTAACTGAACATCCATTAGGGAGAAGCAGAAGAAATGGCATTGATTTACTGTAAAGCACCCAAAAGCCTGATGATTCTCACTGGAAACTATCACAAACTCCCAATTAAGTAAAAAAAAATATTGCAGCATGTACACTACTCAAACACAAACTCACTGACCTTTCTCAGTGTAGGGTGTGCTGGCCGCTTCATCACGTTATAACGCTGAGGAGCACACGCTGTGAACACTGCATCCTTGGGGGACAGAAATAGCACTGCTTCTGTCAGCTCATGGCTGTAAACTTGCATGATGTTAATTAGATGTCTTGCTAGTGATTTACGCCCACTCTGATCTTTACTATAGTACAGTTGACCCCCATCCAACATAAACAGATACTGTGCTTGTATACCTGGCTCTTTTTATGCTGATCTCTATAAAGTCTTACTCATCCTCCTCAACTGTTCTCTTTTTCTCTTTCCCTGATTAGACGGCCGTCCCATCGGGGTGGAGGGAATTCAGGTGCTTGGCACCGGGAATCTGATGATCTCAGATGTTGGTGTGCAGCACTCAGGGGTCTACGTGTGTGCTGCTAACAAACCAGGGACCCGTGTTCGTAGGACTGCTCAAGGACGCCTGGTGGTCCAAGGTGAGTTCTGGATAAAAACAACGTGCCAGATTAAAAAAAACAAAACAAAAAACCTGGTAAACCAGGAAAACTAAAAGCACCTGAGAAACAGCTTTGGGAAGATGACAAGGTGCAGCTCAGAACTATGTGGGTGGACCAGGCAACATGATTACTGTACCATGACTGAAAGCACCTCAGTTTTTCTGCATTGATGATCAAGTGCTTCGCTCCCGTGCCACCAATGTGTTTTATGTAGGTGGTCTTTAGTTTAAAACCCTGATTCTGAGCTAGTGGGTGGTGCAGACTTAAGGTTTTGAATGATTTTTCCCCGAAAGAAAGCAAAGCATATCATACCATGATTTGTTTTTTTTACCTTTCAAGGAGTAATTACTGAATATTTTTGGTGTACTAGGCATATATTTATATCTCTTTATGCCGCCAACAAAACCACCAGTATGTCTCTGCTTGTTAGCTCATAAAAGATGCTTGTTTTTGTTTTTTACAATTTCAGTTTAAGTTTCATGTTTCAAATCCTCAACACTGACTCTTTGGCAGAGATGAAAATAAAAATGACGGAATACATTTATTTGAACCATCCCTTGTTTAATATTGGAGGACAAAAACATAGAACAAAATAGATTTACAGCATCACATTAAGGAGCAGACAGTCCTGTAATATCAGATTTTGTGGTCTCTAAAATACACTTTAGGGATGAGGAACAGTTTTTTTTTTTTTACCAACACGGAGAAGTTATCATGTACAATATATTACATTTGTGGAGGCACGCGTGATTACATCTTTTATGACCAAAGATGGGATGAACAAAGATTGTTTTTCATTTGGAGGCACTGAGCACGGAGAAACTTGATGATTAGAAATGGGACGCAGGAGAGTCAGGAGACCAGAGGCCTGCAGTGTGAAGCAGGATTTGGAGCTTACCGAGGTTAATAGGTTATGTTCGAGATTACGGATCAAGTTGTATTAACTTGGACTGTACTGTAATCAAGAGAACTATTGACCAATCAGTTCTCTTGGAAAGTGGTGTCATGATTCCTAGAACATCCTAAAGACCATGTGTGCATATTTTAAGAGGGGCTCTGGATTTTAGAAACTCTTTAAACCGCTTTCATTTATTTTCCTGACAAGCATCAGTAAGAGATGCATGTTCTCAGAGGAGGGGGCCTTTCTGCTTGCTTTGCCGCAAGAAATTTCAGAGCAATTTTCTTGTTGTTTCTTGCCTTCATACAGCAACATAGTCTGACTTCAGAAAGCACCTTGTAATGTAGTGTACTTGCATTTATATAGCTCTTTTCTTGTCTTACTGACCAATCAAAGCACTTTACAAAATACTTGTTGATCATGCATAAGATGTGTAAGTCAGCCTTTACAGCCATTATAGTTTGTTTGTTCTGTGAGACGTATGCACATCTAAACCTGTCCATGCTTGTTTCAGTGATGGGTTGTCTGGTTTCAACACGGCCCGCTTGCTTAAACCTGGCTTGACTTATCCAGCTGATAACCACTATCATATGACTGTTTAGTGTGACTGAGGTTGGTTGGGTTTAGTAAAGCCAGACTTTTTCATCCCACATTCTGAGCTACAAAAATTAACTACTTACTGTAATCTTGGGTGAATCTGGGGAATTCTATAAATATATCCTTCAAATTTTAATTAGAGAACGACATATGGATTTTTAATTTGCAGAATTTCTTCAAAAATGTCAAAATTTCAAAAATGTCAAAACAGAATAATTAAAAAAAAAAGAGCAACAAAATTGATTTTTCTTCTTTGTTTGTTTTCAACAGGGCTAGAAATTGATTTACCGTGTCTTTGTGAACCCATAGATCTCCTCACCTCAAAAACCTCTCCTTCATGTCTGCAGCTTTTTAAAATTCTTCTGCAGTTCTTCACAAGCTCTACAACAAAATACAGTTTTTTTTATCAGCCTCTGCAGTGTTGTAGCTATGAGCCCTTTCCCCCGCTCAAATCACACATATGTCCAGTTTTTAAAAATAAGGCAATTAGCATTACATTGCAGATTGTGTTTGTTTTATAATGCAATTGTATGAGTCTCACAGGAGATAAATATACAGGGTTTTTTTTACCATCAATAAAATGTAACAGTGTCATCTGGTCAAAGCAGTAAGTGTCTTGGTTAAAAAATTACTTTTTTCCTTAAAGCACAAACCTACGAATCTCTTCTCGATATACAATATAATATATATCCATGTATCCTGTGTATTGATTGGAAGGATTACATTCAGAGAGAAAGTATCCTATATTAATGATTTGCCAGCCTTATTAGCAGGTATTCCTGTAGTTGTTGCCATATATGGAATATCAGACTTATTGTCTATATTACTTTGTATAGTAATATTTCAGTTATTTTTAATTTAATACAACAAATATTCATTCTTTCATCGATTTATTCCTTCACTCAGTGTTAACCCTGCAGCACATTCAGCTTTGTCGGTCACGCCTGTATACACACACGCAATGTCAAAACGAGACAAAGCAACTTTCAAGACCAACTCGAACGACGATATATCCTATAAGTCTTTTTAAAGGTTAAAAAAATATTACATGTAATCTGAGGCATTTTAATATCTGGCAAAAACTTGTAGGTCAATGATCTGTTGCCCTGCCCCAGCATGCAGAACAAATACAACCCCCTGAAGTTTCCCTCAGGGTCTTCTTTTTAATATAAGAGCCCACTGTGACACGGGTGTCACAGTGTCACATGTTCTGGAAATTTTCTTGAATACGTTTTTAATTAAAAAGATTTTTGAAATTTTGAATCCATTTTCCTTCAGAGAAGGAGAAGTGGGTGTGGGCTCTTTTAATTTGTTACTTTCATCTGTTCTCCAGAGAGTTGCAGCCAGAATCATGAAGGTGTTTGATGTTAGCGATAGGCGCTTTTGACCAAAGGATGTGCCAGGTGTGGGCTGCACGGTGCGTTAATTGTCACCAAGCAGGAAATATCCAGTGTCTGCAGCACTCACATATTGATCAGATGGACCACACTTTGCTTCTGCCTATAGCCGTATGGATGCTAATCAATATTTCATTTCATCTGCCTGTCAAGTCTGCGACAGGCTCTTCACCTGGTAACGGCGAAAAGCTGCGGACGCTAATGATGTGTCACTGTTTTGGGGTTTTTCTTATTGATTTGGGGAAAGAAATGTGCTTTATTAACTCCAATAAATACATGTATTAGACCTGTTCCATTATGATGGGGGGAAAATGCTTTAATTAGTGATTTCCATGAGTCTACAAATAATAAGCTACTATGAGAGGGCTTCAGTGGCTGTCAGTGATTAGGAACTTCAGATAGGCACAGAACTAACAAAGCGGTCACACTTAAAGATGCACTTACACAGTAAACAAGCTAGATTTATGTTGGTTCCTTTGGGGGTATAAAAAGAGAGAAGAGAACCAAAGCATGAAAGAGTCAAGCTATAGCAGCCACAGAAGGAAAAACAAGAGTAAGATGGATAGCTGGTGCCGATGGTCTAACCCACACCCTTACAGGTGCAAATCAATGCCTTCCTGAGCTCCCTCTGACCTTCACCTTCAAGTCAGCCCTCAAAGCACACAGCAAGTGTGCGCGAAAGAGACAATGAAGCTGGGAAGGAGTGAGATGAATGAAAGGACCATCTCACGCTGTCAGCCCCCTTCATTCAAGTATCTAACGGCCCCTTAGCTTTTCCACTGGGGAGAATGGAAATGCTTACATTGGGAAAGTGTCAGACAACATTTTATTTATTGAGGTTGGAACAAGGAGGAGAGCAGAAGAGTGGGGAAAAACAAAAATAAATAGGAATTCAACTTGGCAGCAATTCAACTTGTGTGACTGATCCTTTAAAGTGGACGTGCGAAGCTTGCCGTTAATATTTTTTGTCATGAAGAGACCGATACAGCGGGGGGATACTCAAAAAAAAAAAACATGGCCAAACTTTCAAAAAAGGTCAGTGCATGGGCAACAAATCCCTCTTCTAAGTTTTTTCTACTCTTGGCTGAGTATGATGTCAGTGGGAGTAGGATAGCCCTAATTTGTTCATCTCAGGCATACAGCTCTGGCTGTGACCACAGCAGTCTTACCCACCTGCTGTTTAAACCTTCTGTTTGCTAGGGGCAGCCAATTCGAAGAAAATTGGCTGAATTGCAGCGAAAACTGATTATTGTGTACAGAGGGTGAACTGACGGTCACCAAAGCCCAATATAAGATAAATAAGGATTATTCAGAAAGGTAAATCATACAAAGGTACACTAATAGAATCCAAGAATGAAAAACCTGGAGCTGAAAATTGGCTTTAAAGGATGAGTGGTTTTACATGATAGTTTCATTGTTAACGTAAGTATTTCCTGTGAATCCAGTTACTGATAAAACTGTTCAGTCGCTCTGCCACTGAGCTCCATTATTGTACAGAATTGTTGTTACTGATGTACAGTACTGTGCAAAAGTCTTGAGTCTTTTACCAGCAATATGGGAAATAGGTGCAGCGATTTATTGAAAAATGTGCAAAGATAAAGGTAAATACAGTATATAAGGCAAAAACATAGTCCAGTACTAACCAGCTTGAAAGAGAATATTTGGCATGACCACATTTATTCTTCAGCACAGCCTGAACGCTCTCAGGCAGCTTTCTTGTCATTTCTTTAAGTAGTCTTCAGGAATAGTTCTCTGAGGTTTGGATGAACAGTAGATGGATCAACTGAAGGAGCAGGTGCATCTCTCAGGTCCTGTTTCACGTCTTTGCTGGATTCTTTCCTATTTCTTAAGGACTTGATTTTCAGATACTGCTCATCTGCTGTAGATCCTTTTTCATGCCTTTCACTTCTTCTTTTTTACTCCACTTGTCCATATTCTTCAAATTTCTTATGGACACACTGTACACCGTGCTAAACCATAATAACTTTTTGACTAATAGCCCTTTGGAAATATCGTTGGTATTTTTCACATATTCAACTAAAGAAATGGGAACAAATGATGTATTTTTGCAACAGGCTGCTAATAACAAAGTCTCTAAAGATACATTTTTAAAATTGTTGTTTTTTTTTCTGTCTGCACATAACAGACAGAATACGGGTTCAACCCTTGAGTTAGCTGCTTATTTTTTTACGCTTGAGTGGTTAAATGGCTTAACAAGCACAAAAACAGCCAATGCACAAAGAAATACTTTGAAAGGCCTTCAGAAAGCCTGGAGAACTATTACTCAAGACCACTTTAAAAATTACAAGAAAGTCTGACTCCTTGGAAGCAAAATATAAAATGAGGGGTGGCATCTGAACAGTTCACTAAAATTACAAGTGCAGGGGTTGTTTATAAATAGCAATCTGTTGCACATTGCTTATTTAATCCTACTAAATAATAATAATAATAATAATAGGTCCGGAGTCACCTCTCGGATTCAGGCTCTTTCACAGTTGCTCATCCTCCCTTGATAATGATGGAAAATGACTGGAACAGAAGAAAGGCAGCACGGTGGAGATTTACTAAAGGCATCATGCTACACCATCACATTTTTTTTTTCAGCTAATATAGGCATAAATAAATTAGGCTGTCAAATCATTTCTAACTGCTGGGACAGTAATGAATGTAGAGGAGATAATACAAAAGCACCATCCTAGGAATTAAACTCCAGCAGGTATAACTTTAATTACGCTTTAATTTAAAATGAAGCACCTGCCATTTGAATAATGAATAATGGCTGGAAGCCTGTATCATAGGATGAGACCGGCTATGATAAAACTGCATTACTGCTATTTTAGAGCAAATTTTTCCCAAGTACTGCTCTTGTTGCGCAGGTCTTATCGCTTTATCTTGCTTTCCTTCTTTCCATTTTCCTTGTATTGATCTTGTGTCTCTCATAATCCTGCCAGTTGACCCTGAATATAGCTTTACAGCAGGATTTATATCATTCACGCGTACCCTGGGCTCTCGTATTTTTCCTTTCTCATTCTCACCCTTTGGCTTTTTCTGTCTCTGCACCTCTTAATTCTGCCAGAATTGTACATTTCTATTTTTCTGGCACTGATCTATCCAGCAACATCGTTTGGTTGACGGATTGAGGTTACTCCATCTGATTCTCATTTTCCCTCCTCTTATAGCTCCAGCAGAATTTGTTCAGCCTCCGCAGTCCATCGCCCGGCCCGTCGGCACCAGCGCCATCTTCACCTGTCAAGCGCAGGGCGAGCCTGAGCCGCAGCTCACCTGGCTGAAGAACGGGCAGATTCTGGAGCCCGGGGGGCACGTCAAACTCAGGAACAACAACAGGTGAAAGAAAACAAACAAACAAATTCATATTCAAATGTATTCATATATACAGGAGTACTCACAGAGGCACAGAGCTCTGCAGTAATACATTTTGCTCAGTTTTGGCTGATTCTGTCACAGGTTTTCTACAAAATGCTCCATTTTGACACCATAATTGAAAGTGTTCTTTAAAGAGCTGTTTGTTTACAGTCAGTGTTACTCATCCAACACCTCAGGCAGCTCAGCAAATATGTCAAGTGTCTTTCCTCCCGTGTAAAACACCACTTGGACTACTAACTCACTCACTTACTTTTTTTGAATATTCTACAGAGAATCAGATCAGAAATGATTTCTTAAAAACTTATTCATTCATAAAAGAAAACGTGAAGGTGTGAAACCCACATATATAATATATATGCATGAACTGAAAATAGGAAAAACGCAAAATGGCAACCCGAAAGTTCTTCTTAAAAATGATTTGTAACTAATCTGTCAGGTGTTAGAGCGATTTTATTAAGCCATCATCTAGACTGCTAACTAATGCAGATAGCAATTACCACAGGCCAGATTTCTCTCTTTTTTTCCATCCATCACTTACAAAGCTGCACGAAGCCAACAGAACTAATATGGTTGTCAGTATTAATCACTATTGCCTTGATCTGATCATTGGCATCATCAAATGTTCAATTTCTCCGCACTTGTGCTGCTTCTAACGCGGCAGCTGCTGGAATCCGCGCCTGCCAAGACGTGAGCCACAATTTATTTTTGCCTTTGTATGTGTGCAGCGCATTGACTCAAAGCTGGATGCTTTCCCATGGCAGTTCCCAGGAATGTCATGAGGAGGTGGAACCAACTCTGTTATATATTGCTCTCAGCACCTTACAATGTAAAGGCCACATGTTGCAGCAGAAAAGAAACATCTCAGAGATTATTTAGCATCTAAGGGAATATATATATCATTATATTTGGCTGTCTTTTGACTGTTTAGGGTTTTTTTTGTGCCCAATTTTATGGTATTTCTGGGGAAACCCAAACTTGTCAGCCTGTTTCTTAACACTGGTGGGTGGGTCAGCCATCCAACTCCATCCAACAAATGTGTGTTTGAGTAAATTCTGTCACACATTACTGAGCGCACAAAGTTCAATTTCCCAAGTTGACCCTTGGCAGCCAATCATCCTGATATCATTATTCATAAAAAAGAAATATGATAAGAATATGCACCAAAAGAATCAATACTTACACTCCACCGCAGTGAGTGAAGAGAGCAGACACCTCCATCGCTCACACGAACTGCTCCGCTCCTACTTGCCTTCCACTAGTCTGTATTTGTCAGCGAGATGGAACGAGGGACTAACACATAAGGAGGGAAGAGTGGGAAGAAATAAATGAGAGGCCAGACTTAGATGAAGTAAAAAAAGTGAGAAAAATGAACTGGTGTTCAATAGAGAAGTGGCAGGAAGAACAAATGAGGCGAGAAAAAGATAGAAAGGGCACCTCATACAGTATTACAGTATTCCCACTCATTTCCACCATTACTGTATGAACTTCTATTATAGGAATCTTGTGTAAACCTCACTCTCTGATTGGTTAAGGAGGCGGCACTCAGCTTGAGATCTACCATTAGCTAATTATCTCATAAAATCAGCTGGTTAACCAGGAAATGCAATCAGCTATTTAGAGAACAGAGGAGCTTGTTGTGCATCTTAAGACTCTGCACTGTGTAACCAAACTGAGGCCGTTACAAGATCATCCATTACCACAGTCTCCAATGTAAAGGTGAGAAGTGGTCCTATTCTTATGTTTATATGCAACTAAATGTCATTTATTTTGAAGGAAAACAAAAATTCACACATTTATTATCATCAAAGTACAATGAAAATCAGCACATTCTCAAATTTATAAAGCAGGTAACTGGATCATGTTGAAATTTGGGCTTAAAAATGGTATTTTATGCTGAAAAAGTCTTAGTTTTGAAACAGCTAATGTCTTAAAATTAAACCAAAGCATCTGTGTTTAAGTGTAACCCACTGTTTTTAGTTGTCTAAAGACATAGCCTCTATTTAAAAGGTGGGTGTACTAAATACTGGAAAGTGAAGCCAGTGCTTTAAGCCTGCATTCTTTATCGTGGCCAGCAGGGGGCAACTCCTCTAATAGTCAGATGGTAACGAAAATAGTGAGAAACTTCTTATGTGAGTTATGTCTTCGGTAAACTATCGTCTGATGAGTTTATGGTCTTGATTGCTAGATTTAAGTCCTACTTAATCAATTAAGGTTAATTTGAAATAAAAAAAAACGATAAAGCATTTTTAAACATTTGGTTTAAAAATGCCAAACTAAAGGCTTAGTGCCGAAACTAATAGTTGACGGCTGTGTTTTGTCCCATCTCCCTATGCTCTCCTTTTCTTTTCTTATTTTCTCTCACAGTCACAGCAGATGGCTGCCCCTCCCTGAGCCTGGTTCTGCCAGGGATTTCTTCCTGTTAAAAGGGAGTTTTTTCTTCCCACTGTCATAAAGCGCTTGCTAATCGGGTTCGCTTGATTCTTGGAGTTTTCTCCAGAATAGTGTGGGGGCTTGACCTTACAGTATGAAACACCTTGAGGCGACTGTTGTTGTAATTTGGCACAATAAAAATAAACCGGGACTGAATTGAATTAAAAGTCCATTTTTTATGTACAGTTGGTGCCTAAATTTAAGATTGCCAGGATTTGATGATGTGGAGAAAAATCATGAACACTTTTAGGTTCATTAGTCAGCGTTTAGACATTTTTTAAAAAATCTTCTAGAGCTGCATTTTCTATAAACCTGTAACCAGATTCTTAGTCCTAATTGCATAAGACTGTCATAACTTGGCTGGCACACTCATTTGCTGCACTCATTATATCTCATGTACATAAATTTGAGGAAATGTGAGGAGTCAAACTGCATGTGGTTCCCCCACTGAGGTATATGCATCCTGCAAATTTTTGCTGTATATTAAATTCACTCAGCAGGCAAATTCACAGTAGGATGCGTTTTACCTGAAGCCTAAAAAAAGCTGTGGAGTGTGTTTTCTGGAGGTCCTGAAAAGAAGAAAAAAAAACATATGGAATCAGGCAGAATTTACCTGCTGAACCAAGCTAAAACAAATTACATGTAATGATATGCAAATTCATTCAACAGCTCCGGGCAGCACAATTATTCTGTTTTTATAGATATATATACATATATATGTATTCAGAGTCTATCAGATTGCGTAGGCTTGAGTACACAATGCAACATACCTAAGAGAGAGATTTTAATTAATGTGTGTGGTGCATGTTACAGTATGTACACACAGCCTACTCTCATGATGCTGACCTTCAAGAGCAAATCAGACAAGCAAAGGAAGGGGAATCGATTGCACATTTCATTCATACGCACGCACACACACACATTAATCAAAAAGCAAGTCCGTGTGTGCAAAATAGCCCCATGGTGCATGCCATCATTCATTTTACACATACACATAATCCAACATGACAATTCACAAGTGTGATGCCCTTTACTCCTCAGCCGCACGAACACTTCTCTCACCAAATGCACGAACGGGGACGAGGCTATGTGGGTAACACGCATCAAAGAGCTGATTGGCTGCTTCTGTAAACACGCAAAGACGCGTGTTCATTCTGTCACATCCCAACAGATGTGACACCGCACGGGCACACACACACACACACACACACGCATACACACACTGCCAGCATTATTATAAAGCCCCTTCATTATTAGCCTTTGCTGGCCAGTCTCCTTTGAAACCTGGTTATTTAAAGCCTCTCAGAGTTGATCATTATACCTTGTTCTTACGTCTCTAAAGCCGCCGTGCTTGATCCTTCAACAAATACAAGCTGTGATCTCCGACAGTCTAATAATTGTGAGGTTGAAAGCCAGCCTGTTTAGTTTTACTGCAGCTGATGAAAATTCAATTCTCCCCTGTGGTGAATAAATAATTTTTTTTTTAAAAAATCATTAAATTTTAATCATTTAGACCAACTAAGGATCCTTTGACATCTGTGTACAAAGTTGTACACAGATGTAGTAATTAGAGGAACATTTTCAATTGTGTGTGAGAGGCGCGGTGTATTTTCTAATTAATAGCCAACATCTGAAGGAACAGGCCACCACACAAACCTGGTCATTTTGTAGCAGAATCCTTTCAAAGGGCTTTTTTTTTTTTTTTTTTTTCTCTTTTCTTTTTTTTCCCACTTTCTTTCACCAGGACCTGCCTTTCTTGTTTGCAGGCCCCTCTCTGTGCCCCACATCCCCCTTTCCTGCCCACTTTACAGAGAGCTGGGGCCTGAGCATTGGCCTTGAACTCTGACCTCGCCTGTAATCAGTCATATCCCTGGGCCCTTCCCTCCTCTCAGGCCACAGACAGCTCATCACTCCTCCCCTCCCCCTTCCCCGCCTCTTCCTCCTGTTCTCTCTTTGTCCCTGTAATTTTTTTTCTTCCTTTCACTCTCACTGAATCCAGAATGGCAAAGCTGGCTTTTGATGGGGTGCTGCTCAGAGACAACGGAGAGTAAACACAGCCTTAGCAGCTGAACAACAGACCCAAAGCCCCACTGTCAGCTTTCCCCCCGGTCCACAGCCTTATCTGTCAATCTGTGAAGCGACCTTGAACTGATGAGTAAATGATGGTGTCAACCTGTCAGGACAGGACAGCTCAGTTCAGGAGCCCATATGAGACAAGCAAACAGCTCAAATTTAGGTCATTTACCTCCCGTGTGTCTTTTTCTCCCTCACATATTGCGTGGATCTTTGGTATGGTGTTGCATAGAAAGGCAGAGTGATTCTAAAGGGAACTAACTCAAAAAGTCTTTTAACATGGTTATTTCAAAGATTTTTATTCAAATAAATCTACTGTAGGTTAAGAATCACAAGCGATAACACAGCAGTGGTCAGTAAGCTTAGCATTTACTGCTGCCATGCATCAAAAATGCATCTATAAAACAAGTCATTTTTTAGCATTTTTCGACAGCAGATCAATTTGTAATACGGCGGGGAGTAATGGATCAAGAAGGAGGAGCAGCCACGGTGAGCGACAGGCTGCGCGGCGAGGGAACCGGCAGCATAAAATCAGATCACGGCTGCTTGCAGAACGACTGCGTAAACATTTCTGTTGATTGAATTTTTTTCTGTTGCTGCGTTCATTTTTCTGCTCTATTAAACCACATTTGCTGTTAGCAAAAGTAACGACAGTTGCCTCCAAATCAGTTAGTGCTGAAAACCTCAAAATGATTAATAAAGTGGACCCTTGAACCTTTTCGTAATCTTGTGTACATTAAATGCAAAAAAAAAAAGTTTCCTTCAAACATCTCTGACTTGTAGAGATGAGGGTTGTCCAGACAGAGAATTTCAAATATGCAGCATCAAACCTTGCAAGGTTTTTTTCATTAAATAAAACTTTTTTTCATCTCTCTGACAAACAATTGTGATTCAACCTTAAACTTAATTCTTCTAAATGCCCGGCATGTGTCGGGTCATTCCTCAGAATATGGTTTAGATTTCCAGCGGCAGCAGCAGAGAAAAAGAAAAGACTAGTGCCCACCTGAAAATCTTAACACCACGCCACTGAAAGTCAACTAAAGACACTTAGACACTTGTTACTGAAATCATTATGCATCCAAATTAATACAGTCATCATTGTACAGTGACAATTTACATAAAAGGTACAAAGCAGATCTTCATGCATATGAATACAAGCTCAAACAGGAAGCTCTTTTGTATATTCTGGTACTCTAAAACAGGGGTGTGAAACATGTGGCTCTCATGCCAGAACCAGCCCACCGTGGAGTCCAAAGTGTAAAAATTGCAAGTGTCTTAAAGTGACATATAAGTTACCAATAACTGGTTCTTATTAATAATTAAAGTTTAATGTAGTAATGCTACACAGGCATTTAAATGGAAAATTACAAGTAATTCTAGGTCCTATTTTTTTTTTTAAAGAAGTGAAATACTAAACAAATAGAAGAAACGAATAGTTTGTTTTCAGAATCGCGTTTTGCTTCTTCACATTAACAGAAAGGGAACATTCTGGATTTGGAGTTATAAATCTGTGTTTTTCAGGTGGTACGGAACATATGAGATCAAATTACAGTAGGCTGTCTGTGGCCTTACAGCCCTAAATGTCTAAATGGAATGTCTAAAACATCTAAAGCTTTCATCCTGGAAGTTTTGACAGCAGCTGTTGAATTTCATAAGTGACCAGTTAGCAACATCCATCCATGCATTTGTGAAACCTATGTGTGAGTGTGTGTCAATTTGCATACATGTGGCTGGACGTTACTGTACCTCCTCAAACAAGCGACTTCTTGTGAAATTTCCCTGCCTTCCGTTCTCACACTCAAGGGGCCCATCCGGCCACGGTGGCATTGAGTAGTGCATCCCTGGGGGCCTCTTTCCTGCGTCTGGTCAGGCTGCTTGTCTGCAAACACTCCATCCATTGCTGATATGAAAGGCTGTCAGAAACGTGATGGTTGAGTAGCGAGCTGAGGGCTGGTGACTGCTGCCACCTCAGGGGTCAGAGGTGAGATTGGCTCAGAGAGGCTAAAATGCAGAGCGCCTCTTTGACCTGATAATTATACAGATTGAGTCCACCTGGCAGCCCGGACCAAATAATGACTCTTCCATCTCGCAGCTTCTTCTCGCCCACATTAGAGACCTACAGTAACAGCACATCAATTTTGAAAAGGAAATGGAATAATTCACTTCCTCATCCTACCTGCTGACCCAGAAGAGCCTTAAAAATCCATCTGTATGAACCACACTGAGGCTGGTGTAGTCAGTGCTGCTGAGAAGTGAAATGCCACTTTGCTCATGTCTCATTGCACAGATGTAGGAGGCAGCCTACAGTCTTTCTCTCATTTCTTTATATTTTGCTTCCAAGGAGCCAGACTTTCTTTTATTTTTTTTAAGTTCTCCAGGCTTTCTGAAGCTCTTTCAAAGTTTGAACATTGGCTGCTTTTCTCTGAATTTCAGTCCAGTCCTTGTACCTGACCATTTTCAGAGGAATATTTTGCTTTGTTTTGTTAAGCCACTTAACTCACCTAAAAACTATCTACAGTAGATGAACAGTATCTGGAAGTCATGTCCTTAAGAAATGGGAAAAAGTCCAGCAAAGACCTGAAACAGGACCTGAGAGATGCATGTGGTTCTTCAGCTGATCCAGCTGCTGTTCGCTGAAGCCTCATCAGAAATAGTCTGAGTGGAAGAGTGGCTGTCAAGAAGCCATTCTTAAGGAACATAAACAGGGGGAAAGGACTGAAAATCAGTGTCAACAGGTCTTATTGAGTGATGGATCCACATTTGAAATTTGGCAGCCAACATCCAGAGAAGAGCTTTGAATGTCCTCCAAGAAGCCTGGAGAACTATTCCTGAAGACTACTTAAAGAAATAACAAGAAAGCTGCCTGAGAGAGTTCAGGCTGTGCTGAAGAATAAAGGCAGTCACACCAAATATCATTGTTTTAACACACTGTTCTTTCACTAAATTGCTATCTTCTCCTCACTAAAGTGTGGTTATTAATTGTTAATTGTTTTTAATTTAATTCAATGCTTCCTGCTCATCAAAGAAAGCTGACATTGTGCTGTAGGGGGTCTCACAAACTGGAGGTGACAAATTAGCGGGATACTGCGGTGCATATTAAACTCCTGTGGCATTCCGTTTTCCAGCTCACACTTGAAACACAACATGAAACCCACAAACCAGACAGTTTACTTCCCTTTATCTGAAAAGATGCTTCTGAACTCTAGAAATAACATGACCGAGAGGTGCACCATCTTCAAGGTATAGCGCAAGCCGTCTCACACTCCCGAGGTATTTGTTATTTTTCTGTTGCCGGTTTTCTTCAGCATATATTATACTTTAAATACAGCAGAAATGGCCTTGACATAACAACGACATGAAGAAATGTTTTACACCGCAGTGCCTCATTTCCATCGTATATTAAATGTTTCATTTTTTTTTTTTCTTTTGCTTGAAGACAAGCAGAGTGTGAGGAGTGGATTATGTATTCTTGTCTAAAAACACCTACACAACCTGCACATGTACATATATAAGGTAAACACACACACACACAATGCTCCCCTATATTTATTCTATAACAGAGGACAACCCAGGTGGGAGGGGAGCGAAAGAAGCAGAGAGAAAAATGAGGACAGAGAGCAGGGTGTCAGAGGTATGATAGAAAGGTGTGTGTGTCCATAGATAGAGTTCGCATGTGTGTATGGAAATATCACGCTTTATACCGATGTGGGCAAATTTCTTTTTTTTTTTTTTTTTTTTTTTGTTTTGAAGTGCTGATATAAATTTATCTACTGCCATGGGAGATTCAGTTCATGATGAATCCAGTATGTGCTCCGCATGAGTGAGGAGCTTCTGTTCTTACTGCTGCAGTCTGTGATCTGTGCCGCAAATCACTTTTTTTCCCCCCTCACCCAGCTGAACACAGTGACTTGTGCTCCTGACATTATGTCATAGTCACCTTTTGTACTGTGTGGTCCTTTGTCAGAGGAAATGCAGTTATTCAAACGAGAGTGCCACTTGAGACGTTCATTAAACGACACTGTACTTTTTACTCTTTAGGCCCAGAACTTGTCCAGACGTTCTCCAGCAGAGACGCACGTTCGAGCATAGATGTCCGATGTTTTCGTATCGTGCCTTAAACGGTCTTTAACCTGCCAGCTTTCTAGCACAAAGACATTGTGATGTTGTCCGGATCATTCGCTGCTAGCACATATTTGTGCTGCCTCAGTTTAAAAAAAAAAAAACTGCATTGAATATTCCGAGTATCTCAAGTGGATTTCTTCCTGCTGTGTGCTTCATGTGCAAAAAGTTGCTTTGGAAAATAGACCTAATAAAATCGTAATGTTTGGACAGCAGTACTTGGAGTGCTACACAGTAGCGGAGCAAGACAAATTTTATAAGGGTGGGGAGGTTTTTTTGCACAAAGAGGAGGCAAAGCACTGTAGCACACACAGTTTTTAGTGTTTTGGGGGTTTTCTTTGTTGTCACTCACTCTTATTTAAAACGCAGGACTCTTATAATAAGGGTTTTATGTTTTTGTTTTATTCTTTTTATTGTTTTATTCTTGGAACATTGTTGATGAAGCTCATATTTACAATTTAAATGAATGATTGTGCCGTTTAAACGAGCCTACGGTGGAACAACGGCTGTAGAGAAATAGTTCTGCGATAGTTCGATCAGTCAGTCAGTCAGTTGGATGCTATTCAAGTTTTAAAACATCATAGCCCGGACGCGGCTTCACAACTGGTTTTGTGCAAAGGTCAGACTTTATAGTCTGGTTGCCATGGCCACCCCATGGGCCTGCCCCCGAGGCTATGAGGAGGATATGTAGTTGATGCTGCGAGCGGAATATTTCAGAAGCTAAACTTACAGAGCACATAAAGGTTGACAACTCCTGTTTTTCTCAGTTTAAGTCAGCACGGGCAGCACAGAGTTCTACTGTTTTTGAATAACACTGAACATTTTCTTTCTTACTGTTGGTAAGTGAATTCTTCTGAGGATAACTTGTTTAGCATGAACTTTTGAACACACATACCAACACTGAGTGATTTCACGTGGTCAGACAACATTACTGCCATCAGTGGCACTGAATCAACATGATAGGTTTAAAGGCTCCTACCTGAGGGATCATGATTCTCATTCACTTGAAAGTTTTTGTACATGTCCCACACCGGGAGCTTTATAACCTTCAAAAAATATGGCTACTATCAGCCAGCTGCTCTTATTTAAAACCTTGTTGGCTCTGGCGTGCACTAAATACCTAATAGTAAATCAATGTATCTTACAATTTAAGGCAGGGAACTCACATAAGGACACCTGCTCAAACACAAGTTGCAGCTATTATGTTGCTCCTGTAGCAAAAGCAACAGAAACAATTCTTATTATGTAAATGAGCAATAATATTATAACACTGTGCAGCAGGGAAGAATCTAAACATCCTCATTTTATTCCCTTTTTCCCCAAACTCTTTGCTTCCTGCACCACCCCTTCTCTCTTCTTGATCCCACAGCACACTGACCATAAATGGCATCAGCCAGGATGACGAGGCTATCTACCAGTGCATCGCTGAGAACAGCGCCGGCTCCACGCAGGCCAGCGCCCGCCTCACAGTGCTCTGGGCTAATGGACTGCCTGGTGCTCCCACCCACGTGCAGGCAGAGGCCCTCTCTCCCACCACCATCCAGGTATCCTGGAGGGAGCCCGATCAAAACACTCAGGACATCATTGGTTATGTGCTCCACATCCGCCAGACCTCAGGTAGGGCTGCTTGAAGATCTAGATACTTACATGCAATGGATGGCATGAGGATAATCTGCAATAAAATCGAGTTCTAAGCTAAACACAAGTTAAAACAAGTGTCATGTGAAATCATTGTCAAAAGGCATGTCAGGTGAGATGAGATGAGGCAACACTCTGGTCTCTTAAAGTGGAATAAATTGATTCTGTCAAGTAAATAAGTGCTTGAGAAGCACTGAAAAATTAAGAATGGATGCAGCTGAATTCATTCATATAACTACAAATGGCAGCAAACAAGAGAACACTGCCGCACTTTCATTACAATTAAATTATGTAAATAAGCTGCTACAGTAATGAAATGGAGAGGAACAGTACTGACACTGACAAAGATGGTCCTGAGGCACAAAAGCGATTTGTAAGCGCTGCTCACAGACGTCACTTCAGGTTAGTTCTTCCCTTCAGTTTATTTCATTTATTTATCACGCCAATTCAAACTAGCAGCCATCGTTGTAGCAGTCATACAGATCATGGTGAGGTAAAACCCTTAATTAGCAATAACTGCAGGTTGCTAGTACTACAGTTCTGAAGGATGTCAAAGCTAATGTGCAGTTTGATGTGCCAGATTTGGAAGACTTATCGTGCTAATGTAAAAAGAGCTCCAGACAGATACAACCCAACAGGTGACAGTCACAGCTGCACAGTACGCCAACTGTGATAAATTATTTTCATATTTTAGATCACAAATTAATGTGGCAGGTATTTTTGATGTTCTCCGTAGTTGATCTATGAACTGGGGATTAAAGGACCTGGAAGATGACTAATAGTATCTCCTGTAGTTACCCTTCCAGTGTAGCATGGCCCAGTGGACTGAGGCTGGATGTAGATAGTGGTTATGGTTGGGTGAATTGCTGAATTAAAAGCAATAAAATGCTTTAACACATCCTGTACAACTCTCCCATTTACTCCCTCCATCTCCTTACTCCGCCCCTGCAATTCACGCAGCCCTTGTGAGTCCCAGAGTGATACTAAGTCAGCTATTAACTACTGCAGATGCCTTGATAAAACCAGTGAAATGGGCAGTAAGCACAGCTGATGATAGAAACATCCCTCTTTTCCCTCTTTAAACTGTTCCCCATCATTTTTCGGATGTTTTCTTTTCCTATTTATCTCATTCCTGTTTTGCTTATGACTCTTCTTCCTCCACCATTCTTCCTTCAGACCCAGCGGAGATGGAATACGAGGAGGCCGTCAGTAAGGTGACACTGCAGCAGATCATCCGGGACCTGGAGCCCTCCACCAATTACACCTTCTATGTGAAGGCCTACACATCCCATGGGGCCAGCAAACCTTCGGACAGTGTCACAGAGAGCACTCATGGAGAGGGTGAGTTGGGGGCAATTAAAAAAAAAGACACATCAAGACTCCCACAAGATTTGTAGTGCTTAGTGCAAGATAAAACACATGATTTCATCTTAATTATTGCAGAACAGCAATAAAACCTGAGAAAATGGTCCTGTTATCACTGCTTTTATGTTTTAAAGCATTAAACTTGATCTTTTTCATACTGGGCAAAGAGTAGAAATATCATTTTTCATTTTATTTTTGTCACACCTGATCAAAATCCTGATTGAAGCTACATTTCCTTTGAACCCTAAACATCCAGGTAAAAAGATATCTTTAGTGCGCACGCTGCTGCACACAGACTGTCCTAATTTACAATCAAAAGCTACCATACAAAAGCTTTTCCATTAACTGTCCGTGCTGCTGCCATCATGCTCTTTAACGACTTCGGTTTGCATTTTGTTTTGTGTTGCAGTACCATCGCCTCCTTCCCTCTACACAAAGGTGGTGAATGGTAGTGTTGTACAAGCAACATGGGAATCCCCTTCCAAGATGGGCCAGCCTCAAGGCTTCAAACTGTATTACAGGAGAGCGAACACACCACTGTTCACTGGTCCCATCGCCTTCCCTCGCAACGTCACCCAGTACAACATCACTCATCTGGGTGAGACATGACAGCTGACTGTGTCATCACTTTGTTAATTAGCACTGTGCACTTCATTCCAGCAAGTCACTTTTGTGGGTTTAAATAGCTGTTTTTAACCAAAGGCTAAAAATAGGAACAGTAATTATGACTAAAAATTTGTGATGCATATTTTTTGATTGCTTTCTTTGTTTTCTTTCGTGCAGATTCCTCACTGGTCTACGAGATAAAGCTCATCGCGTACAACCAACATGGAGATGGGAATGCCACCGTACGATTTGTTTCGTTCCAGGAGGCAGTGGCGAAATCAGGTGAAAAATTTTAAAACCTGTTCTTTATATTGGCATTTTCCATCACATAAAATAGAGCTATCTTAACATGTGGACGTACACGAGTGTATAGTCTTTTATCTTCTCCCCAGTCTCCCTCCTTCGCACTTCCGCATCCTCCTGCCCAGGGACAAAGCTCAGGAGGACAGAGAATGAACAGAAAAAGAAAAACACCTAATAAATCTAACTATAATAACTGTAGCATATGTATATTTGCCCCAACTCCTCCTTTTTTGCAGTGACACTTTGGAGTCAGTGTAATGTGTTGTCATGCACATCTGTAAATAAGTGTTCATCAAACAGTGACACTAATAGTGCCTGTGTAATTGATCACTTTGTCTTATACAATGAATATGTAGCTTGCAAAGAAGAAGAAAAAGAAATATATGTTTATTATTCATTTGTTTGGTATTTAGAATAGTAGAAATGCATTCGCACCAATTGGCTTCCCCTATTAGGACAATCCTAAAGACAGCAGTGGGGGCCAGAAGCCACTCAGAGAATAGTAGGACCAAAAGTGTAACCCGCTGAGACTGGGATATGGTAGCATCTTGGTAACATTGGACTAACAGAACTAAAGTTCAAATAAGAACTATCATATGAATAATGAAATATATAACAGTTTATAATTCTGTGTCACACACAGAAAGATGACAAATGGATTAGTGAGATAGTGCTGCCCCACAGCTCATCTGATATGATCTCACCAATGTCCAATTCCAAAGGTTGAGGTGCATCCCATATACATCATCTCCATACATCATATTCTACATGTTAGAGTTTAATCCTTTTTATATTGATTGATTTTGGGAGTGCCATGTGATGAGTCTTTCTGGGGGGATTAAGGTAGGAGAATATTTCAAGAAAAAAAACGTGCCTGGAAATTTAAAAAAAAAGTAATGAGTGACCTGAATGTGTCATTATATGATGGGTCAGCAAATAAGACCAATCCAAAGCCAGGATTCAAGACTTCAATGCCAAATCTAACTATTAGGGTGGATATAAATGTTTAAAGGGCACTTGAGAGAAGCAAAGTATCTCTGTAAAACTGAAAGATCTCATTCATTGGATCCACATTTTGATTTGATGCATTTTGAACTACAGGATTTAGACTATGATCTTTCAGGTTCACCAGCAGTGATGCCAGCAAGGAGACTGGGGAGGGAGGAAAGGTAGCTTACAGAGGTCTGTTTGTAATCTACTATATTTATTTAGAAATTATATCTCCCCAACAGTGATGTAAACAAATTGAAAAGGCCTAGCCCAACCTGCAACTTGGATCTCTTGAAGCCTGCTTTTCTAATTAAAGAGGCTGATTTATTCCACAGAAAGAAAGAAATACAATTATCCAGCTGCTTTCCTTTGATGCAAGTATCTTGCTATTGGCCTCTTTCTGCCAGTCTTATATCTGTAGATGTTGATAATGTAGACTTTGGCCTCCACAGGCTCATCGAATGATTTCTGCCCTCCTGTCAGAGTTAGGATCCTCAGTATGGTGCGGTATGAGCTGATACACCTGACTCACTTCATCCTCACCAAAGATGCATGTGGATTCGCTGGTTGTTTTGAAGTATTGCTGCTGCATTTCTAGCTTTACAAAGGATGCCCACTTTCTCTTGGAAAAAAAAGTGGACCTTTACCACATTAGGTCTGCCCAGTGTAGGCTGCAGGCTTCTACTGTATGAGCAAAGTCAAGTGTAGTCAAGGCCAAGAAAATCTTACTTCATCTAGCATGCTGTGGGTGTACATCACTTCTCCAAGAAGTTGTTTCTCTGCTTGGATTCCAGGTTTATTCTTGATCAGGTTGGTCCAGGACTTCAGGCCTGGTTTAGTTGAAGGGACAGCTCCATAAATGCAATAAATCACAAGACTCATCGCTCAGAGTAAGGGCTGAAGTTGGTTAGAGTAGAAGGTGGAATTAAATATGACCATATATCGATCTCACAGAAAAGATGTGTTCACCTGTTACCACTCCCCCTTACGCCTCTACACTGACCCACCAAATATGTGAATATTTTCACACACCTCATCACTATGGAGCATGAAAGTTTACATTAGTCTCACATAACATCTTTTGTATTAGTCAGTTAGTTGACCTTCATGCCGCATAAACAGTCCAAGCACACCCAACTGTGATGTGACCGTGTTGTGTTCAATATCTCTTCAGTGTTGGACAGCCCATGCAACTGTGTGAAAGATGAACAGAGCAAAACATCCACCACAGGCATCATAATTGGCATTCACATCGGCATCACCTGCATCGTCTTCTGCGTGCTCTTCCTCGTCTTCAGCTACCGCGGCAGGTCAGAACTAACATGACGTGCACATTCACGATGCAGTTAACGGAGGCAATGGCATAACGTGCCAACAGTTGCTGTTAAAGGTCTATTTCTATCATGTGCATACAGCAGGCAAGCGTTTAATATGTGCGTGTTCATGTAATCCCCAGATTAATGATGTGTAAGACAGTTCAGGCCACTCCGCAGGCAGGGAACAGCACTGCTCTGGAGTCCTCTTCGTCTTCTCAGGGAGCCTCTGGGCTTAACGGGGCTGCCAGAAGAGAGATGGAGGTCAATGGCAGCGCAGCGAGGAAGAAAGTAGTTGACAGCAATGAGCTCGAGAGACTTTTCTCACAACCTAACACACGAGATACAAGCATGGTGGGTCTTGAGAGTGAGAACGATGGTTCATATCTCACAGTTCTGTTTTTTGTTTTTTGTTATAGAAACAAAAGCTATGTTAAAGGGGAAAATATACAGTTTGCCACATTTGTTGTATGTCATCCCCTCTATTTCATGCTTGCAGTCTGTCTCTATAATCTATTTAGGCTAAAACTGCATGATTAAATATGCTCAGTTTGACTGTTTGCATGTGTTTTCAGTCTGATTCCTACATGCTGAACAATACCCAGCTGTCTACAATACCGCTGGACGAGTTTGCAGTGGAGAGGGAGACCCAGTTCCAAGAGACTCCTGCAGCAGGAGCAGCTCAGCAGGACCAAGGCTGATAATGTATGAAGGCCAATTCACACGACGCTAACCAGTGTCCACTTAGACTTTTCTCTCACTCAGGTTGACAAGTTGTTTTTTCAAAGTCGTTCCTTTTGTGATTTTTTTTTCTTTTTTTTTTTTTAATATAAGGAGTTCTGGAGGATCTAGGACGGTATATCTGGCCTGGGCTGTTTCTACCTTAGGAGGCCAGTTAATTATTTTTTTGGTCTTTTGTTAATTTTCTGGTGTCGGGCAGCACAGAAGACAGAGGCCCCAGAATGTCCTTGTTATACAATGGTTTTATTTTTAAGTTTATAAATATATGTATATATATATATAAATATATACACTATATCTTTATCACCTATATGTCGAAGCGGTTATAAGTTATTGGTCTTATCACTACTTTTCTGTGGATGTCAAAGACTCCTGCTGCCTACTCTCACCTACCAATGATTCCACCTTCTTCTTCACAGAAGACATCAGCCTTCTTCCAGGGATTCGATATATTCTGCCTCAGGACTTTGTTTCAGTGATATCAACATTTTTTTATGAGTTTTCGGCCTTCATACGGGCACTAGACTTGGCTGTGTGAACCTTGCGATATAAAGAAAAGAAAAGAAACCTACCTCAGCCGGAATGAATGTGTAGTGGGAAGCTTTTAGGGACTTTACCTTCCCCTGTGCTCACGGTTACTTTACATGCAGAGAAATTGGTTTGGAAATGACAAAATCAGGTGCCGCTCTACCTCAGATGTCAAGAATCATCTCTCTTCTCCTGCTTGTCGAAGTAAAACAGAAAAAAAAAATGAGTATCCAACATAAAGCACTTCCAAATGCTGAAATTAATGTTCTACCTCAAGATAACAATGTTAATGTTGTCGCTGTTGTTGTTGTTTGTCTGTTTATTGCATAATGGGAAAAAAAAAAACCTCTTTTGGCCCTTTGTGAAGTCCTGGCTTCCCTCTGTTGATGAATATGGTGTTTGTAGATACAGTGTCAGTACCTCATGCAAGCTGACAGACTGATAACACTCTGTATGATTTACAGTGTGTTGGGAATATGTATGAATTATGCTAATCTATTGTAAGCTTTTTCCTAGATTTGACTTTATTTTAAAAATTGTACGATTCTTTTTTTTTTTTTATGTAGATGCTTCAGTTGAATGAAAAGACTGTTAGAGATACACTGCATTGCTAATGATATCCTGAGGACTAATTGTGCAGAATGAGATGTCATGTGGTGTTTAAGTGATTAAAAAAAAACAAAACACTTTAATCTATAGACATCACAGATGTAGCTAAAATTGGCATTATGATTGAATTTTGTGCATGTTGGCATTTGTGTGATTTTTATAGACTGAATGGGTGTTTTTTGTAGACATAAAACTAAATTAAGCACAAATCTTAACAAAAATGGCCCAAATCCATTCTTGGTGTAATAACTTAAAGGAATAGTTTGGAAATTTTGCTTATTGGCTTTCTTGCTGGCAGATGAAGCTGCTCTCACAATGGTTTGGGGTTTTTGTTTTTGTTTTTTTGGGTCCATTTTAAGGTCATAGCTAGTTGGCAAGTAGCCTAACCTAGCATGTACAGTACAATGCAAAGCTTCCCCTAAATTCCTAAATTGTTCTTATCTATCCCCAGTCTAGTTCTCCGGTCTGGTTGTGTTCTTATTCGTTCTGCAGTAAAAAGTTAGATTAAAACTACTATTAAATGTAAAAAAAAAAAATATGTACAAAAGCCAAAGCTTAAAAACAACAATATGAGAGAGATTTACTACTAAATACATTCACATGCTATTGTTTTTTATTATGTCTCATCTAAAGTTCAACTATACTTTGGGCAACTGAGTTATGAGAGTGGTATTTGTCTTCTAGAAAGAAAGCAAAATAAGCTATAGCCTAAAATGTCGAACTTTTTTTTTTTTTTTTTACAGCAGTGTATCTCTAAACCTTTTATGAATATTTGTGTCAACATCACCTTGTCATTTTGTTTTCTCATCACATTACCTGCCTCCTTTATAAACGAAGCAGTAGCCTTTTACTCTTCTGGTGCCCAGTAGACGTGACAGCTGCTGATCAAGCTTGTCTACTGTTACTCTTCTCAAAACCGCAGTTGCTGCTCAGCCTTCTCCCTCCTGTCAACGCTAACTAGTTAACATGCTTCAGGTGCTTATAATATCCTTGAATGCTGACGACCACAGACAGAGAGCTGGCTGAGGGAGATAGATGGTTGTTGGGTAGCTAAACAATCACAGGGCTTCTCTCGCTGGCTCTCTGCTCAGTGTTGTCACTGTGCAGGAACTGATTTGATGCATTATGGTTACCTACCTCAACCTTGTTGTTGGCCTTTCTCTCAGGTCTTAATGAAGGAAATATACAGAGTATGACCAATGAACTGATGGAGAACAGGTGTGTATATCTACAGTCGTGTGATACAGTAACTATATCCTTTTTATATATTGGAGCAAGCAAAAACTAGGTCTTCTTTGAAACAGTGCCTAAAGATAATTATTCTTGTTTACTGTACAAAAATATCAATAGGATTAAATTCTTAAAGTGTTGCCCAATATAGCAGAAATGACTTCATCATAAGCCAACTTCTCAGTTAGTATGAGGTTCTTCACCTGAAAAGTCTTTGATCTGTCTTTTACGGCCCTATCAGTGCCCGATGTGATTTTGCTCCAGTGGGCCCGTCTTGCTCCTGCTCCAGCCTTAGGTACCAAAGCTCTGTGAAGCTGTTTCTACTCAGCAATCAGGCCATGAGTACTTAAGGCCAGAAAGAGGAGCACTCGAGTACCAGAGAGCCTTTTTGTGTAGCTGCTTGTAGTACGTTCCAGTTGAAGTTCCCAAGCGGAATTTTCAGCTGGAACGCCCCCTCAAGTCAGACTTCCAACTCGGAAAGTCGAAGTCACACAAGTACGTTGGTTGCTGGTGGCTGTCATGGCTAGTGTAATTTATTAAATGTATGACTTCTCAGCTGAGCTACCTTATTTATTTTTTATTTTTTTGGAATAATCCTGGACAGGTTTAATTTCCCTGTTGGTTGTAGACAGTTTGGGACACCAGCAGTTTCAACACTTAACTGCAGATCCTGTAATGAAATGTTGGGGTCCTGCTCTTGGGCTAGGGTAGCCGGTCCTGGCTGAATTGACAGTTTTATGCCATTTGTTGTGGAGTACACTGTAAAGATTTATTTTAAATTATTGGACAGTCTTTTGAAATTCTTTGCCAGACTTTAGGACATACACAAGTGTACTTACTTTTTCTCCTTGTGACTCGGCAAACTGTTCATTTTATATGGAATTAGTTTATGGATGTCGCCTTAATCTATAGGCATTGTTACAAAAAGATCAAAAGTTTGCTTCCCCCAGTGTTTAAAAATAAAATCACATGGCTGTATGATATAAATACATAGATATGCTGGACAGACGAAGTCAATAGAAACAGTACTCAGACACACAATGGGAGGGGGGAACATTTTAGGACCTTTATGTTGTGCACTAATTATTTAAACGGTTCAAGTTCATGCTTAATTTGTAGTGATTGTCTTACTTTTATTACTATTACATAGATGCTGCCTTTATTTTTGTTCTCAGTAGCGACTTACTTTATGTCTTCAGTGGAGGGTTTTATCCATGAATAAGTTTATCTGAAACAAAAGTGGGTGGCACGTACAACTCCACAACATGCACACACAAAAACTGCTCTCACGCCTCCTCAGTGCAGCCAAGTATGTGATACTGTAAATGTCTGTCATTTGCAGGATTTTCCACTTTGCAATTAACAGAAGTTCCAGCGAGCTACAGACATTAGCACTTTTTCTGCTGCCATAAGGAACTAACATTAGCTTAAGATGGCTGCAAACACCTTTGACTTTATCCAGGGTGCTGAATCCAAAATGCTTCCTGCCATTACTCCTCAGGCAGCTTTTTGTAATCCATTCATCAGCCTTAGTGGTAGCAAGTATAACAGATTAGTTTACTGACAGGTGGCAGGGCATTCAGTGGTTCAAGGGCCACAATAATTTTGATTGCGGTTGAGCCAGTTAATCTGAAATGACGTGCGTGCTCCTTTTACATCATATATACAGTATAGTAGTGTTTTTGAAAAGCGTGCTTGGATCTTTCCGCACTGCATGCAGAATCATAACGTCTGATCATCCACCACATTCACAGTAAGAGTTATACGTGTCCCCACAACAGGCAGTAATTCACCTATTTTAATGTGTTATGCAAACAAGCATTATAGTTGATCTCCATTTTAGTGGTCATCTTAGGTACTATATTTTATGCCTTCTAAATTTATTTGTATATACGTATTTCTTTGCATTTCTCTTGCATCAATTTCATGCATTTAATTGTACACTGTGTTGTTAATAACATAACAATTGTTGGGAAATAAGAAATGGTAAATGTCAAAATAGCAGAACAAATGCCCGACCTAAATGCTTCCTCTGTGTATATTTGCTAACTGCAGATTATTTTCTCTCCAGGGCTGCTGCAGCCTTAATCAGTGTTTTCACCTCTGTTGAGAGAAATTTCACAAGGGACACAAGTGGTATTTTTTTTCTTCCTTACTTTGTTCCTCAGTCCCTCTGTGTCATTTAAGGTTAATCTCTTGCAGGAAATTGCATACCACCGTGGATATGACAGGTTTTAGTGTCATATAGGCGTTTAACCTGATTCACTGTGGATGTGGTGCAGTGATGATCATGTTTACTTGATTAGACTTTGATAGGTCAGGTTGTCATATTGCTGTATAATATTAGAGCCTGTGGGATTTATTGGGGTGCTTAAAGCTGTTCTCACTGACTCACTGGTGCTGTAATCCATCAGCTGAGGGGACCAGATGAAACCTTTGCTGTTATGGTTAGTGAAAATGAGGCCTTTGTCTTACATATTTTGCAGTCTTGAGAAGTGTTCCATCACTAAACACTGCTCTTGCCGGTGAGCCAGCCTTCTTTGTTCCTTGTTCAAGAATCCTGAGCTTTGGGTCAGGGAGAGCGTGTGCTCAGGGACTCTCTGATCCTGTAGCTTATGCTTCTCAGCCAGCCATACAAATGGCCTTCTGGACTTGACTTTCCTCCTCAAATTGTGCTTTGTGCCCAGTTCAGACAGATTTGCTGCAAAGGATGCCATCTTTGTCTCTCGTTTAAAGTGGAACTGTTATGTTTTTATTACTTTATGTGATATATATGCTTTTGCAGTGGTAGATGCTCACATTAAACATGGCCAAAGTCTTAAAATAATGAGGTCAATCCCCAAGTTTGACCTCATTAGCCACAAGTAACCCCAGAAGCTCAGGCTCTGCTCTAAATGCTCATTTCAGACAACTTTTTATATTCTTGGTTCCATAATGTGAAGAAAAAAAAGCAAACAGGGTCTATCTCTGGTATGGTCACTTCAGGCACATGGCTGTGGCTATGTTTAGACCTTGTGTTTGCTAAGGGCAGCCAATCAGAATAAAGTTGGCTTTAAGGGAGTTTGGCCTTACTTGTCCCAGACAGAATAAACTGAAAGGCTTCATCAGAGCCAGGTTTAAGATTTACTCTGAATCATACAAAGCTGTCTTCATCAAAACCATTCAGTTGGAAATGAGCATAACAGGTTTACTTTAACCAAGTCAGAGACGGTGTTGGCAAGATGATGCGTATTTAAGCATGTCATTTATGCTTGATTGGATATTCTGCTAAAGAAGGGAACATTTATCATATAACAGTTCATCTGCCTCTTTAGCATACCAAGGGGTGATGAAAACACGGTGGTACATTCACATTAGCGTCAGGTTACAATTTCATTGAAAAAAATAATGTGACAACAGTAACATTCACAAGGACAATCTAGATTTTTATAAAAAACAAAAAATGCTGCTTTTCTTTATCTTGTATATTAAGTGGAATAATTTTGGACACTGGGTCAGACAGAAAAAAAAAACATGTTAAAGAAGTTAGCCTGAGCTTTAGAAAAACCATTAAAAGTACCATTGTCTTACATTTGATAGACCAAATGATTGATCAAATTGACTAAGAAAGTATTTGGAAGATAATTCTAGGATGCCAGTCACCACTGGTTGGAGCTATAATTTCTTCATACTTATTCTAGTACCCTCAGGTTCTTAAAAACAAAACATCCTGGACTGGGCATGTGCAGGGTTCACTATATGGCTCTAACTCTTCCTGCTCTTATAATACATTGACTAAACACAGGTAACCAGATCAAGTCAGAGGGATAAGATAGGTTTAGTCTGGCTAGATTGACAATGTATTGTTGTATGATGTCTGTTGTGGGTGTTAGTAACTCTGTGGTTGATCTCAGTGACAAAGACATTTAGGAGACCTGAATTTTTATTTTATTTTTTTATCCATTACATTGTGCGGTACTGATTGTTGTGGCACCAAATGACCATCTGATATGATTGTAAATTGATTGCATTTCCAGTACATTTATCTCTGTGGTGTTCTGCTCTGAGACACTGATGACTGTACGTGTCAAATAATGCTGAGTTTCGGGATTTCCTGAGTGATTTATACTGTTGTCAAATGGTGATTTATTGTAGTTGTACTTTAATGTTTGATATCAGTATTATATTTTACACACTCCTGTCAAGAAAGAGGATTGAATTCAGTATATTTAAAAGTAGTGGGCAGAAAAAAGAACAGAACTTACAGTGAATCTGCATGAGAAATGAAAAGCTGACGTGTTATTTTAGCCTAATTGAAAAGTTTTCGTTAATCCTTATTGGTAACACTGTGATATTTAGCCAAATCATGGCCAAAAAAACAACAAAAAAAAAAAACACAAAAAAAGTTGTGATCTCAATATGGTACTATTGATTGGTTCTGTCTCACATTGTCAGTCTGTTTTGATGGTGTATATAGATGACAATAGGCTGAGTGACCTTTTTCTGTTGACAAATCTAAGTCTGTCGTGTCCTCGCTGATACCTGATGATCACGTCATTCTCATCCTGTTCCCCCGCAGTCATCCTCACATGAGTGACTCAGGCTGAGGTCCTGCCCGAGCTGTCACCGTTAAACCGTTGAAAAAGGTGTTTTTATTTTCCTTCACAAACCATCTGTGCTTGAGGAGAATGTCTGTTTTGTATCAATGTTGTCAGCATGAGCTAAAGCCGCTCAGTCATCATTTATCCAACTGGTTAAAGGGGGGGAAAAAAAACAAAGAGCTCCTGAGTAGAATCTACGCTGCAGGTGTGACCGGCCCCAACTCCTGTCCTGCACATTAGGCGCCAAGCATTGTAGTCAGTAACAGCTTTGTAGGAAAAAGTCTTTTTTACAGAGAAATTCACTGTTAAATGTCCATGTGCACAGCAACTTAAACTTAGAGTACTGCAGGCAAAACAAAATTTGGAAAGTTATGTCAATACAATGTTGACATATTAAACCATGTAGGCGTATGAATGTGTGACCTGTTCTTGCCCAGAGTTGCTGGTTTCACCAAGAATTTTGCATAAAACTAAAACTAAAAAAAAATATATATTTTTTTAAGCATTAAAGTTTAACTGAACTTTGTTTCCATGCCAAGGATTTGAACCTCTCACACCTTGTCCCCACCTCCAGTGCTGAGAGGTATTTACAGAAGTCGAGTCTCCTCCATCTGTGAAGTTTAATTACTGGACTTAAACACATTTCCTTAGAATACATTTTTAAGGATGGGAAGCAAACAGCTCAAGTTTTAATCTGCTTCATCAAGACAGATTTAATTTGCTGTCTGGTAAATTGGACGCACCAGTTGAAATGTATCTCACATCAATGTATCGCTTCAAATGTTATAGGGACTAGCTATAATTGCTGAAGGAGGGCATTAATTTTAAGCACATTTGGCTCATGATCCTTTTTTTTTTTTTTTTTAATGATCATCTTTAAGAAATTGAGCATTTCATATATAGCTCATTAATTTTTAATGTTGGTTCTATAGTAGTGTCATTATGGTCAAAGTCTTGAACCACAATAAAGGGCAAGAGCAGGAAAAATCTGTCTTGCCTCAGTAGATTTGTTTTTGCTGGATTAACACGCTGTATTAAAATGTGTAAAACGTCTGGATAATCCTTCCAGCAGGGTTCGAATGAGGTGCCAGAAGTCAAAAACTGTAACCATATTGAATAGCCTGTGTTGCTCACATTTTGTTCAAAAATTAGCTATTGCACAGGAATAAAGGAGCACAATATTTTACATTTAGCTCATGATCATGCATAATCGTGTTTGTCTGTCTGCTGAGGTCACTGCCGATATCTGCTTCTCTCCCACAGTTTGCTTCAGGTCAACACGAGATAGTTTAAAGAGTGTTTTCAGAGAGTTGTCATTGATCACTGCTGTATGTTTCCACAAAGTTATGTTTCTACACTCTCTCTAGAGAACAAGGTGGTGCAACTATAAATTGTAATCTGCATACATATCCACATATACTGTATACTGTACGTACTGTATGTGTGTATGTATATGCTTAAGAGGCAAAATAGACCATTTTTTAGTGGTTTCTATTGTTTTAGGGTTTATTGTGCAACACTGATAGAAGAAAAAAAAAACAATAACAGTGATAATAAACTAGCTCTAGTGATAATAAATCCAGAGTCGGTCTTTATTCTGCGTGTGCGTATGTGTGTGCGAGTGTGTGCAGCTGGTGCAAAAGAGTGTAATTTATAGCACGGACGTGAGTTTGCTGGCTTGCTTCCTGCAGTCCGCTGAGATGCAGCAGATCAATCTGATGCAGGCTGCTTTTCTCCCTCCCCACATCACCACGCTCCTGTTCAGCACATTAACTCATGGCCTCCACGGCCAGACAAAGAGTATTGAGCACAAGGCCCAGAGCTCCTGGTCAATGAAGGGTGGTGCCGGACTTCTAATCACTGTAAATCCCAATGACTGCAGACAAAAGAGGAGTCCAATATGAATCAACCTCCTCTCGCTCTCTTTTTACTATGATTCTAGTTTGTTTTTTTTTCTTTTTTGGGGGGAAAGGTGCGTGTTTTTGCTAAAATTATTGCACTCATGGATGCATCATGAATGCAGCAACATAATAATAAAGAAGTCCCAACAAATCAGTTAAGTACATCAGAGGTGATTTAATAAGAATGATGGTGAAAAGCTCAGAAAATTTAAAGCAATTCAAGGCAGCTGTAATTGTGTGTTCAGTGTCACCAATCATTCATTCTACCTTTTACAACCATACAGCACATAAACCCATTATCCTTACCTCAGACAAGACAAGAGTACCCACACAGGAACTTAAACAGAGGACGTACACTCTTTAATACACTTTTGGCTGCTAAACCTGTAAATCTCATTAGGCATTCCTTTTGTATCACTGGATATCAACCATTTCGCCTTATAAGGTGAGCTTCCAGTTACTGGGTTTCCTTTAAATCTCCTTGTAAAGTAGCTGCTGCACATGTTTGTGACAATGAGTGGATGTGTGGTTAAATGTGCATTTTTGCATAGATGAGAGATGTGTGTGGAAGATCGTGCTGTCAGAGTGAGAGGACGTTTTTAATCACAACAGTGAGTTTCTTCTTTCCTTCAATGGAGAGACAACAGCAGAGTAGTTTTCCACATGCAGCCTCCTTTTCTATCCTTCTAATGAACAGACACACACACACACACACACACACACACACACACACACACACACACACACAAACACACACACACACACACACACAGTGCAGACTGGCCATGTAAAGCAGTGAAACTTTATCCACAGCTGAACCACCTCAACTGGGCCCCGGCTGCTCCTGACCCCACAGCATTTAAAACGAGCTGAGAAAGGGGACCTCGGTATCCCAGAGAGAGCACAGAGGAGGCGAACTGGGAGGGGGGGGCAGCTGTCTTCTGGCTCCTCACACCGCACGCCTTTTAACGGCTCAAAGGGAGTAGCTAAGAGAGAGGGAGGCCAAAGGTGACACCAGCCAACTTTCATTCCCGCCTACCTCTGATGTTCCCAGTTTTTTTTTCCTCCTGTTTTTCCCTCTTCTTTTTGTTTTTTACTGTTTCCAGATTTCCCAGCCGTAACACACGTCCCAGGTGACATCCCTCTTCACAAGTCACAAATAATCAAAACCATCTTGTCAGCTCCTGTTTCCTTTTAAAATGCTATCCTCCATGTTTATCACCCTTTCCCTCTCTCTCTCTCTCTCTCTCTCTCTCTCTCTCTCTCTCTCTCTCTCTCTCTCTCTCTCTCTCTCTCTCTCTCTC
>JAVDPK010001430.1:875584-886325 GCA_034780415.1 Cichlasoma orientale | reverse complement strand
GGGTGATCATACTCAGAGTTGATTGAACTAACTCTGAACAGCTGTTCTGGAACGGGGAAACTCTGAGTTGCCGATCTTAGAGTCGATCAACTCAGAGTCTGTTTTTAAACTCAGAGTTTGTTGAACATGCTTCCTGGAATAGGGCCCTGGTCTGGAAGTGGCCTAAACAATGGTCAGTCAACCTCCTATTGAGGTTTGCTTACACGTGCCCCAAAATGTGCATAAAACATTTTTCTGTATATTTTTAATGTTAAATATTTATGACATGCAAGTAAAACTTGCATAGAGCTTAGCAACCATGTACAAGAGGATGGTTGCTACAATTGCCCCATCAGTGCTGGTATTTTGGAGTATGATTGTGTGTGAATGTTAGATATAAAGCACTTAGACACAGAAAGTGCTTGTATAAATGTGTGTGAATGAGAAATAATAGAATTCTCAGTTAAAAAAAATAAAGTTGAGAGTTGATCAACTCTGAGTTTCCCATTCCAGAACAGCTGATCAGATTTAGTTCAATCAACTCGGAGTGTGTTCACCACGATTCAGCGCGCGTGTGTGAGTCAGGAAAGAAAGCCATCATCAATGGAGCACCGACATCAGGATTCACCATGGCAACAGGTAATTAAAGAGCGGAGCCTCCGTTTTAATCTGATGGATGGAGGATCGCACGTGTCAGTGTGGAGCATGACGAGTCACTTTAATCAACTTAACTCACTCTGTCATCATCATAGAATAAAAGTTTGATATAAAATATATAATTTCTTTTATAATATATCTATATAATATATATTTTATAATATCTGCTGTCATCATTGACCCAACTTGAATTTCATTCCTGGATAAAAATGAGTAATGAGATTTGGAGAAAAACTGCTTTAATGTTTCCAGTTTAACCGTTTTCAATCTGATCTCAGATCAGCTTCACTGATAGCTCTCTGACAGCCACAGCAGAGAAGTTTCACTAAGTTACTGTTAAAGGTCAGAGGTCAGTCAGTTTCATATTTAGCTGAAAACATGCAGGGCATCTAAGTCTGTAATGAATGTAAAGTTTTACCAATAAAGGCAAACATGTTATAATGAATGTTTCAGCTTTATAGGTTTGAAATATTTCAGTACAGTTTGGGAGGATGAGACATTTTAATGAAAGAATGCAGATCGTGTTGGGGGAAAATGAATCCATTATGAACGGATCCGGACTGGATGAGCTGGAAAATGACTGGAGCCTGAACTGGATCTGGACCTTAACTGAGTCAGTGCTCCTGAACTGTTTGGATCCTCCGGCTGTGCAGGTGGACTCGGGACATGGTTTGCTGATCCATTATAGAGCCGATGATCACAGATTTAGGTGATTTTCAGTGGAAAATATGTCGAGATTCATACTCTGAATTTCAGACAGCAGAACGTTGAAAATGTTGACTTCATTTCAGTCACTTTAAATCCATTTAGTTCAGTTTTGAAGGCTTCAAATCGTTTCAGCCTCATCTTCACTCAAACATTCACATCTCCAGGATCCGGACATTTTTCCATCAGTGAGCTTTTACAACACGACCAATGATCGATCATTGATCACTGATCAGTGTGTTCTGTGTCTAAAGCTTCATCCAGATCAGTGTGATGTAACAGTGATGCTACAGTAAATGTTTCAGAGGAACTGACTGACAGTCTGACAGCTGCAGCTGCGCTCATTATAAATCTGTGACATCATTGCTGTCTCCGTCCTTACAGCCTGTTGACGAGTGAACGACTGTAAAAGCTTCGTGTTCCGCACAAAAATAACAAACTAACGTCTAACTGGGATTTCAGAAACATAAACGTCTGCGGATGAATTCGCTCCTCTGACGCTCTGACAGCAACTTTATGAAGGAGGAAATGAATGGGAGTGTCAGACAGGTGGTTCAGGTGAAGCAGGAGGGGAGGAGTCAGAGATTAAGAAACCCAGAGTTTTTAGATAAACCTGCTTCCTGGAATAGGGCCCAGCTCCCCACTGTGCTGATGCTGAGTTGCAGATACTTCAGTTACATCAGAACCACCAACAGCAGCCTCACCCGTCAGAATCAGCCATTCCTTAGCAGTTTATGCTCAACGAATACCACGAAAAGCACAGGATGCCTTCCCACATCTCTGCAATCAAACATGAGGAGGATTAAAAGGAACAAGCCCTTTCCATGCAACATATACAGGTTCAAAACATCAGTTTCCTTTCATAGAAACACCACAGTGGCCTGTGGTGCTGTTGCCCTGACAGCCTGGTGCTTGTTTAGTGGAATAAACAGGACATAGCAGAAGAAAAGGTATTCAACATTGTGCATGTGGTTTAAATAGTGTGATTGATAGATATCTATTGTTGCCAGTAAATATTAGCTAACCAGTGGAGTTTGACAGTCTCATTAACAAACTTTTTAATCAGTGACCAGCTGAGTGCACAGATTGTTGCTAAGATATAATAACTAACCGGTGGAGTTTGACAGTCTCATTAACAAACTTTTTAATCATTGACTAGCTGAGTGCACAGATGCGCACACCTTTGTCAGGTTTACCAGAAGGAAACATGAATGCTGCTTCAGTCAGAAGGATTCATACATGCGAAAATCAGTGAAGTGAAAAAACGCTGTGTGATTGTCATCTGGAGATTGGAATCAACATGTCTACAAGTTTTACCACAGGTATGAAGCTTTTGAAATTCATTTTGCACTTGTGAATGCAACAAGCTTTACAAATATATATGTAGTTTTGTGTGTAACTTTGCAGACCATGAAATGAGCAAATAAAATCAGACTAGCAGTTTATGAAGCAGCAAACCTCTAACCCCAGCAGTCTGCCACCACATTAGTTTTATTGTATTTGATCTTTTCTTTAAAGACCTTTTGGATAAGTGGTATATAAAGGACAAAGCAATCAAAGAATGCAGGACAGGAGAAATTAAAAGTTAACTCAAAACAAATATTTTCATTCATTCCTTTATTTAACCATAAAACCCCACTGAGATCCAGATCTCATTTGCAAGAGGGACCTGGATATATACGAAATATATTCACCAATTATCCTGTCTAAAGTTGAGATTAGTTTATTAATAGCTACAGCACCATTTTTTGCAAGTGGGCCGCACCAGATGCTGAAAGCATAAAGTTCATCCACTCAGTGGCACTGGATCAAAACAGCTGTCATATTTTCCTCTCATTTGTTCAGTTCAGCTGCAGGTCATTTTTATGTAGGTCATTTTTTTCAAACACCTCAGTGTATAGAACTGTGTATCTGGTCTATCTGTGCTGAAGTAAGGGTTGTAAACTGAAATTGCACTTTTATTGCACTTTAGCAATATCAGCAATATCAGACTACAAGCCACATTTACTAGTACAGCAATCTGTTCTCTGTACTTCTGCACTTTATCTACATCCATGTCATAGCCAGTTTATAATTACCATTTAATAACGTGCATGCCTTTGGACTACAGATCAGAGGAAGCTGCAGTATCCAGAGGAAACCCACACACAGACACAGGGAAACTATACAAACTCCAAAAGCTGCATCTCAGACTTTACAGGCCTCAGTTAGCATGTTAAATTATAAAATTATGACAGTACAATCAGAAAAGATTGAACAAGTATTACTACTACTACTACTTGCCAGGAGATAACCTCTCGGTTTGCAAAGTTGCAACTGAAAGAAATCACAAGACATCTGGAACAATGTTCTTTGGATAGACAAGACCAGTAGAGATGTTTGGATATAATGCATTTGGTGAAAACCAAACAAAGCATACCAACACAAATATCCCAAACTGTCAAGCACGGTGGTGCAGGGCTGATGATTTTCAGCTTGTTTGCTAGCCACAGGACCTGGGCACCTTGCAGTCATTGAGTCGAGTGCGAACTCCGAACTTCCATATCATCTTCTTTCAGCTGCTCCCTTTGGGGATCACCACAGTAGATCATCTGCCACCATCTCACCCTATCCTTAGCATCCTCCTCTACACCAACCCTCGGCATATCCTCTCTCTTGACATCCATGATTCTTTTCTGTGGTCTTCCTCTTTTCCTTCTGCCTCCACATTCGACGCCTTTTACCCAATATATTCACTATACCTCCTCTGCACATGTCCAAACCATCTCAACCTCGCCTCTCACTTTGTTTCCAAACTGCTCAACCTGAACTGTCTCTCTGATATACTCGTTTCTAATCTTGCCCATCCTGGTCACTGCCAGTGAAAATCTAAACCTCTGCCACCTCCAGCTCTGCCATCGTGTCTTTTTGTTAGTGCCACCGTGTCCCAACCATACAGCATAGCAGGTATCACTACCATCTTAAGCTCAGTCTGAGCCTGCAGTGCCAGAGCCCTAGGGTCCCACTCGGTCCGAGCATCCAGTGCTAGAGGGTCCTGCTCAGTTCGACTCTCAAGTGCCAGAGCCTCAGGGTCCCGCTCTGTCTGTGCATTCCAAGCCAGAGGCAATAGGTTCTGCTCCACCCATGTCTACGGCGAATTCTGAGCATCCTGTTTCACCTAGCAGTCTGCACTCACAATGTGGTCGGTCCCCCGATCTGCCTCGTCACCACCACTGGGATCACAGTCGGCCCCCTGTTCTGGCTCGTTGCCGCCGCTGGCACGCCATGGTGGCCCCCAGCCCTTAGGTCTGGTCCCTTGGCCTGGGCAACCTCCTGAACTGTTTGGACTTTGCTGCTTGGTCCTTGAACCCAGGAGCCCCCCAAACTGTTTTAGCCCTGCCTCCTTTGTTGTGTCCCTGCTGTGTGGTACCCTGCCCTTTAGTTCTTGTTTAGTTCTGCCACGCAGCCAGTCCAGTTTATTTCAGAGTTCATGTGGGAGCTGGAAATCCATGAAAATGCTTGGATTTTGGATATATTGCTTGAAACTGCTTGAAATTGTACTTTTTTTTAAAATAATAAAATAATAATAAAAAAAAACTGATTGGAAAATATTTGATTGAATAGTTTTGCTTATGAAATGGAGAAAGAAAATGAGTTGGAAAGTCTTAAATGAAAAATTTTCCACCTGGGCCTGGCCTTCACATCTACATGTGACCTGTCAGTCTGTTTGTGACCCCGCCCCTCCCCCAAAGATAAAGGCCCCGTTTACACGACACCGTTTCAAAATGAAAATGGCGTCGTTTCGATAGAATAGAATAGAATAGCTTTTATTGTCGCTGAAAAAACAATGTTAAGAACAATGTTAAAACAGTGAAATGCAGTTTAGCATCCTTTTTTGAGGGGAGGGGGGGAAATTTGATGCGTTTCGGCCTCCCGTTTACACGAGAACAGAGTGAAAACGATGTATTTTTGAAACTGGGTCCAGAGTGGAGCATTTCAGAAACGCACCGGCCTCCATCTTTTTGTAAACGGTTGAACTTGGTGGGTTTTGGAAAGGGGGTACTCGCACATGCTCACTATGGTTGCGACCGCCACAGTTTTCTGCGCATGCGCTAATAGATGACCAATATACATTATCCAATCTGGTTAGGATTCACGAGTGCTTCAATGAACTTCCGTTAGTGTGATTCACAGTCGAGCTTTTCCTGTGTTTTTGCCGTTTTATTATTGAGTGTTATGTGCAGCAGCCGTCGGTCCACAAAGCCTCACACATTGGCCATTTTGTAAATAATGAACAAATCTTTTATTGTTTTTAAGACATTCCAGCAGTTTACCTGATTGGTGTGTGTCGCCTGGCTCCTCATTCAACCACGGTGTTGGTTTGTGTGCCTCCAGTTTCTTGCTGTTGGGTTTTAAAAATGGCGCAGTTGATTCTGGTGAAGGAGTTGCTCTCATGACTCCTCTAGTGACGACACTCCCTGGCCAATCAGTGGCATGTTGCTCTTCCATGTCACATTTTCGGATCGCCTCGGATCACTTGGAACCCCGAGTGGGTACTAAAAAGTACCTGATACCAGGTACTAATGGAAATACCTACAAACCATGCCAAGTCGAGTCGAGCTGTGCTGAGTAGGTACTAATGGAAATGCGGCATAAAACCCCTCCACCTGGGGTAGCAACTCGTTCCTGACCTGGAGCAGGCACTCCCCCCTTTTTTGGCTGTGGACCATCGCCTCAAACTCAGAGGTAATAATTCTCATACCTGCCGGTTCACACTCAGCTGCGAACTACTCCAGCGTGAGCTGAAGGTCACCACCTCATGAAGCCAACAGGACATCATCTGATCTTATGTGTGTGTGTGTATCATTGTAAGACAATGATACAAACACACACACACACACAAAGAAGAGAAGAAAGAAGTTAAGAAAAGGAAAGAGAGAAACAGAGAGACAGGGACAGATGCAGAGACAGGAAGGGAAGAGAGAGACAAAGAGCAGGCGCCTCAATATATAAACTGTGGATGCTAACTCTGCCCACTTGCCTTTGACCCCTCTCAATGTGCATAAAGTGTCGTCCCCTGAAACCTGATCACAGACCAAAAATTTCTGGGCGAACTGCCAACTATGTTCTGACTTGTGCTAAAAATACACACATCACCGGAATGCCCCATGTATTATCACAAATCTGTCAGGCATAGTAAATAATAAATCCCCCCCTGCTTATTGTTTACATTCGTGATAAAGCTCATAGTTAGGGCTGTATCAGGTGACCCTAAACCACCCCTTAGTTATGCTGCAATAGGCCTAGGCTCCTGGGGGGATCCCATGGTGCACCATGATGAGTATGTCTTTTACATTCACCTCTTTTCACTCTGCATTTAATCATTAGTCATTATTAATCTCTGGCTCTCTTCCACAGTGTATCTTTTTTCCCTGTCTCCCTTCCCTCACCTCCACCTGCTCGTGGCAGGGGGTTGTTTTGACTGTTGGATTTTCTCTGTGATTATTGTATGGTGTTTACCTTACAATATAAAGCACCTTGAGGCGACTGTTTGTTGTGATTTGGCACTATTGAATCATGAATTATCACTATGAATTTGGTGATAAAATTGAACTGAATTGAATTGAACAGAAAATCAAAGAGCTCAGTTGGGTTTTCAGCCACTTTCCGTGATGTAAGTCAGAGACCCTGAAATATAAACTAAAGCTCATGTAGGTAAATAAATACAGTAGTTCAACCCAAGAAACAAATGTTGCACTGAAATGAAATTTTGCAGATTTTTACATGCATTTGATGCTATTGATGAATAGCTTCTTTGCATCAATAAAGGGAAGATACTTTGATAAGAAATAATGTTGCCAACCAGAAAACTTACTGGCTGGCGCAGCTTTGTGGTGACCTCGTGGTTGGTGTGAGATCCATTTGGTCTTAATTAAAACACAATTATTTTAATCAAGCACAAGAGTTTATTTCAACCGTAGAGCCATTAAACCCCAAACAACATGCAAGATAGACGAAGTGGTAAAAAAACAAACTGGTGGTTAAAAGTACAATTCTACCTAAAGTTTTTAAAAACTGTTTAAAGATCCAGATCACTGTTTCTTTGTGTTATGTATTTTATATTTAGGTGGCGACTTCTTGGTGTCCACCACTGCTGCTCCCAGCAAAAGCTTCAGCTTGGCTGCTGCTGACATTGCTATTGTCGTGGTCTACTTTGTCATTGTCATGGTGGTTGGAATCTGGGTAAGAAGAGGCCAAGTTCATACTGACATATGAATCACTAAACACCATAATAATCTATACAAAATCTACCTTAAGCTTAAAGTTTTGTTTCTTTATGTAAAACACAGAAGTGATTGCAAGTCTGTAGAAATGCTAAAAATGTTTTTAAACCAATATAATTATTTGTGACATGGAGTCATTATTTCCAGTGTGTTAGTTATAGTCAGTACGGATACTTTTGTCCATTTACCAGAATAAAAACAGAACTGGATGTTCTGCAGAGTTTGTTCTTGGTTTGGGTTAAGAACACATCAGCAAGAATAAATTGATCTTTTTGTCTCAGTTAACTGAGGTTTGTGATGTGGACTATAATCAATCTTTGGTGTTGTTTTAAATATTGTACTAGCCCAATCTTTTCCTTTGTCCTATCTATAGGCATCGATGCGTGCCAATCGTGGCACTGTGGGGGGCTATTTTCTGGCTGGTCGTTCAGTGACTTGGTGGCCTGTGAGTATCAAACTTTGACATCATATTAAGTTCTTGATTTCACATTTATATATACCATAATATATGTAATTATGTAAATTGTATGGTTGCGGTTACACACAGAGTCCAAGTAGAAACCTGTAATAAAAACTTGAAAACCAAACAAACAAACAAACAAACAAAAAACTGAAGCAATATTGTAAACTTACAAAATGAATTAAAATATATTACTACAAAACTGGAAATCCACTCTGGACAGTTAATGAAAATGTAATTTAAACTTAAAACAATACTAATATAAAATGAAAATAAAAACATAAATAAATAACAAATACAAACTGTAATGTCTGATATTTAAAGTACATTTGCTCTGGTAGGAATTATGCTGATACTCTGTATAGACTAAATATGACTAAACTAGCATTCACAGGCTGTTATTTAAAAATCTTATTGTGCATTTTTTTAAGCAATTACTCTAAAATCTTTTGTTGTTATCGTCTGTTATTAATTTACAGATCGGAGCCTCTCTGATGTCCAGTAATGTTGGCAGTGGTTTGTTTATTGGTCTAGCAGGGACAGGAGCAGCTGGAGGAATTGCTGTCGGGGGTTTTGAATGGAATGTAAGAGAGACACAATAAAGCACACACACACACACACACACACACTCAGAGAGGGTGGCTATCTCCTCAACCCCAACTTTGTTCCAATGGAGAGGGGCCAGTGAAATGCTCAATTGGACACTGCATAGTAAATGGTACTATGGGTCGGATCCTGATCAGTCAGGAGTTTGTATATAAGGATAATGATTTCATAATCAAATTGAGATTTCTTTTTCTTCTTCAATATAGAGCTGTGCAAAGGAGAAGGAAAAATCTATTTATTCTCCTGTTAGAGACGATTCCCAAAGCAGCCGACAGATCAGGAAAACCTTTTGTCATGTCCTGGGTCCCTTTGACCCAGCGTTTCTGGTTTTGCTTTGTTTTTTATTGTACTTTTCTGAGTTATGAATTAGGATATTAGGTTTTCATGTTTTTTTTTTTTTGATTAGTCATGTCTTAGATTTCTGTATCCCTTTGGTGTCACGTCTGCGTTATGTTTTGTTCCCTTGTCTTGTCAGCGTCATTATGTTCACCTGTGATCCCATCTATTGTCACTCCCCCGATTATACAGTGTGTATATATTGTCTGTGTTCTGGTTAATTCTTTGTCAGGTCATCGTCAGTGCTTTTGCGTGTGTGCGCCATGTTCAGTATCGATAAGTTACAGTTTTGTTTTGAGTTATATTTTGTGCTGCTGGCTCCCGTCCAGCCCGTCCTTGTTTTCATTACTTAATAAAATCTAAAGTCCAAGCAAAGCTTCAGCCTTGGGTGTCCTGCTCTGGGGTCCTCTCCTCGCCTGCCACACTGCGGTATATGACACCTTTTTACAGACAAACATCAGAGCCAGACAATATCCAAAAACATGCCATTGTGCCATTCCATGGGGAACATTGCCCCGGTAAAGCAAAGGAATATGTTTCTGGGAAAGATAAAACTGTCACTGGAAGTGACAATGTTGAAAGAAGATGACTCGGGGGGGGGGGGGTTCTACTCATACGTTGTACAGTGGGGTTTGGGTGCTGCGGATTTCAACTGAGAATGAGGTGGCAGAAGGAATACTTTGAGGATCTCGTTAATCCCACTGATACATCTTCTGCAGAGGAAGCAGTCTGGGGACGATTCGCCCATAACTTGGAGCAGGGTCACTGAGGCAGTTAAACACCTCCTTGATGGCAGAGCCCCTGTGGTGGACAAAATTAACCCCGAGTTCCTGAAGGCTCTGGCTGTAGTAAGGCTGTCTTGGTTGACATTCCTCTGCAATGTTACGTGGAGCTCTGGGATGGTGCCTCTGGACTGGAAGACTGGGGTGGTGGAGGAGTAGACTGTAGAAGTGGAGGAAGTGAAGTATCTTGGGATCTTGTTCACAAGTTAAGGAAGAGGGGAGCAGCTATATCCTAATGGGAGGAGGCCCCGCAGTAGAGCCAGGACATGCTGGAGAGATTATATTTCTCGACTGGTCTGGAAATGTCTCTGCATCCCCCCGGATGGAGGTGGCTGGAGGAGGTGGCTGGAGGAGAGGGATATTTCGGTTTCTCTGCTCAGGCTGCTGCTTCTGTGACTGGACTTTGGATAAGCGGAAGAAAATGGATGTAGAGTGGGGAAATACTAGTAAAAAATATAAAAAATACTAATAATACTGTAGAACCTTGTTTTGTATTTCCTGGTTTATGCTATGTCAAACTTTGTATTGTGTCCTTCATTACATAGACAATAACATGAAAAATAGTGATGTCCAACAAGGACAACGTCTAAGTGAGCCATGAGAATATGTGCTTCTGTGTGTTTCTGTAGGCTGCGTGGGTTCTGGTGGCTCTGGGGTGGATATTTATCCCAGTTTACATTTCTGCTGGTGTGGTGACAATGCCTGAATACCTGGCCAAACGCTTTGGAGGCCAGAGGATACGCATATACATGTCTGTTCTGTCCCTTATTCTCTACATCTTCACCAAAATATCAGTAAGACACACATACAAATCTATTTTGTCCAAAAATATAAATCACCCAATCAATCATACATTAGCGACATTATCTCTCTCTGTCTCCCTCTGTGTGTGTGTGTGTGTGTGTGTGTGTGTGTGTGTGTGTGTGTGTGTGTGTGTGTGTGTGTGTGTGTGT
>JAVDPK010001430.1:834901-848309 GCA_034780415.1 Cichlasoma orientale | reverse complement strand
GATTCAAACCACTGCAGTGCAGTACCTTTAATATCTATGGCATGCTCTAATCTCTGTAATAAAATGTTATGGTCAACAGTATCAAAGCTGCACTGAGGTCCAGCAGGACGAGCACAGAGCTTTCTACTGTTATTACTTTGCACATAAAAATATATATTTTAGTGATAATATTAGGGGCATTTTGGGGGAGCCATTTTCAAATAGCTATAGTTAGAGACTTAAGCTATATCATCCAATTTTTTTTAGGTCAAATATCTCCTTCTGTGACTTAAGGAATATGGAATTTCAAAAGTGTAGCTAAAGTTCAATGTACTCCACAACATGAAACTATTCAAATCAGGTGTATGGTCTTAACAATAAAGCTTGAAAATGAAAAAAAGAAAAGTCACAAAACAACAAAGAAAACAGGTGAATTTGTTCATTCTCCAATCCTAAAAAACTTCAGTTTGGCTTTTCTAGAATGATTTGGTGTGCGGTAGCAACATGTGCTAAATTTGTTATGGTGTTCTGCCTCATTTACTAAAATACATTTTTTGAAAAATTATTATTTTTGTTTACAGGCAGCACCCATGGCCTCAGAGTATATATTAAATACTTGTAAAATTGACAGATTTTTGTAAGAGAGCGCACACACAAGTGTGTCTCATGCACTAGGCCTAATTAAGTATGAGCTATTACCTGTTACAGTGCAGTTATTATAAATGATGAAATCAAACTGAAGTTGCTAGAGGATGTAGTTTTGTTTGCTTGTTTTGGAAATAATACCTTCAAACTCTAATACATTTAAGGCTATTCATCTAATTTGAGTAATTTCTCTATGCTACAAATTTCAATTTTTTTGTTCTTTCTGCTGGTCTTGTTTTAATTTTTTTTCCATGCTTTATCTCCTCCTTTCATGTCTAGCTGTATAGGCTGACCTGGTGGTCCAGACATAGCCTTGAGCCTCGAACGGACCACTCAAGTCTTCAGAATGCCACTGACCCAGTGGACTCTGACCTCAGCTCTGACTCTGATCGCTTGCCAGAATCCACTTGTAAGAGAATTGCTCTGTGGCTCTGTGGTTTGAATAGTTCACACACTCAGTCTGCACCTCCAGTGATTCAGAACAGTGACCCAAACTTCCTCAAGGAGAAGTCAGTCTGGAAAGCAGTCTGCAATATTAATGCTCTGCTATTGCTGGCTGTTAACGTGTTCCTCTGGGGGTTCTTTGCCTAATGTGCAGGTTTCATGAAATCTTCAACAACTTGTTGTTTTTCTTCTCTATTTTTAGTTCCTTTACTTTTCTAAACTATTCAGGAAACAAAAAGTGGTCCCAATAAGAGATTCTCAGACATCCATAAAATAATAACTCATTCTGTATTGATATACTGTGTTTAAGCTCGCGCCCAAGAAACTTAGCATAATCTACTATACAGTTTACTGTACTGTACAGTAAGTTTTCAACATCCAGGTTTGAAAGAAAAGTTCTATGCTATAAATTACTTACCTTATTGTGCAACAACATGCAATTTTTTTTTGAATGCTAGCAAGTCCTAGCTCATGTACTGTATAACTGTGTACTCTCAGCTGAAAATAGGCTTATTGTCAGGCAGAATCAGAATGATGACTTTGCCCATGGTCTATGGGTAATAATCCAAACTGAAGCAGGAATCAATGCATTGTCCCTTGAGGCAAAGTCTTTCTAACCTGGGATATTACTCTGCATCTTGGTTGAGAGCTGGTTAGTGTAGGATACTGAACCGTAAGTGTGGTCTCTTAAAAGGTATTTAATAAAGAATTAAATGGCTGAGAAATTATGGCTATTCAGGAGAGAAAAAATTCACACTCTTGGAAACCGCTGCAACCACAGCAATTTTCCATCAACTTATCTGTGTTGAATCGAAGTCCTTAATATATTCAATAAGGGGTCTCAATACATCTTCAAATATATGCTGTTTGGGCTTTAATATGTAAGATACCCTGGCACCGGCACACTTGGTGACATCTGTCTTAACCATTGTGTGGTACTTGGTTTATGATTCCTTTTCCCATAACCTGCGGGAAGTCACTGTTGTCACTATGGGTGTGCAAACGTAGCGGTATACAGCAGTTAGCGCTGTTGAGTTGATCGTTTTTGGGATTTTGCTGCTATTGAAAAGGACATGTTGCCGTTTGACCCTGATGACGCTTCACCTCACCTGCAACTACAACTGCAGCTGGAGCTGACCGAGCTTCAGTGTGACAGAAGACACCAGCGTCTCTCTCTCACCTTTTTACCGGTGCCAAAAAGTGATTAGTGACATTTGCCAAAATATATATATATATATTTGCTGTATTTAAACTGGTATAAATGACTTTTTGGCCTATAATCTGTCAAGCATATCTCTTATTAATGATATCAAATCATTTTGAGTGAGAAAGAACATCCTGTCACAGGTAGAAGCTGCAATCACATTTTGGCAAAGTGACTGATATATATTCTTTATTTATCAGTGGAAAAACTCATTTTTTCAGAGATTTTTTTTTTCAGAGTTTCTCTGTTCTGAACAAGAAACACTTGAGATCAAGACTGAGCCCCACCTACGTGACATTTTGCACACATCTACCACTGGAGCCAGACCTGCCCTGTGTACCTGTGTGCCCTTCACATTGGCGTCAGTAGCTCAGCTGTTGCCCTGTTATCAGAATTACACAGCAGTATTTTACAGTTTCTGTATGTTATAAATTTCAGCTGGAAATTCAGAGCTTTACGCTCTACATTTGGTTACTTCATGTTTGTTTGCTGCATGGAAATGAAAGTATTAAACAACAATATTTATATGCATCTTTTATTCTTTAAAATAATGCCATCAAGGACTGTTGGCCCTCGGGCACTTTCACATCGTCAAGTCTGACCCTCCTTAAAAAAAGTTTGAACATCCCTGTTCTACATCCATTATGTGATCGGTCTGTTCCTGTAGATCTATCCATACTAGGGTTTAGCGTGCAATTAAAATCGACTCCTATTATATAATATCCTCCAAAGGCTGATAAAGTAAGAAACAGACCGAGATAAAAATTCAGATTATCTATGTATGGGCCATACACATTCAATAAATTTAAATTTTCTGATGAAAAGGAATCTTGGATCTTCCCATTTTATGTTTTATTACATTTTTCACTAGAAATTGAATTGTTTTATGAATGAGAGTTATAACACCTCTGGGCTGGGATGTCACTTTGTATACACATCCTTGCCACCTCCTCCTAATTTTTTATTATCCTCATCATAAAGATGGGTTTCCTGTAGAGACACTATCTTGGAATCTAAATCTTATCTTACTAAATATTCCACAGTCCAGCGTTATGACAAAATTGAAGGGACTGGAAATGACAATAACTCAGCCACGAAGTGAAAATCACGGAAAGGGCTCAGCAGATGCTGAGGCATATAGTAAACAGAGGTAACCGACTTTCTGCAGAGTCAGTCACTACAGACCTGCAAACCTCATGTGGCCTTCAGATTTGCTCAAGAACAGTGTGAGCATAGGGAGCATCATGGAATGGGTTTCCATGGCCGAGCAGCTGCATCCAAGCCTTACCTCACCACGTGCAGCACAAAGTGTCAGATGTAGTGGTGTAAAGCACGCCACCACCTGACTCTAGAGCAGTGGAGGTGTGTTTTCAGAGATTACAGTGTGGGGGTGTTTTTCAGGAGATGGGCTCAGCCCTTTAGTTCCAGTGAAAGGAACTCTTATTGCTTCAGCATACCAAGACATTTTAGATAATTTCAACTTTGTGGGAACAGTTTGGGGATGGCCCCTTCCTGTTCCAACATGACTGCGCACCAGTGCACAAAAGAGTCCATAAAGACATGTTTGAGTAAGTTTGGTGTGGAGGAACCTAACTGGCCTACACAGAGTCCTGACCTCAACCCGACAGAACACCTTTGAGATGAATTGGAGGGGAGACCATGAGCCAGGCCTTCTTGTCCAACATCAGTATCTGACCTCACAGATACATTTCTGGAAGAATTATCGAAAAATTCCCATAAACGCACTCCTAAACCTGGAACGCCTTCACAGAAGAGTTGAAGCTGTTAGAGCTGCAAAGGGTGGGCCGACATCATATTAAACCCTTTGGATTCAGAGTGGGATGTCACTCAAGTTCAAATGCATGTGAAGGCAAATGAGCAAATACTTTTGGCAATATTGTGTACCCATGGTTTTGCAGTCTTCCTTGTATTTCTTTTTGTGCTACATTGTCTGTACTGAAATCACCGACCTCTTCTAGACGGGTGTTGTTAAAAGTGATTGGTGTTCCACATTTGGTGCTTGTGCATCACCCTCACAGTCTTCCTCCGAGGGAGTAACTATAGAAACTGATGCTAGAGAGGATGTGGTTTGGTCATACAATGGAGTTGAGTGAGACACAGCAGACTCAACTGTGGGCTCAGTAGAGGGTTGCTTCCTTGTATGATGCAGCTTCAGCATGTTGAGATGACACAAGCGAGTCTGACGTTTCCTGTCAGGGGTTTTATTCACATCATCTGTATCACTCATTTTCTGTTGAACTATGGAGAGGCCAGAAAAATGAGCAGAGAGAGCAGAACCAGGGATCAGAAGCAAAACCAGAACCTCATCACCCGGTTTGAATTATCTAGGGGAGGCCTTTTTATCGTGATGCTGCTTCATGACGAGCTGAGCAGATGAAAGCGCTTCCAGTGCTGCTGAACGAGTGTGATACAAGCTTTCGTGAAACTGTGAAACATAGTCCAAAACATTAGTTCACCAGAAGCACAGCATAATCAAACAAATTAGCTTCTGCACAATTGCAGCCAGCTTATATGGGCCCTGCAGGTCCCAGACTCCAGCCAATTACAGCAGGAGTCGGTGCTGGAGAAGGGCAGATCCCACACGGCAGGTCCTAGAGGCAGCATAGCAGTCATTACTCCAATGTCAGCATTGTCTTAAGGGAATGTAACACCATTTCTTCCTTTTTTCACTGGCTGGGAAGCAGTGTTGTTGCCAAGATGCTGGAAGAATGTGTTTAAAGTTTAAAGCTCTCAGAACTATAGTCACACGTCATGCTCTACAGCACAAAGTTTATCAAAATAAAGCAGGTTTTATGAAAACAAATATTTATTAAATCAATGTGACAAAGAGAAAATGAACTTTTTTCTGCACAGATCAGTGTGCTATATAGCCATGCTATCATGCAGAGACAAAAACATAAAACACTTGTAGACCTTTAAAGTGTTTCATACCAAAGATTTTATTAAAGCAAGCATACATGTTTTTATGATACATCCCTTAGATTGGTGTTCAAAAACACAGTAACAAGTGAATCCCAGTTTTCACAATTTCTAACCATTAAAAAGTACACAGACACGCGTGTGCACACAGACACCAAAGGACCTGAATCAAACATAAATAACACATTGAAACAACACTTTTACAAGTCCTTTCCCTTTACACTGAAAACAGTTTAAATGCTCACTCTACTTAGATTAGGTTTAAATCAGTATGAGCATAGGATCCCCCAATACATATAACATTTACTCCGAATTACTTCAAATCTTATGAATAGAATTCCCTGTACCTCTCCATCTAGCATGAACAGGAGAAACACACTCACAGATAACCAAAAAAAGCTACAGGTGAAACCGTTGGATATACAGTACCAGTCAAAAGTTTGGACACACTCTCCCATTCATTTGAATGGTTGGAAGAACAACAATATGTGAATTTCCCTACACCACAGCAGCACCATTTTGGCCATTTTAGTTGTACAGTGTTAGCAAGGAGCCAATTATCTTAAAGCTGGCAGGTGTCCCATCAATCTCGATCCCATACGTACACAGTCCAATTAACATACACACACAAGTTTCCACATTTGAAAGAAAACAAATATATTACACTATAAGAACATTATATGGCTGTATTGATAAGGATTGTATTCAGTTTTATTTGTATAGCACCAACTCACAACACCAGCTGTCTCAAGGCACTTTATATTGTCAGGTAAAGACCCTACAATATTAGAAAGAAACCCCAACAGTCACATTACCCCCTATAAGCAAGCAAGTGCTTGCAACAGTGGGAAGAAAAAACTCCCTTTCAACAGGAAGAAACTTCTGGCAGAACCAGGCTCAGGGAGGGGCAGCCACCGGCCGTGACCGGTTTGGGTGAGGGCAAAGAGAAGAATTTAACAACTGCTTACGACTAACCTCTGTTACGACTAAATAGAGTAGTGGTGTATAAATATGCAGAATGAAAAGAGATTTACCTTACTATTATTTCATAGCAGGGTACTGAATACTAAATTGAACAATCTGCAATAAACATTTCATCTCCTGCCTGGTACGGTGAAATATTTAACCAGAGGCCCGTACTACCAAGCAAGATTTTGCTTTTTGTTCACGATATCAACACATACAAAACCACCAGCGATGGACCAAATTGATTCTCTGGAAAATTGCATTACCCCATGAAATTTGTTGCACAGACAGAAAGAGAAAAACGTAACTAATAGCTTTTTTGCAGCTCAGTGAATATGGCTAAAATTGCCTCAGACATCACAGGAATATTTTCATTTATGCAGCACATTTATTTAACTTGCTAATTGCTAAAGTTAAGCTTATTAAAGCTAGATAAGGTAAGTGTGTTGAACTTTAGGCCCCTGATGATTCAAAAAGATCCCAGTGAAGTCCTTGTACGGTTATGTGCAAAAAACATCTCAAAAACCACCTGACCACTAACTGTGGGGTTTTTAACCGTACCTTGACATGATTATGTTGTGAATTGGTGCTGTATAAATAAAACCGAGGTAATTAAATACTGTGAAAACATATTTTGCTAATCCATGAACAAAATATCGAGTGGTTTATCCTTTCAAGTACTACTTGCAACAAGTTTATCATGTGATACACTTGTTACAATTAGGCAATATTTATGTAGCTAACAAAACACGGAAAGACAAATTGTGGCCTTGGTTGTTGCTGCTATTCAAACAAGTTTACTAACAGAGGTTGTTTTAGTGCGTATGTTTCTATGCAACATGCAAGAAAATTAAGCAGCACACCTTCCACCAATAACCTCAAATGCACATGCTGAATGCCCGTCACAAAAACACACCTGACACATAGACTTTCCGCTTTATTACAAATGCATTTTCCCAGATCACAATTCAGTGAATTTCTCCTGTACTTTGTGGAAGACAGGGCCTGTGCCCACTGTAGCAGTAGAGGACCCTAACTTACTTGTCTTAGAGCCAATGGATTGGCTGCTCTTCTTGTAGAGAATTCTTTCAGAGCCAGAGACCTCACCTTTTTTTGACAGACCACCGGCATCTTGAACCAACTGCTCTCCGACCATCAGGACTCTCTGAGATCCAGAAAGCCCTCCTGGGTGTAGAGAACCTCCCTCAACAAGGCAGGCCTGGCTCCCCTTTTGCACCTTTATTGACCCTGCAGGGACCTTGCCGTCAACAACCATCATGGTTTGTCCACCGGACATGAGTGTCTGTCCCTGAACAAATACTCCTTGGGCAGGTCCAGATTGAGCGTTGTTAACCAGTATCATGCCTTGAAGGTTGGTGGTTGGTGCTTCAGCCAGCAGCACAGTATTCTGAACCTGTGGTTGGACTACATAATGCATTGGCTGCAACACAGGAGTGGTGGTGTAGTAGACAGGCTGCTGCTGAACCAGGAGCATCTGGCCTTGATTTGCCAACCCTGTTTTCATTGTGTTCATCGTGTCCTTCACTGAAGTCGTGCTTTCCTTTACCACTTCAGAATGCTCAGTTGTCTCCCTGACCATGCGCTGCTCCACTTTGGGTCTGTCTGGCTCCACTTTGGGTCTGTCTGGCTCCAGTTTGGGTCTGTCTGGCTCCAGTTTGGGTGGAGGGGGCAGCTTTTGTGCACTCAAACTCAATACTGAGGTCTGAGTATTGACAGAGGCACCAGACAAAGGTGGTACCACTTGCTTGTCATCATAAGAAATTTTCTTGCCCCCACACACCTCTGCAAGAGTCTTGAACTTTGGTCCGAGGTCATTGAGAAACTGAAGATCACTATCAGACTCCAAAAGGCTGCAGCACCCTACCGAACCAGCAGGGGACCCTTGGCCCTCATAATCATACACCAACAAACCGTCCTTCACGCCAAGGTTTTCATTTCCATTAGGCATCTGTTGAAGTAAAAGGGAAAGCATTACTCCTTTTTCCAAGTCTCTTTTTTGCATCTAAAAAGACATTTCTGCATGCTTTTAAATGTAGAAATTAACATTAACAATTTTAGAAAAGTTTTTAGCTTTAAGGGCTCCTCAAAATATCAATCTTTGCTTTGCTTTTAATTGGCTGTTGAGCCTTTCCGACTCCTGAGATTTCTTACCTGACTGTAATACTGTTTCAAGAAGTGGTCTGGCAAGGCAATGCCATCATATACTCCTCCACCTCCAAATGATTCTCTGGTCTCCATCTCAGAGTAGAAACCACTTGGTTCCTGTTGGTTCATGCCCCAAGTGTCTCTTCTGTACCCGCCTTGAGAGGCACCCCCATTCATCCCATTAATGGAAGTGAGAGATTGTGGGAAATCGAAAGTTCCTAGTGGTGCCATTGCTACGGGTTTTTGAGCCATGCCTATATTTATGGTATCTCCGTCCACTTGTGCTGGTAAGTTCAGTAGTGGCACCTCCTAGACATGTGCCACAAATTGAAATGTTAGAATAAAGTTAAGCATCTTTTTAATTTAGTCAAAATTCCCTCTGATGTAACTTTCATGCAGACATCACCGTGTGTATTCCTCAGTGTAATTCTCACCGTGTTCTCTCCCTGATGTTCAGTGTGGTAGTTAATGAGGTGTGACTTTGTGTCAAAAGGCATCTGCTTAAAGAGGTCTGGGAAAGTTGCAGGGCCTCCACAATGGCAGAAGAGTAGCAGCAGAGGAATAACTGCAAAAACAAGTTTTACTCAACCTTTAAGCATCCAAAGTATGGTGTGAGGTAATCCTACAGTAATCCTCCAAAGAAGGAGCGATAGTTTTTGTACACAGTAAAGGTTGAGAGAACAAGAGGAAAACATCAAAAACCAAAACATATACAGCATGATTTAACACTTACGCAATAACAGCAATAATCCTAGTAATAGCAGCCCGATGCCTGCAGGTCCCAATGCCGCTCCTTTGGTGGCGGTTCGTGTTGTGCATATGACTCCTTTCTCACAGGTGCAAACTTGGATCTTCACTTTCTGTGGTTCTGGACAGGCATGTCCCTGCTGATCCTTCACCAAAAAATTCACTGCATAGCTACCAGGCCACAGGGGCTCCTGAGACCGCAAGATAGCTGCAGTGTCTGTCAGAAACCACAAAAACATGTGAAACTTACAAAATTAATATGAACTATGCAATTTCTGGAGAAATTGTGGAGTGATTGTTGCTTCTGTCATACTTGGTCTGTGGCTTGCTGCTAAAAGGTTGAAGGTAAGGGCATTCATACAAGCCCTTTTTATACCGCTCACACTCTCACTCTGATGGTACAGCACAGTATCAAATGTAATACTAGCCGGCGCAATTACTGGAGCAATATCTGGAGAAACTGCAATGGGATTGTTGCTAGTGCTGCAGCTTGCTGCTGCTGCTAAGAAAAATTTGGAGGTAAACAGATTGGCTAAAAAAGCTGAAGGGAGACAGCTTGTAAAAAAGTAGCTGGTCACTTTATTAGGACACAAGTGTGCTGTATCTGAGATAGTGGCCACAGTGTACCTAATAAAGTGGCAGCCATTTTCAAATGGTTAACACATATTTTTTTCATGTTATTCATTTTCAAAAAATAAAAAAATTAAGAATATCAGCGGTTTGTATTAACATGTATTAATACATGTTAATGTTAGTCTGGCGTTTCCCTAGAATGTAAGATTCTGCATGTGCAGCTTTAAATGCAACTGGATTGGATGCTGCATCCACCCCTCTGAGGAAGAAGTCTGTGAGTAAGAGAGAGAAGCAGCCAATAGCAGTTCAGCTCATTATGTAAACATGTCCGCTGAGAGACAATGTGCCACTCCATGACTTCTAACGTTCGCTCTGAGAAATTTACTTTTAAATACAGCTAAATTCTCAGCATAATGTTTGTTTTTAACATATGCGACTGTAGAGTAAGTCCAACAATGTTGTGGTCATAAAAAATATGAACTGTTAGTTGGCAAGTTGGCAATTACGTTTTCACACATGACCAGGTAAGTCTGGATAGTCTTTTTCCCTTAATAAATAAAATCAGCATTTAAAAATACTGCCAGCTGCCTCGGCCTCATGGCAGTAGAATGTTTAAGTAGCACAAATCCCCTGGAAGTACAAGTTCTAGAACACAGAATTACCAGGTCTTGGAAGATGGTGATGGGGTGCATATGAGACTTAGTGAATTTATTCACAATATCAATTCAAAAGCAAATGTCTAAGTAAGAACCAGGAATAAGAAATGCTAAAATAATAATAAATAGAAACCACTGAGAATACTTTCACTTTCTGTGATTGACATTATTATGCTAAGAACTATAGTTGGACATTCTTATATGACCATAGGGGTTTTCGAATAATATCGTATTCAACGGCCCTGAACAGAATAAGTGGAAGAGAGTGGATAGATGGATGGATGGACTTGATAACATGTTAGCTTTTATATTGGTATATAAAATATTATATAAAAATGATATATGTTTGCATACAGAGCTTACAGATAGGCAGAGGATGCCATCATATTGGCTGTGTGATATTCTACATCAAACATCCAGCATGGTCTTTATGCATTCACAAGGTTTTCAGAAACGTTGACCTCTGACCTTGACCTTAAGGCCGATATTCAGATTTTTCAGATATTTTTAGTAGATGTCCCTATGCTATGAATTGGAATATCCTAGATGACATCTTTCTTTGACTTATCGTATTCACAAGATTTTTCAGACAAGACCCACCGATGGGAATATCCTCCAACAATTAATGAAAATATACATTTAGAAGTCAAGACAACATTACAGCCCATTTTATAATAGAAAACCCTTTAGCAGATATCTTATCACCAGCTGTTCAGAGACACAGGTCAGTTGCTTGATATGAGGAATCCCCCCCACCACCACCACCACCACCACATCGAAGGGGCTGTCATGTCCAAACAGGACTAAGCAAAAGTATGCGGTGATGACCAACTAGCTGCAGTACAAATATCACTCACAGGGCCCATGAGGCTGCTATTCCCCTGAGGCAAAGAGAGACCTGAGGTGCCATATACCAGGGAGATAGCTGCCATAATCCAGTGGGAGAACCTCTGTTTAGACAGAGCTCTACCCCTAGCTGGATTAGCAAAGCAAACAACTGGTCACATAAATGCACATTGTGAGTTCAGACAATGTAGGTACGTAGCACTGGACACAGAATGCAAGGAAGCTCAAATTCCTTAGAGCTATAAGCTGCAGGAATAAACTTAGCTAGATAAATGGCATTTGGGCATAGTGCAAGCCTGAGGTTGTCAGAAAAGAATTGTGTGCATGCACAGATAAAGCATTAAGGTCAACCACTTGCTTTGTAGAAGCCAAAGCGAGACGAGGTGCAGTCTTATATGAAAGAAACTTCAGATCTACAGACTGAATGGGTTCAAAAGGGGGGCCATGAGGGGACACTGGACCTAACCACAGGTCTTAGCCGGCGAACTCCTTTCAAAAAGCATGTGGCAAGGCAATGAGCACCTGGCATCACCCCATCAATGCCAATATGACAAGCAGATAAAGCCAACAGCTCCTGCAGGAATATCAAAACATCCACAATAGAGTGGAATGGGAGAATGTGCCATTCCTGGCACCACCGCTCAAAGGCTCACCATCTGTATGCATACACGCCTCTAGTGGATGAAGCCCTAGCACTCTGGATTGTTGCTACCATGCTTGGGGGCAGACCCTTGGCTATCAAATTTGACCTGTCAACAGGTAAGCATGCAGCTGCCACATTTTCAGGCACAGATGAATCGCTTCTCCTTATATCTGAGAGCAGAGGTCCCTGCAGAGAGGAAGCTGCCAGGGCCTTGCTGCCAACAGACTGATTATTTCTGCATACTATGACTTTGCTGGTAACCAAGGGGCCACTAGAATCAGAGAGAGGCGCTGCTGACGCACACTATAGCACTGGTGGGGTCATTTCCACTGGGGGAAATTCATACTGGAGCGTGTCTGGCCATGGGTGTGCTAGTACATCCATCCCCAGAGGTGCATTGTGATTGCTTATTGGCAGAAGAACGGCAGCAGTGAGTGGAACGTGGGTGGCTCTTAGATACAGAAAATGAACACTGCACCATAGCAGCAGAGACTGAGACAGCTTTAATAGGGGAACAGGGCCTATCCCTCCCTGCCTGTTTATGCAAGAGAGCATTGTTGAACTGTCCGTCCTGACTAAGACATGCTGGCCCATCAGAACTGGGCAAAAATGCTTGAGAGCTGAAAATGTGGTTAGCAGCTCCAAGTGATTGATGTGCAGCTTGCACTTCCCCTTAGACCCATCTCAGCAATGCGCCATCGCACAGAGGTACCCCACCTGTATTGTGTTAGGAAAGTGCAGCACCTTCTGGGACTGACAATCTGAACAGAATTTAGGTGGCACCTTTTGGGTGACAGCAGTTGGGGGGAAGCGGCATCTCCCTGCTGCTGGAGCCCCTCTCCACTCAAGCTCACAGACTGGAGAACTGAGGCTTCTTCCTCCTAGGCACAGGGTCCCTCTTGGAGCTCAAAGGTGGGCCTTTTCTCCAAGCCAGCTGGCGTGGAACCCGACCCAGAGGTTGTACTCTTGTTGGTGGCACACCCACAGCAGCAGTGGGTGCTGCTCTCTTGGCAGTGGGCAGAGAAATAGCAAACCTACAAGACCTACTGTAGCTGCTTGGGCTTTATATCACGTCTGGGAATGGGGATGATGAACACCAACAGGGGCAGCTGAACTAACTTCAAGCTGGCAGACAACAGTAGCTAGCTAGCCCATCTCAGCGGAGGTGTTTTAGCAAGGTGAAGAGCATAAGAGCCTAGGGATAACTGTGATGATATGGATATATGTGTGTGTGGGGCCACACATATGTCATCACAGGTTATCTGCCTTAAACACGTGAATACAGGTGTCTTCAGCCAGGACACGTGGGGCGCGTGACATCCCATATTGTATGTGTTGTACCAAGTGAATGGACTGAGAGGGAACTTATGGACAGTCGTGTGTCCGGGCATCTGTCACACTGCACAACTTTGAAGAGTAAAGAACACAGATGTTAAAGTTCATGGCTCAACTCCATGACAGACAGACGGGCGGACGGACGGACACATGACTACCAATATATGAATTCAGTATTGAAAGCTGAGTAAGCACACACACACACACACACACACACACACACACACACACACACACACACACACACACACACACACACACACA
>JAVDPK010001430.1:755516-777357 GCA_034780415.1 Cichlasoma orientale | reverse complement strand
CCCCCCCCCCCCCCCCCCGCGGGACCTGTTTTTCTTTTTTCTCTCTTTTTATTTCCTCTGTTCGGTTAAGTCTCAGGAGGAGTTGCTGGCGCTGCTGGTCCGGTCATAGGTGGATTCTCTCTGTTTGAGCTGTCCTTCCCATACCTATTACGAGTGGACCATTCAAATGTTTTTTGTTGACTTACCCAGTTTTTGTGTCTCTCCCTTAGTCTTGGGTCCGAAATCTCTTCTGGAAACCTTCTTGTACTGCCAGCCTGCAGACTGTGGATACCAGCAGCAACTCTTGCCTGCTTCAGCTTGTTTTTTCCTGCAAAGGAAAGGACTTACCACCTGCCTGCCCACGCTCCACCTTTTCCTCTCTGGCTCTCCTGGATTACATCCAACTGGCCAAATGCTTCTCCCAAGCCTAAGTTTGTTTGCCTAACAAGTAAGGCTATCATAAATATTCACAAAGTCAGCTGCCAAGCACATCATCCACCTGCACTACAACATTCTCTCCTCCTCAGCAGAGCTCTCGTGTGTGCCCCTGTCGCATAACTGCTCTTTCTTTCCCTCCACCAGTGGCTTATGAACACGTCCTCACCTTTCAATAAACTCCTAAAAATTGCCAACAGTTATCTGAGTCTGCCCTTTCCATCTAGTCTGAGTCTCAGCTGACTTCAACAAAACACTCAGGCTGGAACTGGAACTCTTAGAACTTAAGAAGCAGAAGAAACACTCACAGGTTGTTGAAATTGTTGTTGACTCAACATCTTTGTATGAAAAGAATGGACCAGTTCTTATATAGCACTTTTTTAACTCTACCTGAAGGCCCAAGGATACTTTGACATGCAGACTGGAGCAGCCAGGAATTGAACCACCAACCTTCTGAATTAATACTGACCTGCTCTACCCCCTGAGGCGCACCAGTATGTGTGCAAAAATAGAAAGGAACTAACTGTAAGCTGTGTTCAAGGTCATGAGATACGGTGAGCGTCACTGTGAGCTGGCAGCTGCTGACATGCTGAAGCTGAATAAGCAAAGATTGTATCCACACACGCGGTGTTACGTTTCCTTTTCAGTATCAGCGCTGGTGTGAAGACTGTTCGTGCTATACTGATCCCTTTGCAAAGGATTCTTCCAATAAATCTCAGAACGTCTATTTGGTTTCAATGCTCACTTTATTTTTTCCACAGCACCCATAAGGTAGAAAACTGTTTGAAACCGACTTTCACACAGTCTACAGTCCCTCATCCTACAAGCTTCAAAAAGGAAACAAAAAATAAAATAAAGTGTACATTTACAGTACGCAAACATGACCCACCCTAACCACCTTAAGCGAAGTAGCAACATTACTCACTTTGTTTCAATGAAAAGTATTTTTAGATAAATTATCAAACTTTAAAATGCCCCCTCAAGCAAATTTAGACCGGTGTGTTTACAAATTTCAGCATAGTTTTTCTGGCTTACCGATGAACCTGTAAGACATGTTCATTAGTATAAGGATATATGATAAGAAGTATCAGTATACGATAGGAAGATCCAATATATGTGTCTTTATAATTCAGTTCACAGCAACTAATGAAGATTTTGTACATTAAAATGAAATATAAAAGACATGCCAACGAAATACTGCTGTCAACAAAATGAATTTACCCAAAGTGCCCTAAGATGAGCCAGGGTCCAAATCCCCTACCTAATCTGGACTACTTTTATCCTTAATTAACATATAATTATCATGTTGATTTAACTACATTATCTTCCAGGCCTCCGCAGAGCCCAGGGACACAGCTGGGCTGTTGGGTATGAAGAGAGTGGGGCTCGCTGGAAGACAGGAGCCGGCAGGATTCTCTGAATTCTCAGTGCCCTGGATTAAAAACAGATTGCTTCTGTTGGCTCCGTCCACTAACAAAAGTGTGTTCTGTAGATGTGGTTGAACTACATATTGCATGGGTTGTAGCATAGGTCTGCTGTGGTAAATTGGTTGCTGCTGTATTAAAACGGTCTGAATCGGACTGGGTAGTTTATCAGAATGATTAACATCAGAGGAACGACTCATTCTAGTAATCTTGGCGTGAGGAAGTGTCATAGACGGGGCAGTACTGACAGTACTGACAGAGGATTGTTGTTTGATAATAGATGACATTGCTTTCTCTGTCTTTATGTCTGCATGCTTTGTCTCAACAACGTGTCCCAGTCTGCTCTTAGAAACTGGTTCAACAAAACCAGCTGTGCTTTTGGCGGCACCTACTACATTATGTGGCAGAATGGTTTTGGGTGTCACTGAAGGAGGGATACAGATCTCAGCCAGAGTCTTGAACTTTGGTCCAAAGTCAGTGAGGGCGTGTAAGTCACTGTCATTCTCCAGAAGACTGCAGCAGCCCACGGAGCCGGCAGAGGAGCCCTCGCCCTCAAAATGATATTCCAGCAGAGTATTCTCAGCAGGAACGGCACACAGCGCTTTCTGATTGAGGTGAATAAACAGAACAAGTATTAGTATAAAAAGGTGCGTGGCACAGGTGTGTCGGGAGAAGATATTGCATGCAAAGCTACTACACCGTACTACCTGAGAGTAGTAATCACTGAGAAAAGCATCAGGAAGGGTTATATCCTCATACAGAGCTGTGGTGTGTTGGATACCAAGCATATTCCTGCTGAATGTAGCACGTCCATTGCCGTAGTTCATTGATTCCCCTGACAATGTGTAGGAATCGTCAACTTCTATTACATCTCGGCAGGCTCCCTGAAATGTCTGCACATTGCCGATTTGTGTCTGATCGGTTTCCATTATTTTTGAAATTTCGGTCTTGGACCTCAGCGATCGTCTTGTCTCAACCTTTCGGAGGGTGCCGAGGGTAACAGGTAAACTCTGAAGTGACATTTCCTAAAAATATAAAAAGAAATAAAATGTTATCTTTGAACACATTATGCATGCTTTTGATTTCAGTTTGTAGAATATATATATAATCAGTAATGACTGATATGCTGTATGTCATGTATCACATTCGTTCTTAAAAATCACAGTTTGATCGTAATTATATCTAATTTTGTGTATTTATGAATTAAATAAGAAACAAACGGAGAAACAAACACAAGTAATATTTTCCCAGAAAAAGGAGACAAAAATGGCAACCCACCTTATCCTCACCTCTGCCTTCGGTGTGATAGGATATGAGGTGCTCTTTGGTATTAAATGGTAGCTCAGTAAATTTGTCAGGAAAGATTCTGTCTGCTCCTCCACACTGACAGAGCAGCAGGAGAAGTGGAATAACTGCACAAATTAAAAAATAAAAATCAGTGTAAAGATTTCAAAACACTAAAGCATAAAAGATCACGGTCCTCGTGTATTCTAATCTGTGTTCAGATATTTTCTTTCCTGTAATACTGTAAGCACAGTACTTTAATTTTCAGATAATACAAAATAATTTGCCACAAACTAGAATTATGTTTGAAATAGAACTGAATAAATAGAATAAATAAATGTGTAAGGCTGTACTGAAGTAAAATAGTCCTGAATATATATTAAGGTAAAACATTAAGCATGTGGTTTCTTGCTATGCCAGTGTTGGATATTTTAAAAATGAAACTCACATATTAGTAAGCACGATGCCGTTAACAGCAAGCCAATGGCTGGTGCAGCAAGCTTCGATGAAGTAGTTCCCAGTTTTGCTGTCTTTAGACGGCAGTCCTTTGTTTCCTCACAGGTACAAACATCCAGAGTAAAAACTTCTGCGGTCGGACAGGACAGACCCTGAGCATCCAACACCTCTACCTGCAGCTCATGTGGGCCGGGCCATAGTGGCCTCGAAGAATGAAGAGCAGCGCTTGTCTCTGGAGAGAAGAGAGCAAAGAGAGCTGTCGAACGCAACTCCCCCCTTGACCAAGCGGGGCTGTGATCATAAACATGAAAACCTGAGCTTCAGCTTAACTTTACCGTGACTGCAGGATTTATTCTGCTTCCTCTAACACAGGAAATTCTTATTTTTGAGGTAACAAACAGTCGCACGTCAGTTACATTTTGACAAGTCACATAAAATTTGCTTGAATTTGTCTTCGGTAATCTAGAACTTTACAATATTGATATTTGCATTGGATTGATATACTAGTGTCATATGATTAAAGGAATGAGTAATTGTATTGTAACTCATACAATATGAACCATGAAAGTGTCTGAATATTGCATGACAGAAATTTGATTCTGTTCATCTGATGTAGCGTGTTCAGTGGGAGGAACGTTTCATCACTCCTCCAGGTGCACTCTGCAGTCAGCTGACTGCAGGTTTCCCCAGCTTCACACACAGTAGAGTTGCATAGTGATCAAAATCAGCACCATTGCCTGACAATGAACCACGAGATCAGTTTCATGGTTGTTCACAAGGAGTTGGGGAATTTGTAATTTAATGCAGTTCATATTTATTTATATAAAACTCCCTTTTAGTGGCTTTACTTCTCGTAAAGGAATCTTGGAGTCATTTTTGAGCAGGATACGTCCTTCAATGCACATATGCAGAACTGCTCTCTTTGCTCGTTCTGTCTGTATTTGGGAAATATCTCTGAAATTAGAAACATCCTGTCTCAGAGTGATGCTGAAAAACTAGTTTTTGCATTTATTACGTCTAGGTTGGATTATTGTACTTCATTACTATCAGGCTGTTGCAGCTAGAGTACTGAAAGGGACTAGAAAAAGAGAGAGCATATTTCCCCTACATTTGCTTCTTCTCGCTGACTCCCTGTTAAATCCATAATAGAATTTAAAATTCATCTTCTCACATACAAGGTCTCCAATAATCAGGCCCCATCTTATCTTAAAGACCTCATAGTACTATATCACCCCAATGGAGCACTAGAGTGCTGGCTTACTTGTGGTACCTCGGATACTTAAGAGTAGAATGGGAGGCAGAGCCTTCAGCTTTCAGGCCCCTCCTCTGTGATTGTTGGGTTTTCTCTGTATTATTGTAGGGTCTTTACCTTACAACATAAAGCACATTTAATTTGCTGTCCAGTAAAAATGCATAAATTGTCTGTATTTTAATGATGGAAAACATCTTTATTTTTACATTTCTGGTGACACAGCTGCTGGAGGACTATATTATTTTTTTATTTTTTTATTTTTTTTGTGTATATTTTTGTGTATATTGTGTGTATTTTTACAGCTGGAGTGTAGGATTTATCTGGCAGCACGTGCCTCTAAGAGGTTTGATTTACCTTGTGCGCACTGTGTGCCATCTTGTCACGTCAACAAGTAGCGCACAGTCAAATTGACATTAAATCAATCAATCAGTAAAAGACACAATAAAATCTAAAAACAAAATGCTGATTGCCCACCTATTAATTTTTTTTATGTAATGAGCCGCACCACACTCCCAATGGCTTTTAACTGCCTTTCTTGAATTTTTAAGTCTTGTGCACATTTTTTTCTTCTTTAATCTCTGAACATTGAACTCTAAAGTCCTTAAACTTTTACATAGATTTAGGATTTTAGAATTTTAGATTCTTTGGAATTTGATATTTGCTTTTGTATTTGTAGCTTCACACCATATCATAGATTACATTTATAGATGAAGTTCATGTCTTTTTTTTTAGTTATAGGGCAGTAAATCACTGTTAAAAATAAAATTTGTTCAACAATCACAAATGCAAAAGAAAACAAAATTGTATCAACTTTTTAAAAATTTTGACCCAAACCACATTTTTCTTACCATTAATGACCTCTACAACCCATCTGCCTTGCGTCCCATCAGGTATGATTCTGAAGGTGAACGGAGCAGCGTTGGGACTAACATCTTTATCGATGCCTGTAACATAAACTGACTTCTCATCAGAGCACAGACTGGTGTGGGTTGTAGTGAGGGTTGGACAGTGGTCATTGGAGTCTGCGACTTGAATGGCTATTGTTCCTGTGGCTGTCTTTGGTGGCATGTCTGAAAGCAGATGAAGCAGAAACCTCAGTAAATACATGTAATTACCACTTACTTTTTCAAACATATCAACACTCCTGTATTTTTATTGTATTTTTTGTAACAAGTTCAAAGTGTCCTCTTCTTCTCATAGATTGTAAGTGCTGTTAAACCTGTACTGTTTTAGAAGAGCACTGGTGCATATTATTGCTGACTATTTATATTTAATTGGCAATACTGAAAATTAAAAGAAACTGAAAAGCAATGATAAACCACATCTATTAAAATAGCACAGCTTGGTAACAGAAGACTCCGGCTGCTGAACTGTCCTGCCTGCAGTCCAGACCTTTCACCAACTCAAATCATTTGGCACATCACGAAACCAAAAATAAAACCCAGGACTGGAGAGCTAGAATCCTCTATCAAAGAAGAATTGGACAGCATTCCTCTCCCAAAAGCCCAACTGGTCTCAGCCTGTTCATAGCTGGAACATAAGGACATTTTTTGAGGTGTGTTGCCTAAAAACTCAAAATTCAAAATTAGTGAATAGTTTTCTTAAAATGTTTTTTTTTTTCATTTTAAACTACTGATCTGTTTTCTATGTTCTATGTTAATAAAATATGGGCTTGTGAAGTTTGTAAATTGTTGCACCTCTGTTACAAAGTGTTCCAACATTTTCTGAATTTCATTTTTAGAGTTTAATAATATTTCGGAAATGTTAAGTGGAATTCTATTAATATTTAAATGTAAATTTACAAAGAATAGGCTTTTTTTCTTTTTACAGCAGTTTACTGGTAAATTACATATGTGCGTAATATTTTAAGGTAACTGGCAACATTTTAGCAATTTTTCCTGAAAATTTTTACTTTTTTTTGTTATTTTGCGGTGTAGAAAAATAATTTATAAAAGCAGTCCATTTATCATAGACCCTGGAAGAACTGTGTAATGGAGTATAACAGTGTATGATAAACAATTTTACATACTTTGTATATTTTTACATACATGCTTTCAGTACACTTCATTCTATTTGATGTTACACAAACACAAGGCTGTCAGCCTGTGGTAATTTTGAAAAAACTATTAATTCCAAATTAGGTGAGCACATTTTTTGAGACTGGTGAAACTGATGCTTTAACTGGATTCCATATTTATATTGATCATTTTAAATATGTATTAAAATAATAAAATATTTCAAGATAAAATTCAAACTGTATGACACGCTAAATCCTTCAGTTGAAGGCAGTGCACGTTTGTTTTGAGACTGCCCCAAATATCCTGGTTACGACACTGACCCGTGGCCTCAAGAGGCTGATGACCCCACACAGCCTGGTTAAATGCCTGGTACTCCCCAGCACTCAGAACAGAAGAAAGATGTGAGAAGTCCATGTACCTTTTATTAGATATACCATAACCCAAATGACCAAAAAACTTCACTGCCATACTTTAACCTGCATTAATGAACTGTGCAACCAGCTGCAGTAAACTGAAATGAAGTCCTGCAGTGGGGAAGAAAGATGCCCCTCAAACCCCAATATAAGAAAAGAGGAAAGCAGAAATGAAGACTTAATGGTGATAATTACCTTTGGTTATAGCTAGAATCTTGCCGATATAGGTCCCATTAATCAAGAAGGGCGACTCTCTGTCTGGTACTTTGTTGATTTTAATCTCAGCCGTTTCTTCATCAATTGTAAACCAGTTGTCTGGATCATAAGCTTTGGCATAACTGGAGCACAATAGATATGTAAGAAAGGAAAACATAACCTATAAGTAAAGTAACACTGAATTAAAAGTTCCCATTTACTTAAAAAATAGTTCAACATTATGAACATTATAAAAATGCTAGCATGGCTCTGTCTAGATCTAAAACCTACTAAAACCTTTTGACCCCTTAATTAATTAAATAATGTGCAACCATATCTGATTATGCTTCATACTGCAGTAATTATATTATTAACACAATAGGGTCTCTTAATAGGGTTAAGCAGTTATTTTTTTATATAGAACTTGACAAACCTGACATGTTCAGCTGGTTTTCCTGTATCTGAATCCGTGGCAGCGAACACAGCGATCACGCCATTTTGAGGTGCTTCTTTTGGGTCCTCAGATACAGGAATATTCTTGGTGCTGGGTTTAAATGCTGGACCCTCTGGTAAATTATTCACTGCTATCTTTACGGGGTAGCTTTTTGGTGACTTTGGCTTCAGCTTTGCTCCTGGTCCTGGTTTAAGGTCTGGCTTCAGCCCAGCGCCCACACCAGGTTTAATTCCAGCAGCCCCTGCCTCAGGCTTAAGTCCTGCATCCAACCCTACATCGATCCCTGCTTCTAGATCTAGGCCCGCGTCTACATTCACACCTGCATCCACTCCCACATTTACTCCCAGGTCTGCCCCTAAACCCACACCGGCTCCTGCCCCGACACCTGCTCCAGTAGCCAGAGGTCCACCCTCTCCAACCTGAACGTCTACATCCATCTCTATAGCACTACCTGTCACAAAAGGAGCAACATTTTCAATCAAAAGGCCAAGCTGAAGATTCTGGACGTCTTCAAAATCCACAGCCTGGAAAATAAATGATGAAAGATAAAATGAATGAGCTGAGAGAAAACAGATACAAGAACTACATTTATGAAACCAACCCAGAATTAATGATATATTGTAAATGGACTGGTTCTTATATTGTGCATTTTTACTTTACGTGAGCGCTTTATGAAGCATGCCTCATTAACCCATTCACAGACACATTCATACGAGCACTTTCTACATCTAAGTGCCTTCTATCTAACATTCATACACACACAATCACACTCCCATAAAGGCATCTGGAGGAACTCGGGGTTCAGTGAGGGTACAGGATACTTTGGCATGCAGACTGGAACAGCCAGGGATCAAACAACAACCTTCAGATTAGCAAATGACCTGAGCCATAGTCGCCCCACTTTGCAACTAGTTGCAAATTAAAATCTTCAAATATGTGAAGTCACCTTATAAAAGCATGAATACCTTTATCAGCTTTAGGATGCCTTCATTGGTTTTGTTGTCTGTCTCAATGGAAAATAAATTATCTTCATTTCCTTTGGCAATTGTAAAGATAGTCAGCCAGTTGTCTGTGTGTTCTTGATCTTTGTCCAAAGCTTTGATTTTCATCACCACCACATCTTCAACATTTTCATCCACTGAGCCGGAATACTGAAATTAGAAAAGCACGTTAACAAGCCACCTCAACTGGCTCCTCTCGATGTGGAGGAGAAGCGGCTCTACTCTGAGCCCCTCCCAATTCCTCACCCTATCTCTAGGAGAGAGGCCAGCCACCCTTCGAATGAAACTAATTTCTGCTGCTTGTATTCACGATCTTATTCTTTCGGTCACTACCCAAAGCTCATGACCATGGGTGAGGGTAGGAATGTAGATTGACGGGTAAATCGACAGTACAATAAAGTACAGGTCATATTCATTACCTCGGATTTTTCCAGAGTGGGGATGTTGTCATTGATGTCCAGGATCTTGATCTCCACAGCTCCAGTTCCTGTTAGTCCCCCTGCTGCTCCTCCCAGATCAGTTACTTTTATAACTAGTTTGTAGAAGTCACAAGCCTGTCAGAGGAAAAGAGGACAAAAGCATGACTTATACACACATCCTCACATTCAGAGAAGAATTGTGATCATACTGTACTGGTGAAAAAAAGCTAAGATGGGGTGTCAGTCCAATTCAACATTGCTGTCCTTCTAGGGTGAGAAAATAGCCCAAGGCCATGAATTTCAATTGTAAATGGCCCGGTTCCTATATAGCGCTTTCCCTATTACACTTGAGCACTCAAGGCGCTTTATACAACATGCCTTATTCAGCCATTCATACAAGCACTTTTTTCTACAACTATCAAACATTCACACTGAACGCATTGGAGAGACACTTGGGGTTCAGTATCTACTAGGCTCACCTCTCTGTCCAGTGTTGGCTTTTTGACATACAGTTTTCCAGTGCTTTCATTTAAATTGAACATATGACCTATGCCTTCTGGCTCCTGACTGACGATTTTGTAGGAGATCTTTGCATTCATTGTTCCAGCTTGGTCCTTATCTTCACCCTTGAGCTGCATGATGAAGGTTCCTGCAGTGGACCACAACAGCACGTGATCAAGTGACGAAGCAATTTTGAAATATATATTACACTGTTCAAAAATAATTAAAGGAAGACTTTGAAAACATATCAGATCTCAATGGGAAACAATCATGCTTGACATTTACACTGATATGGGCTGGGTGATGTGTTAGGAATGAAAGGATACCACATCGTTTGATGGAAAGTGAAACTGATCAACCTCCCAGATGTTTAATTCACTTCATGCTATACTCAGATTAAAAAGTATTCCTTTAATTTTTTTGAGCTGTATGGAGACTGTGTTTAGAAAAAAACTCGGACCAAGCCAACAGAACTACATCATCCACATAAGCAGAGATGAGATTCTGAGACCACCAAGGCAGACACCTTCTACCACTTGGCTATGCCTAGAAATTCTTCCCATAAAAATTACAGAATTGGTGATAAACAGCAGCTCTGGGAGTTGTACAGGAACTGAATGGCTCAAAACAAAAAAAGAGTCAGACACCTCATATTCCTGCAATAATTCTTTTGAAAGTCTGACTCTTAGTCTCGTCCACCCTAATTGGGAAATTCAAAAACCTGTTTTATTTGTTATTGTCTATCATCCACCTGGTCCTTACTCAGCGTTTCTGTCTGATTTCTCAGACTTTTTATCTAATTTAGTGCTCAGTTCAGATAAAATAATTATAGTGGGTGATTTTAACATCCATGTAGATGCTGAAAATGACTCAACACTGCATTTAATCTATTATTAGATTCAATTGGCTTCTCTCAAAATGTAAAGGAGCCCACCCACCACTTTAGTCACACTCTGGATCCTGGGTCTGCCCACATATACACCATGTGAGTAGAGCACTCCTGTCACCTCCTGAATCGCCTGACGGCTTTCAACATCCTCACCAAAACCCTCCCATACCCAAGTTTTTGCTTCAGCTACTACCCAAGAAGCGTACCACTTGACCTCCCGGTGCCCGTCAGCTGCCTCTGAAGTCCCACAGGCTAATCACACCCAACAGGACTTCTTCAGCTTGTTCACCATCTGGTTTGATGATTACTACCAGGACAGGCACCAACCACCTTGCAGCCACAGTTTCGTGCAGCGGCCTCAGCAATGGAGGTGAGGAACACGGTCCATTGAGACTCATTGACAGCTCAGCTCCTCTCTTCACCTGAGTGTCCAGAATATACAACTGCAGATCTGATGATATGATTACAAAAGTGGTCATCGACCTGTGACCCAGAGTGCCCTGGTGTTATATGCACTTATGGAAACTCTTATGTTCAATCATGGTGTTCATTATGGACAAACTGTGATTTGCACAAAATTCCAAAATCAGAACACCACTCAGATCAGGCAGGCCGTTCCCGTTCCTCACAATCACACCCCTCCAGGTCTCACTGTCACCCACGTGAGCATTGAAGTCCCTGCTTAACTTACTTGAGCCGAACAGCCGGTTGTAACTACTGCAAGTTCAAGGTCTTATCTACAAATCACCTGCCTGCTCACTCTCCACTGAATCCATCATTCCTTCACTAGAATCTCACCTGCTTGCCTTCTGCCCCTCAGAATCACCAGTTCAACAAAATGGCAAATAAAGCCTCAGAATCATATTACAAACTTTACAAGATCTTATCAGTCTGGCCTTGGTCACTGTTAACATCTCTTCTTCAGTAGAAATTCCAGCCCTGATCCACTATAATTAGTTGTCTAGGTCTGCCCTTTGGGTCCAAATTGCATTAAACAGAAGAATGTCAAAGTGTCCTGGACAAGATATTTGCAGTATTCCTGGATGCATCCAGGAATACTGCATCTACACTGTATCTACACTGAAATGCAGATAAACACAGATTTTTGTTTTTAACCACAAAAGTGTTAAACATTTCATCATCTTGTCAAACCTTTGTCCCCTATCATACAAGATTGAATAATCATTTGTAAATAACAAACAATGTCATGTGACAGCAAACGGTGAAATACAATATGTATGCCGTCACATACAGAAGGAGGCTGATGGAGTAAACGGGTTTAAAATCCATCGTTACCTTTGTTGCTTGCCTCTGTAATGTTCCCAGTATGCAGCTCAATGGAAGGAGCATTGTCATTTTGGTCCAGGACTGTTATAGTGAGTGGGATGTTACTCTCTGCTGTGGTCCCATTCCTGTATCTAGCAACCCCTGTTAGCTGTGTGAAGAAATGATAGAGTCACATAGTTTTATATTATACCATTATACAGAAACCCACTTACTGATTGGTTTCAGAATTTCAGATAGAAAGATGGTCAGTGATGACTGATTAAGCTAATAACATAACTAAATATTCCATTAATTATAATACTTTAATTACTAATTAAATCTCCAAAATATTTAATCACCAAACTTTCTGGCTCATCAGGGTTTCCTTTTATTGAAGGTGGTGTCCCTAATTCTGATCAGAATTCCTCTCTATGACCTACATCACCAAATTTCTTGGCTAATGGACCAACTCACACACACACATATATATATATATATAAAATACATATAAAACTGACCACTATTATATTAACCTTATATTAACTTTTCTTTAGATCCAAAGAGTATTGATGTGTTCTAACATCCATAGATTTGTTTCATCATGTCTAACAACCTTCATACAGTTAAACAACAACAGACATGACTGAAGCACAGACTCCATCTCCCTGAATAAAAACATTATACATGTACACACAGCTCATGTTGCTTACTGAACAAAAACAAACGGGTCAGATGTTAAAATGATTTTATTTTTATTCTGGAAGACTCCCAACACTTACAACAGACGGTGTTTAGAATAGAGCTGAACAAATATTGAAAACATAATTTGAACATTTCTGGAGCAGACTTGACATCAGTCTGCATCCAAAGAAGGACGCATTTACAGGAGCCTTTGAATTTGGACAGACGTCGTCATCTCACAGTGATGTAATCGGCCTTTAAATGCGGCCTCCAAATGATGCAGCCCCTGAATTTGTGCACATCTCTGGTCTAATAAATATGTTGATGGTTTGGAGGAAGTAATTACTGACGTTTACTCAGAAAGATTAACTTGCATAGATCTGTGGTCAGTGGCCATGATGTATGAGTGTGTGAATAAAAAGGATACAGTAGGCTATATGTTTAGCCTACATTCAGTGATGTAGTGCCTGCTGAACTTTTTAAATTCTTGAGGAGGGGAAATGATGACCCTGACACCTTAATAGTCAAAGTTTCTGCAGCAACAGTGAATGTGCTGCTGTCTTTAAGTTGCACAGAGCAAGGTTTCTTTTCATTAGGTATTATTTCCTGTCATTTACTCCTTGGAAGATAAATAAAAGTAGTGAGCTATCATCTATCACCAAACTATTAGTCACCACTAGTGACGTCTACCATATAAAAATACTAACATTCCATTTTTGGCATTGTGATTGCCGTCAGCGTCGTCCTCGACATCTGTATTTCATAGAAGTGAAGCTGAGACCTGGACTGCACTTCCATGACTTTCATTTGGTGATGCAGCGAAGAGGAAAATGTGCACAGTAAAGTCAAATCTAAGCTTTAATTTTATATTAACCATTGGATCTTTGTGGTCAACATGGGAGTCTGTCATCACAGTGATATATATAAAATGAGGACAGTTTCCAAAAGAAAAAGGACTTACATTGTAGAACGGGCACGTTTCTCGATCCAGTATACCAGTGATACGTACAAACCCAGTGATTCGGTCCACCACAAAGAGGTTCAGTGGTTTTTGGTCCGCTCCTTCTCCAGAAAGGAAATATTGAACCATTTCATCTTTGTCTTTATCAGAGCGTATCTGGAAACAAATCAGGGGAAACTAATTTTGAGTAACACGTTTGTTTTGAAAGGAATTCAGATTAAATGAGTGTTTACTTTAAATTCCATGGCAATATTTTCAGTGTGGTATTTTGGCCAGAAATTTCCATTTTGGCTTTGAATAAACCATCAGCTGGTGGTCTTTTCTCAACATCTAGTCATGGTTAAAACATAATTCCAAAATGAAAGTCGAACCAATGTCTCAGAAATTACTTTGATGTTGGGTTGAGGCGCTTCAAATGCAAGAAAAAGTTTGTGTTCAAGAACTGTTTTCTACTGGAATTACAAATTACTTTTATTAAACAAGAATCGATTATTAATTATATGCTAAAGGAATCCCACCATAACAGCTACTGTACAGACCTGAACAATGTTTAAATTTTTCATTTTACTCTTGAAAAGAAAGTGTGCTTCATGCAGAATGTTCCAAATTTAGTTCAAAAACTGCACCTGTGATTTATGGCTCTGACCATATTGGACATGAATAGGATCAACAAATTCTCTACAATTTCCTGTAATAGCAGATCTGCACTGACAGCTGTTTCACTGGCCAGCTGTAATTAACGAACCCGGGACTTGGGGTTGTTTTAAAGTCTCACATTACTGGTCTTTTTATTTTGACAGAAGTTAAATATCAGCCTGTAGCCCAGAGCCAAATCCTCTTATCTGAAGACTCGAATGTTTGAAATAGTTTCTTTTCAAGTGGAAACAGGTTTTAACATTACAGGCTTAGTAGAAATGATGTGACAGAAACCAAGCACCCACTATTCCACCATATAATGTACATATGATGAACATCTCCTGAGATTGGCACCAAAGATTTCAGTGTGTTGAAGCCAAGAGACCTTTGCAATGTGTGTCAAATGGGTGTAGTCAGTGTTCTCCATTAGCTTTGTAGGAGGAAGGATCCATTCCCTTCGATTCCTCCTCAGCTCCTTTGCCTTCTCCTCTCTTGCCTCAGAACTCACCAACTGTAATGACAGAAGTGCAAACTTAGCCCATGACTAAACCGCAGGATTGATTTTCTTGTTTCTCTCACACTGTGCTATTTGTGAACCACCAGCTTTGTACATAGCATACACCTGACTGCACTTTGACTAGTACATTATACCTTTAAAATAACAGTTAATTATATTATATTGATATTAACATTCAAAAAAAGAAAGAAATATTTTTATTTTTATTTATTTTTTTGCTTTTTAATTTTCAACTTTATTCTCACAGGGTTTTTTCACTACTACTCTCCCACCCCTGGCTCTATATTGTTTTCATGCCTGTTTTCATGGTCCTAGTTGTGTTTTGTGTTTTTTGAGCTTCTGTTGTTGTTGAATTTTGTGTTTCTGAGTTTGCCGACGGTTTAGATTCTTAGTCTGTTGTAGTTTTCTGGATCTTGCTCTTCGCTGTAGTTATTTGCATTTAATTCCTCCTTCCCTTCAAATCCCCGTGTCCCTATTGTGCTCCGTGTTGTGTCACATCTGCATTGCTATTTACCTGTAAACTCACTTCCTGTTTTATTTTCCTAGTCTCCTGTTCCATGTGTGTTGCTTCCTCTTTGCCTCGTTAGTGTCATCCTGTCCACCTGATATCTCGTTATCCCTTGTGCATATATTGTCTGTGCTTTCCCTTCCTCCCCGTCGTGTTGGTGTCATTGGCTTACCTTCTGCTGCGTGCACAAACGCTTGTCTGTGTATATTTCTGATTAAGTGTGTTTTGTAGTTTGTTCTGCTGGCTCCTGTCCAGCCCTGTTAAGTTCAGTGTTTCCAGCAGTAAAACTGTGAGTTTTGAGTTAAAGCCTTGTCTCTCATGTCCTTGCATAGGGGTCCTCAACCTGCCTGCCACAGCTGGTGCATGACACCTTTTTTCTAAAAAAAAAAAAGCTTTTGTAAGCTATGGAAGCGTGCTATGCAGTCAAAGTTGGGCCAGGACAATCAAACTGGATCTCACAGTTTATGGCACTTGTTCATATCCAGTATGCAACAAAACCACCTGAACTAGCAAAACTACAGCTTATCAAAACAGGTGCTGTGCAGCGGTTAGCACTGTTGCCTCATAGAAATAATATTGCGTAAGTGCATATAAAATAAAAGCACTGTGTGAATAAGCAAATATGGCTGATAGTCTAATGACTCTGAGTGAACTAGAAGCAGTATATTAATGACATTCATTTTACTTACTTTCCCAAACTCTGGGACTTTTTTCCATCACAAGTTACACACACCAGCTGTTCTGTTCCTTCATCAGTTTTTTGTCTCTGTGTTTATGAGAATCATACTTCATATGGAACGTGAGAATTTAATATGGCAACTTTTAAAAATATTAAGCTTTTTTCACTTTAGTCTAATAAAATGGAAACCTATACTTATCTTAAATATACAGCTGGCCTAGAAGGCTATAGAGTGAAATTAATAATTTAATCCACGGACTGATTTATGTGCGTTGGCCATTATTGTTGGGAGTACATAATGATATTGACTTGATTAAAGTGTTAATACTAATGAAGCCAGAGTACCCAGAGAGAATCCATGCACAGAAACGATGTGAGAGTCCACACAGAAAGGGCCTGGCCTGCTGCCAGAGTCAAACCTACCACCCTTTTGCTCTCAGGTAACAGTGTTAACCACCCTGGGTGCCCCCACACATGCATTGGTTGTTACTATTGACTTTGACTCTAATTATAATATGCTGATGACTAGATCATGATTGGCTTCAAGTATAACATGTGCTCTTTGAGTTTCTCCTCTACATAAAAAAACAAATGTCTAAGCAAATGTCCTCCACCCAACTCAATCAGTTTTTAACTTTAAGAGCTCAAATAAGGGCTCAATTTTGTTGTCAGTAATTTTACAAGTATTTTATTTCTTAACTGTTAAGGTAATTAAAAATTAGAAAAAGTATTAACTTTCTGAAATTTCTAAGAATCATATTTAGTAGAATATTTGCTATGATTGGTGGTTAAGTTTAATAAGGGTGTAGTGAAGGAGGTCATGCAGAGCGCTGGCGTGAGAGAAGAGAACGTTAAGAACAGGACGCCTTCTTACCTTCTGTGGCGATCTCTAAAGGGAGCAGCCAAAAGAAGTGTGCCCTTGTACGTTACTGATATAGTAGTGTAAGGCTGGATACTCACCAAGGCCAGTAGTGATAAAAGCAGCTGGCTCACTTCTGTAAGACAAAACTGCACCATGATTGCAGGGAAGCTTCGGGGGGTATGCTGAGTTTTGAGGTGAGTTGAGGTGTTAATAAAGAACAAACTGGTGGGCTGTATGCAATATTTTTAAAGTCACACCCATATAACTTTTAAGTCCATCCCTCTATATCAGCAACTCAATCACAGTCATGTGCAGACTCCTACTCAGTTTGTTTCATATATGTTGGCATATGAGAGTTGAAGGTGTGTCTGTTAAGCACAATAATTTGAAAGGTAAGATAAGGCAAGGCCTCAGGGTTGAACACTTGGCAAGAGAATAGTCAGGTACAGCACACGCTACAACACTTTGTGAAAAAAATCGACTTTTCAAGTAAATAAATAGTTGATCTTTTTCCAGTGGCAGTGGGTTTTCCATAGTGCTTATTTATGTTTAAGTCTGTTCAGAATGCTTTGCAATGTACGTTCGCTGAGAAGAGATAGGATGGAGCACAAAAAAGAAATGAATTTTTGCCCATAGGACAGACGGACAGACAGACACAGCACCGTGAGGGGAGCTGCTGACAACAACCCGACAAAGAACTGACAAAAATCTAGACAATAAATACACATGAGATAAAGAGAGGAGAGCGGAAGCAGCTGGGAAGAATAGGTGGTCAGAATACAATAACAAGACCATGGGCAGAGGCAGGGCAAACCAAGCAGTTCAATTCAATTCAATTTTATTTATATAGCGCCAAATCACAACAAACAGTCACCTCAAGGTGCTTTATAAGGTAAAGACACTACAATAATTACAGAGAAAACCCAACAATCAAAACGACCCCCTATGAGCAAGCAGCTGGTGACAGTGGGAAGGAAAAACTCCCTTTGAACAGGAAGAAACCTCCAGCAGAACCAGGCTCAGGGAGGGGCAGTCATCTGCAGGACAGTGCAAGAAACGGTCTTTGACAGAGTGGGCAGGCAAACACACCTAGCAGTTGCTGGCTGAGCGACACACACAGCCTCCGGGAGGGTTCTAAGACAGAAGGCCCGCGCACAGTTTTGCTATTACTAGCCGGTCCAGCAGCATGGCAAGGCGTCAAATTAGCTGATTCAGAAACATTATTCAAATCTGTAACGACCATCGACATAGAAACACTGTCAGAGAGACTGGATCCGGGATTTCAGGGTGAGAAACATGGATAGCAGTCTTTGAGTGAGCTGGCCGATCCACACAGTTAGTTTTAGGGGTATTCAGCACACAGATTCAGATAAACAATGTTCCTGAGCTAGTTCTGTCTCAGATTTGGCTGACACAGAAAACCCATTCCCAGAACTGCCCAGACCCGAGGCAGAAAATACAGGCGTAAATGTGACAGAATCGAGAACAAAGTATTCAGTCTTTAAGTGGTTTGAATCAAAAACATAACACATTGTCACCCCATCTGTCGATTCTGTAACCCCAAACGCAGTCTTGCTTTTGGCCTGCTCTGACTCCAAAACTCTATTTTACTTAGATTACTCTCACTGCTTCTATTACTGAACCAGGAGCAATTGTCTCTGTCTTTTCTGGACCAAAGTGAGCATGAAGGAAAAAGACTTTCTCGTTCACAGTTACGGTTGGTTCAGGAGACCCAGTGTCAGATGCTGGCCCAGCATCATGAGAAGCAGGGAGGCAAAATGGGATTGTGCCGAGCACACAGCATCAGCAGTCTGGGGCTGCCGGTTCCGTCGTCCGGAGGCCCGCTTCTTCCTGCAGGGGCGACGGCGGTGATGAGTCGCCGGACTGAGATGCTGCTGGAGAATAATCTGAGGGAAGCAATGGGGTATTTGTATGTATGCCTGTATCTATCTAGTTGTTCGAGAGTCACGTATCTGAAAATTCATTTATATGATATGCCATTTATTTTCATGCAATCACTGGTGCCTATAAAATGGCATAAGCCTAAGCCGGCACGAACACAATCTGTGAAAGTAATAGGCTGTTTTACAGTCCCTTTCAATCACGTATCAAAGACACAGTGAGCCAAGAAAGCAAACACACAAGAACAGATTGGCAGATCTTTGGACTGATGTTGATATTGATGTGTTTTTACTAACACGCTAACACCTGCATTTGCATAGTTCTGCTATACAAACACAGGTGTTAGCCTGACGCGGCAGTATGCACAGTTAGCCTTTGGGCAAAACAGATCGCATTCCTTATTAACAATGGCTTGTTCATAAAGTTTGAAGTCTCAGTATGTGAAGTCATACACAAATTTCACATGCACCCTTAATTTATACTTCAGTAACAGCTTGTTTGGTAAACGTCAGACGGCTTAAAGTTAGATTATCTGATGATTCTAAACTGCCCATAAGTGTGAGTGTGAATGGTTGTCTGTGTCTCTGTGTTGGCCCTGCAACAGGCTGGCAACCTGCACAGGGTGTACCCTGCCTCTCGCCCTATGACAGCTGGGATAGACTCCAGACCCCCACCCCCGTGACCCTGCAACAGAGAAGCAGAAGAAAATGGATGGATGTAAACATTACATGACATTTTAAATTACTATAATCATCATTTAAAAAAACAAAAATGTGGATACAAGCAAGCAGATTGAGTTTCCTCTGCACGGTGGCTGAGCTCATGTAGATAAGATGAGGAGTTCTGACCTTCAGAGGGACCTTGGAGTAGAGTCAGTGGGAGCCAGGCGGTTAGGGTCTATATTCAGCATGAAGTTTAAGTTTAAGAGCTATAGCCGTGTTTCTGTGTCGCAACAGTGAAACTGGCTCACATCCAAGGCAGGTGTTCAGCCCTGGCAGCATGTTCCAACTTCAAAGTGACAGTGACACCTTTCATACCTACTCTTAGAACTTTATGAGCAGAGGATTCTGATTAATTATATTGTGCAATATGGAGATAGATTTCTCCTTCCCAACATGTAAATCTACAGAACAGAAACATTTGGACACTGAAAGGCAAGTAATTAATTTCTTTTAAATAAATTATAACATTATATACAATTTCTGTAAAGGCTCTGGATGCTTTTCATATTGGCCCCTTCACTTTATTCTTAGAAAAGATTATTATCATATTTATGAAAATAACAAAATTTAAGTTTAAAGCTCACAGTCACCTCTCCCTCATCATGTCAGGTTAAAATTAAAGTAAAATAAATAAATTACTTTTTAAATAAAAAAATTAACAGTATTCAGTGTTGGCAGTGCCAATGTGTAATGTTTTAAATAACAATAAATATCCTTTTCATTATTATTGCCAATTACACCCCTACCCAAGACATATACTCACCATTTTAAGACACGAATTATGACATATTTTCTCCGGCTTATCCTTCATCCAATTAGATGGGTCAAGATCAGTGGCACGATAACTGTTTATACACAAACACATGCACCCTATGATGGCATTGTAATTTAATGCTGTTTAGTTTATTGGGATGCCAGGTTTGCACACTTTAGCACTTTGCATGGTGGCAAATTGCTATGTCTTGGTGGTGGTGAGGGAGGGGTTGAAAGAAAAGAAAATCTTTTTTTTAACAATAACAAAACAGGAGCAAACATGTAAATAGAAATAAATCAGCCATAACAAAAAGAAGACAACAGTCTGCTTCTCCAATTTGATATGAGCCAATCCACATTCTTTAAAATAAAAAGTATTGTTATCAGTTTCAGTCCTTAATAATTAGTCTATGAGTTTTTCCCCACGAAATAATATATTACTGGATGTGTGCTGACAGTTCCTGTGGCTCTTCTCTCAGTAGCAGTGACTGGATAATGTTGAATGCACTTGAGAAGTTTAAGGTTATCTTCACCTTGCAGCCATCACTATCTAGACAGGTTTAAACACTTTGCAGTATATATATGACTGTGTCATCCACTCCCAGATTTGATTGATGTGTGAATTGCCGAGGATCGAGAAATGTTTTCACTTGCTGTCTCAGGCCACCAAAGACTAGTATCTCCAGCATCTCATGAAAAGTCAGTAATATTCTCTCATGGGTAAAATCAGCAGTAATAATGGTAAAACATCTAGGAAGTTGGGTTGAGCAGGCATGCTACAGTGGAGTGAGTGATGTCACCTGATGGTTGTTTATAAACAGCAACAACAAAAACAGATGAGAATTCCCTCAGCACGCAACATGGATGCATTCCAGCAGTTTAATATTCGGGCCACAGAAAGACTCCTTCACATCGATAACTCCAGGATTGCACCGCTTTTCTTTGTGTGGCAAAGAAAAGCGGTCGAAAACTACACGGGTTCCAAAATGCACCCCGGCAAGACAGATGGTTTCAACAATAAATACACTTTAAATAAAATAATAAGTTGAAGCCCAGAGCACAATTACAAATAGACTGTGGTCCTGTCTATCAGACCGATGTCCTCAGATTGAGCACACACACCAATTTATTCACAGTCTGGACCCTGTTTGGACAAATGGAATAAAAACTGAATGTTTAACAGTATTTCCTGAAAACCGTCTTTTGTCTGATCATTTCTTGTTACGTTTTTTTTCTTTTTTTTTTTCTTCTTTTTTTTGAAAAATTAATTATTATTTTGGGTGAAGCTGTAGGTATTAACTTTGTCTAATAACATTTTGTCAAAACCTGGATTTCCTCCATTAATGTTGAGTCTTAAATTTAAACAAATCATTCTGGTTATTTTGGGGGATTATCATTTTCGTGTTTTGGCACTTGCTGCCCTATGCAAAGAATGTGATACATGTGTACATAGCACTGTTGCTGTGCTAACTTGCCTCCTATAGCAAACTACTGTTTGTATTCTACATCTTGAGCTCCTGTCCAATAGCACTCGGCCGGGGCCGTAACACCTGGCGCCATAACCAGGTGCTGAAACCAGTTGCAGAAGCCATCAGCAAGGGGATCAGCAGCTGCAGTCGAGTGTGCAACACCAC
>JAVDPK010001430.1:703045-745462 GCA_034780415.1 Cichlasoma orientale | reverse complement strand
GCCTGGAGGGACAAGTTCAGAAAACGGGCTCAACTCACCCATGTTTAGCCAAGTTTCTGTCACCAGGAGAAAGTCCAAGCCTCGAGAGGTGAAGAAGTCATTCAGAATAAAAGTCTTATTGGCTAGCGACCTAGCATTAACCAGGGCAAGCCTGACTAAAACAGAGTTGCTATCCGGCTGCGATGCACGGTCCAGGGGGCGAAGATTCCGGTGATCTATACGAAGGGATGCCGAGGAGGCCGCGGAGCCACAGGTACAATCCACTGATAAGCAGGTTCCAGTGACCGCCAGGATATGGTCTACTTGGGGTCCGGGGCAAGTCCGTTCAGAAAATTGCGGGGATCAACCATCGGGGAGGCCGCCAGGTAGTGTTTAAACTTAATGGACACACCGCCTCGTTTCCCCCGTTTTCGGTGGCGTTTCTTCTTAGCAGGAAGACAAGGTGGACCGCGGCGAAGGTACAGAGGTACGGTCTCCAGCACAGGTGAGATTTTAAAATCCTGACGTCCTGGAAGCAGTCGATATTGCTCTTCAACGATGACTTTGATAGTTAGAAGAAATTCGGGGTCATAAACCAAAAAAAGTGGAGGCATTATTGAAGAAAAGCAAAGCGAAAATAAGCAAAACAGTAACAGCTGACGGCAAGCCACACACTGCGCAATCTTGGATCGTCTTGTTAGATGAATTGTTGATTCTAAATTGAACATTAGTGTGGATGTTGTCTTAAGAGGTTTCTTTCCTCTGATCTGCATGTTGCCCTGAGCCTGTCGTCCTTTGAAAAACAACCTTTAAGGTCATTTTTGCAGGTTTTTCATGTTACCACCAATACCTGCATTTTAAAAAAAATTATAGGACCTCCTGCAGTCGTTCACGAAGGGGTATGTTTTGGTTTTCTCAAATTCTGAAGAAATACATAAACGGATTTTCTCAGATCTCTGAAAAGTCTGTGGGGACTAAATGGCATTAGATGCCACGGGAAAAGCTTAAACATTAAATAAACTACGTGACAGTTAATCTTTTATTGTATTTACTGCCACAAATAGATTCTTTTATATTGAGTTTTTTAGCCTCGGATAGACAACAAATTAGCACCTAAGCTTCATTTACCTATAAAGTGACCTGACGCCTGTACAGCACAGATTGGAAAAACATGGAATTTTTTTTTAAATTATATACTATATCAGGCTGCTGCCACTGCAACCCAGCGCCAGATAAGAGGGAAAAAATGGATGGATGGATGGATGGATGGATGGATGGATGGATGGACAAAGATTAATATAATGTTCTGAAGAACATTATTTTTTTTCTTGCTTCCACAGGACATTCTGAAACATTTAGAATCGCCTTGTTTGGAGAGAAGCCTGATTTAATGAACAAGGTTGAAGATGGAATCCTTGAAGGAGCTGCTACCGTTACGGCACCATCTGACTTTGAACTGAAAGAAAATGACTCGTTCAGGATCATTAGTGCTTGTAATTTCTTTGAAGTATGTCTGCATCCAGACCAGAAGATTATCGACTTCATGGCACTTTCATATCCTGGTCCTCATCAGTTCATATTGGCAATAGAGTCAGAAAACGCACAAGAAGACAAAGTTGCGGATCAAATTTCTAAACTTCAAGAGATCTTTGGAGATGATGTCACAAAAAATGTAGTTATTGTTTCAGAAAACCAAGAAAGCCACAATTTTCTCAAGAGAATGAAAGAGATATTCCATGTGCAGACGACAATAGTGGGTAAAAATCTTGCCTCTGAATTGAAGGAGTGGTCTTCAAAGCGTCAGCCATTCCAATTTAACTACAAAAACTACAAAGACATTGTGAAAAAAAGGAAAAAACAGTTGGAAAGCACAAGGTAATTTTTTCCACTATGTTCATTACTGTATGGGAATGGCAAGCTTTAGGCCCCAGTCACACCAGCCTTCAGACCGGTTTGCAACCACCCACCAACCACTAGTCACTTGGGAACAATGAGTATTCCCAGACCAGCTACAAGTGGTTGCTGGAAATCGCTGACAGTAGTGAAATCAATTACTAATTGTCATACAGGCTTAAAGACTAGTGAGTGACACCGTGGTAGCCACCAATTGCTGCACCAAAAACCTCCTTGAGATTGCTTTGGTTGCTACCAGATTGCCTTGTCTTTGTATAGAAGATGCTGAGTAGTCTGTAAAACACAACCACTTATGGAATCGTCTCGTCTGTCAACTATTCAATAAGGTTTCAGCAGTAAGGCATGGCTTTTATATTGAAGGTGAGCAGTTACCACTTCTGGTTTGCATTTTTCAAGTTTTACTGCCACTCAACTTGTAATCAGCAAGTGTTGCATCATGAAAACAACAGGCAAAAACGGCAATCTGCTAGTGACCAAGGCAATCACAAGGAGATTTTTGGTGCAGCACCCTCTTTGTAGATGATGTCACCTACTGACCTTCAGTCACCACTCACCAACCATTCAGGGAATATACATTTTCCCCTAGTGACTGATGCTTACCAAGAGGTTGCTGACAGGTCTGTGTGACTGAGACCTTAATAATTGCCAGCTTATTTTACCCTTTTTCCCTGTGTTAAACTCTGTGTTAAATGGATAAGGTATTTAGATATTAGTAGTCATGATGTCATAGCCATAATAATTACAACTGTCATTTCAGAAATGGATTCCTTCCTCAGAATAAACCTCAGACTACAGGTGAGTCATGATATATGTTATGATGCTGATTTATCTATTACTTACTGAATGGTCTAATTAACACAATGTAATTATGACATAAATATACAATATAAATTTGCTTCTATTCATTTGTTTATTTAAATTTCTATTACTTTGTCCATTTGATAGAATTTTAAAGTGCATTTTCTCTCTTTATGAATTGACAAACAACTAATTAAATTATAAAATATCAAAAGTATGGGCTCATTGTAAATATTAAAGGTTAATAACATCAATCATCTTTGCTGATACCTAGCTCATCTACATCCGAAGACTGAAAGGCCCCCGTACTTTGCACCATCTTTTTCATCTTTTTATTATTTTTTAAAAAATATTAATCACAGAAGAAACAAGAAATTGTAACCAGAAACAACAAGTCTGCTCCTTATATTCAATACAATCCACAATGCTTACAAGAAAAAGTCTACATATATCGTCTGTATATAAATGAAATCATTAATACACCTGCACAAAAGACACCTGTAAAATATATGACACAATAAATACATCCATACATCCAATTTTGAAAAGATTACAAAACAAAAGGTTAAAAAAAATTCTAATCTTCAAAGCATCCATAATTCCTGATGCCACACAGAGGAATAGTTGGGAGCTCCAAATATAACAGAATATTTGTTCTAACTCCATCTTTCAGGTGGAGGTGCCCACAGTTCTTTAGAAACTGTGTTCAACATTGTTCTACTGGGAAAAAGCGGGACTGGAAAGAGCGCGTCGGCAAACACCATCCTGGCTGTAGAGAATACCCAGAATTCAATCTTTCCAACACTGGTCATTGGGAGCTCACAGCAAGATTCAAACCAACATTTCCCTTCCTACCCAAGCTCCACACCAGTCACCACCAAATGTGAGGTCAAAATGATGAAGGTTGGGGCACAATTTGCAGTTGTTGACACCCCAGACTTCTTTTATGAAGAGGAACATGTGCTGGAGGAGCAGCTGAAGGACTGCAAGAGGTACTGTCAGCCAGGGCGGTGTGTGGTGTTACTTGTGGTACAGCTGGGCAGGTTCACAGAGGGCGAGGCAGGAATATTAGAGAAGCTGGAGGAACATCTTGGGTGGAGAATCAGGGATCGCACTATCATCCTGTTTACACACGGAGAAGATCTGAATGTCGATGTGGAGAAGTTTATCGGTGAGCGGAGTCACCTCAAGCACATCGTGGAAGCTTGCGATGATCGTTACCATGTATTCAAGAACACCACCAAAGATTCCAAACAGGTCATCGGACTCATCAAGAAATTTCCAGACTTCTTTCCAAACATCCAAGAAAAACACCAATCTTCCCAGTGCAGTCTGAGTTAGTTTTATACCAAATTCCCAAATAAGTTACAGCAAGTAATCCTTTGATGCAGTATGAACTTAGTGCTATTGCATGTATTTATCTTAATGTCCTTTTTGTTTTACTATTTCTAATCTTTAAGTTTCCTGCATACTTATTTGTATTATTTTCTTATAATATCAGGATATATTAAAGCTAACAAATTATTCTTATTCACTGGAAAAATCATTTTGAAGCTCTGGAGTAGCATGAGGCGCTGATGGGTAAAATATGATGTTACAGCCACTTTTATATCTATACAAATGAAAAGGGAATTCATTAAATAATAAATTCTACTTAATCCAGCAATCATGTTGAGTCTACTTGTTTAAGGTGTGTTGTTGTTGTTGTTGTTTGTTTGTTTTTTATTATTTCTGCCCTGTTGTGGCAATTTTATGGATTTATGGATTCTTTATCATTATTATTTAATCACATATCTACTTTCCAGTTCTCTAAAACAAAAAGTTAAACTTAAGAACAGCAGCTTCAAGCAGGACAAAAATCACGTGAAAACATGAAGCATTAATTTTAATTATTGTAGGTGGTTCCAGGAATCTTTTACTGACATTATTAGCTTTATTTTAAAGTGAACCAATGAAAACTGTGTGCTGATGTCATGTTTGTCACACGAGTGCTTGCTTGAAGATGAAAAAAAATGTACCTTTTGAAAAAAAAAATTGTTACCACACAAGCACGTACGACATTACATAATGTGATATGAAACTAAATATATGCTCCTTTCCTTTCTCAATAAATGACACCTGCAGTGCAGCATGAATGAATGGATGACTCTTTATTCAGAATGCAGCTCGTTTTCCTGACACATGTGAAGATATTTACAGTGGCTTTATGAACATGTGCTTGACTGCTGATCCCATATTGGCTTCTCTTCATTGGCTCCCTGTTAAATCCAGAATAGAATTTAAAATCCTTCTCCTCACATACAAGGTCTTGAATAATCAGGCCCCATCTTATCTTAAAGACCTCATAGTACTGTATCACCCCAATAGAGCACTTCGCTCTCAGACTACTCATTTTGACTGTTGGGTTTTCTCTGCATTATTGTAGGGTCTTTCTCTACAATATAAAGCGCCTTGAGGCGACTGTTTGTTGTGATTTGACGCTTTACAAATATAATTGAACTGAATGGAATTTCTGCTAAACATGATGAAATAATAAATAACAGTAATAGTAATAGACAATAAAACAGTGTTATGGATGTGTCTCTAATATCCTGCTTTATTACTAAAACTGCTATGAACCAATTTTCATGTTCAAGTGCATGTAGAAAATACAGTCCCATTCAAAGGCTTTTTGTAGTACTTAATAAAAATATAAAATTACAATCTGCTTACATCACATAACACCTGTGATGAACAGATGAAGCTCACTGAAACATGAACAGAAACACAATCATCACACTGAAGCTGGTGCTATTTTACACCAACAGCTAGAGGCAGACTAAAAACAAACTTCTTCAAACAGAACAAAAACAATTAGAACTAAACAAAAGAGATACAAAAAAATAACTTGTTGATACAAACAAACATCGACTCATTTCATTAAAAATCTACTTTGTTTTCGGATAAGTTAATTTCACAGCTTATTATTTAAAACTAATTACATAGATCGGGTTAGCACATTCCACAGCTGAGATGGTCCGCAGGTTTGAGCTGATGTTTCTACCAACTGTCACATGTGAGAGCTCCAATAAAACAAAAGAAGCTCTGCATGGATAAAATTGGATATTAAACTATTTTCAAAGGAAATTAAAAAAAAAAAACAAGACAATTAAATACTCAATAAAGACTGAAGTTACACAAACCACCTGCTGAACTTCAGTATACCATAGCACTATCATAGAATTGGTGGAAGTTATGATTATGATCTAATTTTTGTTGTAGTGTTGCGGGTAAACTGCAGTGTGACTGTGGGGGTGTAGGAGGCAGGTGGGGAGGTCTATTAGCCTCAACCAAGTAGTTCTGTAGCCTAAACAAAATAAAAGCTACTTTTGTGTTAAAATACAGAAATTAAAAGCCAGCTTTTCCAGGAGGACACACCTGCTTGCAGCCTCACAGCATCTATTTCAGACTTTCTGTTTCTGTTACCGAGTCACAGACGAGCTGAAAGATTTCAGTTTGTTACAATGAAACAACAACAGGCTTATCAGCAGCTCATCAATCATCTGTGAAGAATGTTAAACCGTACTAACCTCAATGAAAGCTGCTTCACAAAGTTTGATTGATTGACAAGAAGCTCAGCAGGATATTTCACGTATTTCACAGGATATTTCTGACTGGCTTTCAGTCACACTCACAAAAGCATACACACTGTTAAATCATGCAACCAGTCAGCGTAACACAGATTCTGTCATAGCAAAGGATTAAAATGTTGTTTTAGAATATTCTTTACGCATAAACGCACACAAAAGTACCTTCACAGTGTCATATGGAGTTTTTGGTTGAGCCATTCCAGAAGAAGAGGGTGTGCTTCCAGAAGGTCTGCTAGTTTCAGCTGCAGTAGTGACATCTGAAGGAGCGGAGTTATAGGTACCATTTTTTAATGTACGGTATTCTGATGTTTGTTTGACACAATGAAGTGTTACAGCTACCATGATTACAGCAACGGTACTGTCTGATCTACCTTCTTGTACTGGTGAGGATGCCTGTAGTAATGATTGTCTGGCTCCTGCCTCTGGAGGTGAGGATAAGGATGGGTTAGAACACATGTGTCAGACTCATGTTGTTATTATTAATGGCCATGAGTAAACAGCGCTCCCACCACCTATAAAATAACTCCCACAATATTTTGCAGCAGTTGCCGTGCAGGCCAAGACTTGTGCACTAACCTGTTTTACATGTTATCAATGACACATTGATGAGTGATCAGGGGATAAAAACATTGATCAACACTTTTTACAGTAATATTTAAGCTGCCTGACCCCCAAAAATGGCCAAATGAAAAGTGGAAAACAGGGATTTTCCAAACGGGTGGAGGCAGAGGACGTGATCGCTGACATCGGCGGTAAACCGTCTGTCTCTTTTCCTCGCCTGTGATGTGCGGGGAGAAGAGCGGATTGGTGGGACAGATGCGGGAGGCGATGCAGAGGGAGAGCTGACAGCATCACTGTCACACGGCAGGAAATGCTGCAGCAAAGTCCTGAAGACAGAATGCATCATAAGAACCGGAACACAGACAGTGAACTTTATAAGAGCCAAAGCTTTAAATCTGAGGAAATAGCTTCTGAATTTGGTGATGTGCTTTATCACACAGGTGCGATGAGCTACCTGAGGGAATCTGTCAGTTTCTTAAAAAGTAAAGAAGTCTCAGCAGGGCTCCGGGATGAAAGGTGTCTGTGAGTCGGCTTTTCTCTGCAACATAATGAAGAATCTTAATGTGTTAAACCTGCAGCTTCAGTGACAGGACTGCGTGATCGTGCGTGTGATTGCCAATAAGAAAAGTCAAACCAGGTCTCCACCTCTGTGTTTGCAGCTGCGCTTTTTGCTGAGAAACTGGACACACTGTGCAGTTCACGCAGCGTTTTTCTGACTGTGAAGCGCAGAAATTCAGTTTTTATCTGAAAAATGTGCAAATCTTAATTAATTTGAAATATTTAAATTTTTCATGTTATTTTTGAAGAAAAATATAATTTTATATTTAATAAATGTGTTGAGGAAAAGGTGGCTGTATTCTGGCCATTCAAATTAAAAAAATAATTTTTAATCCTGTTCGGCCCACAACTGATTTTGACACCCCTGGGTTAGAACAACAAGCTGCAGCACTACTCAGTAATACGGACCGCTCTTTGCAAACGATGAAGATGATTTGAGTTGTACTAATTTGATTCAGCATGAAAGTCCTTTGGTGGATGACACTCCTCTATGTCTGCCTTACCTTCAGCAGCCTGTCTTTACCATGTCTGCATGCTTAAATGCTTTGAATTGTTGACGTGGTATACTGGTATTGTATATTTGGGTAACAAACAGGTTGAACAGGTGTATCTAATAAAGTGGCTGCTGAATGTGGTTTGCATGACTTTACTAGACTATACTGAAGTTTTTCCAAGTTCTCAGATTATGTTTAATTTTCTTTATCTGGTTTCACAAGTATAATTTTGTTTTTCTCCATTTCAGCAATTTTGTAAAGCTTCACATAAATAATCACATTTCACTTTTGTGTGAACACTTTTTACTCTGCAGGCCCACATGTTTGATAAAAGTACAAAGAAAATGGACGTCTAAGTCTTAAAATGGTGAAAGGGTTTTTATTCAGTGATTACGGAGATGAAACAATTGATATTTTATGTTATGAATATGTATGAGTTTGTGTTGTGAAAAATGCCTTAATTGTTTTGAGAACTGCATTAAGAGCAGTGAGAAAAACTGCAACATTGTGAGCTTCACTTTCAGAAATATGTGTAATAACACTTGTGTTTATGTTTTGTGAGCCGAGCCATTTCAGCCTAGGTTATCCAGCTGTTTGCTCTGCTGCAGAATTCTCTCGGCCTATCTCTGTCTCATGTTTGGGTCAGAGATATGAATAGCATGTTCCTAGTCAGCATCCTCACTGGCCAAGATTGTCTGAAACAAAATGACTTTTTTCCTGAGCTCAGACATGAAGGATACGTTGTTATCCAGCTGTTCTTTGGTTTCTCTGCCCGTGCTCTTCTCGGCCTCCTCAAACTTTTCATCAGTGTAGTGAGTTTCTCCGTTTGCTGCCACCATCTCATCGATCTTTTTAATCAGCTCAACAACCTGAGCTCTGTTCTTCATGTTACTGTTGTCAAACACGTGATACCTGTTACCACATCTGCTCAGCAGTTCTTTCAGCTTCCTGTGGCTGGTTTCCACATAGTGATCTATGGTTACAGCCTGCTGAGTCAGCTTGTCACCATGAGTGAACAGGACGATCATGTAGTTTGATGCCTTTGGTCCAAAAAACTTCTCCAGGGCTTCCACACAGTTTTGCTCCTCAGAGGTAAAAATGCCGATCCGAAGGACCAGCAGGAAGACGTGCGGGCCCGGAGTGGTAATCTTAATGCATTTTGCAGTTTCTTTCTTTATAATATCTGCATTTTTAGATGTATCCAGAAAGCCGGGTGTATCGACCACAGTGATCCTTCTTGTACAATCTGGAACGTTTTCAATCCCACAGGTCTGCGTCACTGACTCTGAGCTCACGTTAGACTTAAAGAGCTCTTTGCCCAGGATGGTGTTGCCAGTAGCGCTCTTCCCAGCCCCAGTTTTCCCAATCAACACAATCCTCCTTGGAGGACCTGCAGAAAGAAATTCAGGGTGTTAATATTTCTGTTGGAATTAACATATTTTCAACTGCAATAAAAATGAAACAAGTGGCACCAAAAGAACAATGACATAAAGAGGAGGTCTGAGCAGAAGAACCAACTTTACCATCAGGGATTGAATCACCGTTGCCCATCTTTATTCCTGAGTGTTTGGAGAATGAAACTGAAACTCAGCTCTGCTCTGTTTTCATGTAAAGCAGCTCCCTGCTCTCCTCCCACTGGGTGGATCTAAGCTCTCAGCCTGCAGCATATCAACAGGAGGGCGTCTGATATGTTTCAAAGCTGATTCTGTTTCTACTGAAACTCATAAAACTCAGTGAAACAATAGCAGTGTGTGTAAGAACAGTGAGAGGCTAACATGAGTGAGGAAATGTGTTACTAAAGTGAGAATGACTTTTCTGATGACAGGACTGGGCCAAAGCAAAAATGTGGACTTGACTGACACGAGCGCAGCACAAAATCAAAGACAGGAAATTTTTCAAGAATACAAAAAAACAGTAAATTTTTTTGTTTATTACTTCCTCAGAAGATCCTGACATGTTTATTATTGCTTTGGAGAGAATGAGACTGAAATCCTGCAAGGTCGCAGTACTTTTATCAACACCCCAAATGACTTTGAACTGAGAGATTTTTGTCATCCATTTTATTCCTTTCAGTGAAATTGCTTTAGGAAGAAATTTGTTGGTTTTTCCAGTGTTTCTGACGTGTGTGATGTCATGTAAATCCAAGGATATGCAGAGTAAAGGTGCAGTGGGACTAAAAATACTTAGAAATAAGTGAAATAAGAGAAATTATTTCTATTGTGAGTCCCAATACAATGATGCACAGCTCAGTGTAAATGTTCTGAAATGTTATGCAAGTGTGTTTGAAGCTTGTAACACAACAGTATTCATTATGTGTTTTTCCTCTAACTCCTCAAACTCCAAGCAGCTCATAAAGAACCCTTCCTGCACCTTAGTGTGACATTATTAGCTTTAGAAGATGCGGCACAATAAATAATCCAGTAATCCGAGCCAATGCAAGTAGAATCTCTTGATGTGTCCAAACTTCACACCAAACCTCTGCCAGATTTTCTACCTCCTTAGAGTGGTAACCTGGCTCAGTTTTACATTCCTTTCTGTGCAACCTGTACTGGTGTGCTAACATCCTCCCTCTTTGTCCTCTCGGATTGCATTCTCCAGCTTACCTCATGAAGAGGACTGCTCACCCTCCCTCAGCACCTCTTTCCAGCTCAAGGATCGGCTAGCTAATCTGGACCTCAGACTCGCCCCGGACCTCTCGTCTCTGAACCCAAGTAAGGCCTCATTTACCATCTCCTTCCCCAAGGATGGACTGCTATCCTCACTGATCCCCGAGACTAACCCTCCTCTCCTCCTTTTTAGAGCTCCGAGTAAACAAAATAAAGATTGAGTGATTCCCTCTGTGGCCTCTTGATCAGTTTCTGCCTCCAGTTCAGCCATTCGTCTTCAATTTGTGCATATTTATTTCCTTCTTGATATATATTATTTTCAACTGTTGGGGAAATTTCAAGAACATTTAAAATTTACAAGTCAGATGAAGACATACTGAAAAACTTGTTTTTAGTGTGGAGAAACTCCAAACATGTCTGTTATCCAAACAGAGCTGGGAACTACAGCCATAAACCTTTCACTCTTTGGGTCTTTATTTGAAATTAATTAAACGAATTCACTGTGAAATAGAGACTCTAATATGATGAAGAAAGCTGGTTATGAAGTTCTGGTGTGAGTCAGATCCAAGGAAATGTTGATGAGTTAAATATGGTTTTTATGTCTGTGTATACAAAGGAAAATTATTGGGACAAAAGGAGGAATTCAGCAAATAATAAACTTGTTGTATCAGTGATTTGTTTTATTTTACTTTTACTTTTTCATTATTGGCATTTTATCGCATGAACCACTTCCTAGTCTGTTTGCATCCATTTGAATTGATTTGCACTTAAAACTAAAGTCACAAAGACTGAGCTGTAGTGGTGATGAGCCTCTACAGTAGGTGTCAGGTAGAAACATCAGTTTTCTAAAGCATTTGGTTGTCTGGGTATCACAGCGGTGACACCTGGTGGTGACTGATCATACAGTTAGTGTGATTTTTTAATAAATATGGGGATGTCTCTCAGTTTGAACATATTCAGGCATGCAGAGGGCTACTGTGTTGTGTGATTAGAAATACTTTAAAGGAAACTACATTTTACACAACCACTGGTGCAGGCAAACTGCAGTGTGGGTGTTGGAGGCAGGTGGGGAGTTCCATTAGCCTCATCCAAGTAGTTTTGTATCCAAACCAAAATAAAAGCTACTTTTAATTTGTGTTAAAATACATATTTTCCCATCATGAAGCAAACTCTTCCAGGACGACACACCTGCTTGCAGCCTCACAGCATCTGTTTCGAGTCTGTCACAGACGTGCTGAAAGAGCTTTGTCTCTTTGTCACAGTGAAACAACCACAAGAGGTCCTGACAGCACGTCACTGTCATGAACAGGTTTCCTCAGGCTTCATGTTGCTCCCAACAATGAATGCCTGTTTGTACTTTAAACTAAACACAGTCTGTGTTATCAGCAGCTCATCAGTCATCAATGTTAAACCGCACTAACCTGCAAGACAGCTGCTTCATAAAGTTTAATTGATTGATTGACAAGAAGCTCAGAGGATTTGTCACATATTTCACAGGATATTTCTGACTGGCTTTCAATCACACTCACAAAAACATACGCACTTTAAAATCATGCAACCAGTCAGCATAACACGGTCAACTAGTTACTCTTATTTTGCAGACAAATAATTTGTGAAATTTACAGAAAGCCAAAACACATAAAACATGTAGTACAGCTGCAGTACTGTACATGTAACTGAGTTGTTGAGTGATGGAGTGTACGCTAACCTCATTTTTTCTCCTGCATTACTATTATCTCCTTAGACCCAAACATCCTTAAACATCCTGTTTCTTCAACAATGTAAATTTTTATGTTTATATTTATAACTGAGGCTGCTGTTACACCCAAATTTCCCCTCTGTGGGACAATAAAGGCTGCGTCATCTTCTTCTTCTTAAACACACAGCGGATGAGTAACAGTGTTGATGATAATTTGAAATCAGTGATCATTAGCAGCAGCAGTGAGAACAGGTTCTTACTTATCCACATGTAAGGATATGTAGGAGAACATGAAATCATGTTAGTGCACCTCCACCTGTGTTAATGTGCCTGTCATGGCCTCACATGCAGTTTTTATCACTTCTTTCTGTTTATCATTTAAAGATGAGCTTCATTCTTTCCTTCAGTTTCTTAAAATTACTTTCAATTACTTCATTTGAAATACTCAAATTAAGTACTCGTATCCTTTATCAAAACCCTGTGTGGATACTTCAGCTCAACATTTTCTTCATTGCTTTCATTTTGCTCTTCGTCTCCGTTCACTGAATAAGTAAAATGAGCTCATCAACATTCTGAAATGACAGAACATGATAACAATATTTCAGACTGCCTTAAATCTGCTGTTCTCATCAATCTCAACATAGCCGTGGCTGTTTTAACCTCTTCTGGCTACATTTAGAGAAGTGAAGCGATGTGCTAGCTGCCAATTCACAGTTCTTTTTTCAATCCCCAGCAACATCATTTGTAAGAGGCCCTTCAGTACTTTCATGCTCACTCAGCAATGACACATGCACAACAACAGCTCTCCTTCAGTCATCAACAACATCCTACAAAGTGGGCTTCTCACGCTCTCCGTCAGAACGGGTGCTTTGACAGGCGGAACAAATGCAGCAAACATGTTTGTTTAAATCTGTAGCTGCACGTGACAGGATATCTACTACTATACAGGACTATGAGAAGGAGGTCCTACATGTTTATGAAATCAAGAAAAAGTAGTATTTATGAATCTGTTAGTCATACAACAGATGCTGATATAAAGTGGATAGTCCAGGGCTAGTTTTTATTTATCTTTTTATCCAATTAGATATTCACCAATGGTGCCATCTTATAGAGCAGGGATACTCGCTTCCCGGCCTCGAGGGCTGGTGTCCTGCAGGTTTTAGATGTGTCCCTGATCCAACACACCACCTGAATCAAATGGTTGAATTACCTCTTCAGTATGCAGTCAAGTTCTACAGAGTCCTGCTAATGACTTCTATATTTGACTCAGGTGTGTTGAAGCAGAGGCACATCTAAAACCTGCAGGACACCGGACCTCGAGGCCTGGATTTGAGGATCCCTGTCCTAGGTCATAGGTTAATGCTCGATTTTGTAATTGTATCATCAGATCTGTGGCCGTATGTTCTGCACACTCGGGTGAAGAGAGGAGCTGAGCTGTCAATTGATCACCACGTGGTGGTGAGGTGATCAGGTGATGGGGAGGATGCCTGACAGACCCGGTGCACCTAAACGTACAGATGAGGATGTGCTGGGAACGCCTCTGACCTTGACCTCGAGGTTTTAGTAGATGCACCTATGGTATCAATTTGAAAATCCTATGTCGCCTCATTCAAGTTATCATGTTTACAGAGTTGGGTGTCCACTACACATGCCCAGTAGGGTGAGGAGTAACACATCCATCTTTTATGTACACTCTTTAACCTTTTACCTGTTGGAAAGTTGCCTCCTCCACTCCCAGCCGCCTAAACTCTGCGATGACAGCCCTGAGGAAGATCTGCTCCTGTGTTGATGCACATCTGAAAAACACATCAGGTACTTCTCCTTATGGCTGCCAGTTCACATCTCTGCAGCAAGCATTGCTAAATGTGACAAAAATGTTGCTCTCACTTGATGGCAGTGACGTAGGGAGAGGAAAACATTTCATTCAGCGCTTCCATCATGTGACTCATTCCCACCAATCCTGTGGAATTAGGATCGGAAGCCGATTGCTCACAGATCTCTGTTGCCCGCCGACAGATATCCAAACATCGGCGAGCATCGCCGGACAAAGCGGCCACCTGCCAGGAGAGAGAGGGACAGAAAATAATGAATAACAATAATGCATTAATAATGCATTAATCTGACCCACTGCGCCACTGCCACCTGACAGACCAGGTGAGATCGCATTAAAGATGTTCTGGTTGTCTACCTTCCTGCACACCAGCTGTAGAGCATCCTCCTCAAAGGCCTTCATCTTGTTCAACCTGGACATGATGATCTGCAGCAGCTGCCTGAAGCTGTACGGCTGGAATGACATCCTGGTCAAACCCTGGGGGACACACACACACACAAAAATGCTTAGTGGCTTTTTGTTTTTTTATACAAATCATCTAAATGAAAAAAATATCCATTTGTATTATCTATATTTAGATATTAAAGGATCAAGTGTGGGCCACTCATGGCCAAACTTTCTGGTGTAGTGAAAAGCAAAATGAGTACAAGATGAACTGACCTCCAAAAGACAGGAAGTAAAATGATGTGTAATCGTTTAACACAGGCTAACACGTGGTCTGAGACTTTAATGAGCTTGTTGACAATCATTAGGAAAGACCAGGCTTACTAACAATTCCCAAACTCTGTCCTAGCAATCATCCACCTTGGGCTCCTTATATCCAAATTTAAATTTGTTGGCTACAAATCAGAAGAGAGAAACAGGAATAGTGGAAGTGAAGGTTATGTGTGGAGACCCAAAAAAACATTGAGAGACCGGATTTAAAAAAAACAAAAAAACAAAAAACAGGAAGACAAAGAATATGAAAACCTTTGCTGTCATCAACACAAAATTCAGCATCAGATGTTTTTCCAAAGAACATCTAAAGAAGCCTGATGCAATTTGGAAACAAGCTCTGTGGGCGGCTGAAGCTGAAACAGAACTTTTTGGCTGAAATGAGCAAATGTTTGAAGGAAGTGCAGAACTTCCTCTAAAAACGCTTCTCTCCACTGTGAAGGACTGCTTTCGATGTGATGGAGCAGTTTGTCTACTTTTAGCCCCTCCTGAATTACTGAAGCTCATTTCTTTCACTTATATGTTCTGACAGTAACCACAGCTCGTGTTCACGTGAGGGCAGAAACATAAATCGACCAGTAAACTGTTGGCTTTGCCTTCATGCACAGCTCTCTTTACCGCAGTCGAGCAGTACATTGTCCATATCGCTACAGATGCTGGACTTGGTCTGGTTCTTTACCCAGGACCAACTGCCTGGGGTGACCCTACTGGGGATAAGTTGCCAATAACAACATAGCTTGTAGGGTAATTACATTTATGGCCTATCACCTGTGTGATAATACAATGACTTATTCCAAAGGGTTGCAACGAGAAAGCTTCTTTTCTCTTAAAAAAAGAAGAAAAAAAAAGCACAGCACAGCTTTGTAAACTGCATCTAAAGACAAAACAATATTTCTAGTGAAGATGTTTGGCAATAGTGCACAGCGCCACATTATTGAGAACAGCAGAGGGATGAGGGGTGCTGATCTGGACTTGTTCTGCAGCCACAGGACCTGAGCACCCTGCAGTGAAGGAGTCGATTAACGTATTCTATAGTGATCGAGGCCTCACCCCGGATGACCAGTACGCTGAAGGTTATTTCAGGGGTCTGAGTTTGAGTCCGCCCCAGACTGCTGCTAAAAGCAGTTCTGATTGATGACACCGTCCTTTAAAAGTGTTAGTTTTCACATGACTACAGCAGTATTTGGAGCCCCTAAAAGTCAGAAAACAAATTTACAGTAACCGTGCTCAAGTAAAAATTCTGGATCAACACTCGTCTACACCGCTCTCTGTGAGAATCAATTTACAATACAAAAGAGCAATGAGTGTTTAACATATGATGGTCACTTTCCCACATGCTCACCAGTCTACTCGCCACTCTGTTGATCATGATTCTCTCGGGCAGATCCATGGTGTTGGCGATGGTTAGCACGACCAGGCGAGTGTGACGCCGCGTGGGCCATTCGAACAGGTTGTACAGCACGTTCTGCTTCCTCGTCCACAGCAGGTCCAACTACAGCAGGCCAAAACAAATTATAACACAGGATCCGTTTTTGGTGATGTGCAGAATAGTCTGTTGTGATCTGCTGGGGGGAACAGCACTGGAGCTGGTGACATCTGCAGGCTCAATAAACTGATCAGGCACTGGACACGTCTGAAGGTGTGGTGAAGAGAAGGCAACTGAACTGTTCTCTGGTTAATATTACTAATTAAGCATGTCTATGTGCATAGTTAAAGGTTAACCTGAGATTAGGCATAAACTAAATAAATTATTTACAATGAGCTACATTTTAATTATTAGGCAAACCAACAGTTACCTCATGGTAGGAATCATTGTATCCAGATTTATAAAGGACTGGACTGCTGAACTGTTTACCTACACCAGCCAGTCACCCTTTGCACCTATAACGGCTTCAAATCTTCGGGGAAGGATTTGCACAAAGTTTAGGAGTGTTTATTGGAATTTTCTGACAATTCTTCCCGAAGCACATTTGTGAGGTCAGACACTGATGTTGGACGAGACGGTTTTGCTTCGTTGAGGTCAGGACTTAAAACTCACTCATCCGTGTCTTTATGGAGCTGCTCAGCCATGGAAACCCATTCCACGAAGCTCTCCATGCACTGTTCCTGCGCTAACCTGAAGGCCACAAGAAGTTTTGAGGTCTGTAGGGATCCACAACCTTTGCACACCATTTGCCGACCTTGTTATTTTACCTGGCCTACCACTTTGTGGCTGAGTTGCTGTCATTCCCAATCACTTCCACTTTGGTATAATACAACTAAACAGTTGACTGTGTAACATTCAGTAGCAAGAAAACTTCATGACTTGTTGAACAGGCGGCATCCTATCACGGTACCATGCTGGAGTTCACTGAGTTCCTGAGAGCGTGTAGATGTGTAGGCGTGCAGAAGCAGTCTGCACGCCTACACCTGCGGCCCTTCAAGTGATTGGAACACCTGAACTCAAAGATTTGGGTGGGTATGTGAATACGTTTGGCAATATAGTGGAACTCACACATAGAAATAACGTCACAGATGTCATTTGAAAATTAAACTTCAATGAATGTGATTCACTGCAGTTTTGGGGGGCAGGGTCACATCCTGGCTGGCTGCTTTCTTTCTCTGGGGGTGGAGAATATGACGTCTGGAATCTGAGTTGATATTTATTTTGGATTAACTTACTAAATAATTAGGGTTAACATGCTATAAAGTGATTACCGTGATTTTTTTTTTCATTTGATAGTTTGAAGATACAGATTTTTATTTTTCTAACTGCTGGCTGTCAAATGGCTGCATGCAGGGATTTTTAAACTTGCCTTCATTTTTACTCTCATCAGAGACGTAGAATAAAATCTAAGAACTATAAAGGCGTGCTTACTTCATCCACCAGCAGCACAGTGGTCTCCTTCCTGTGTGCCAGGCTGCTGAATCTCTTCTCCAGCAGAGCTGCTGCATGGTCGGCTGTGGCTTTCTGACCAGTCAGTTTCTGCAGGGATAAGAGCTGTTAGTACAGTAAAACAGGTCATCTACCAATCAGAGGGTCACTGGATCGACCCCTGGCTCCTTCAGTGTCGAAGTATCCCTGGGCAAGATACTGAACCCTGAGCTGCCCCCAATGCATCCATCAGGTGTGTGTGTGTGTGTGTATTAGGTAAAACCACTGTATGAATGTGTGTGAGATTGGGTGAATAAGACCTTTAGCACAAAGTGCCTTCTAATAATACTGCCTAAGGGAAGCATGTATAATGTAAACATAATTGGTTCCAGCATGGAACCTGTAGAACTAATTAAGTTTAGTGTGTGCAGACGACTCCCCATTTACATGAACAAATTGGAGTCTATTAGATAGATGAGATTCAAACCACTGCAGCGCAGTACCTTTAATACCAACGGCATGCTCTAATCTCTGTAATAAATGCTGCTCAAGACATTATTTCATTTTTATTTATTTTGTACAGTACAGCATTAGGTCAGTTAAACGTCTAAGATGTTGATCTGGCCATTTAAGTAGCCGAGAGGGTTGTTAATCAGTTTCAGCTGCTTTGGTACTAATAAAATGAACCTCAGGTACACCAGAGGGGTAACAATGGGACGACCCCACAAGACGAGGTCAACAAGGGGCACGTGTGTGAAGTTTGATGGGTCTAGCTTGAACATTACGCATCTATGGTGTGAATTTCAACATCCCAGGGGGTGATCATTCTGGAGTTATGGTGTTAACAAGATTTTCAGAAAACTTGACCTCTGGCCTTTACCTTCAGGTGAAGGTCACCGAGACTCAAACTCATGAGATTTTTACTACCTGCATCTATGGTATGAATTTGAACATGTAGGGCTGCAAGTATCGATTATCTAAGTAATGAGTATTCTATCAATTATTCCATCGATTACTCGAGTAATCGGATAAAAAAAAAAACTGCATTCTTTAAATTAACATTGAATAATTTGTCTGAACAAAAACAAAATACAGATTTAAATTTTGAAATGTAAATAAAATAAAGATATATAAGAGTGCCGAACCAGCGTGTGGATGCACCAGCATCAATCAGAAAGGTAACTAAAGACAGAAAACTGAATGAAGATACACAAGCTTGCACAGTACAAGCTTTTGAAGAATAACTTGCTTAAGTGATAAAACAAAACTATAATTACATTCCTGATTGAAGCCTGCAGCAGCTGTGAAAAAACTCCATTCCCACCTGAAGGATTTGAACGTAGGCCTGGTGAGGGTCCGTCATTTTCATCCCGTTGATCTCAATGAAGTGGAAAGAAGGGATTTCATCCATGTTGGCCGCGTGCTGCAAACAGCGAATCACCTCGTGAACTGTCGCCGTCTTTCCAGTTCCCGGCACACCTGAGATGTACATGCACCTGTAACAACAAAAACACAGTAAAGACCACTGGATTTCTTTAAAACCTCAAAACATGTAGAACCTGAAGCCTAAAAAAATTCTCTGCTAAGACTGCTAAAGTTTCAGTTTGGGTCTCACCCTCCTGTGCGGTCAGTGATCTTGCTTTCCACGAAGCTGTAGATGTCCTGAAACTCCTGCTCCCTGCAGGGCAGAGACTCTGGCACAGAAGACACATGGAGCCTGAGTAAAGAAAAAAAAGGCACTCGTTAAAACGCAACAAGTTCAAATATCAGTCATTATTATTATTATTATGTATATTATGTGCTTGTATTGTATGGGTGGCTGTGGCTCAGGAGGTAGAGTGGGTCATCTACTAATCAGAACGTTGGTGGTTCGATTCCTGGCTGCTCCAGTCTGCAAGCCAAAGTATCCTTGGGCAAGATATTGAACCCTGAGTTGCTCCCGATGCGTTCATCAGAGTGCGCGTGAACATTATATAGAAAGCATCTAGAAAAAAGTGCTTGTATGAATGAATGCATGAATGCAAACGTGTTGTATGAAGCACTATATAAGATCTAGTCCATTTACCATTACACTATCCTATAATCTGGAAGAGTTTAGTCTTAAATGCATTAATACTATTAGCCTAACACGTGACATATTCAAGGAATAACCTGAACCTTTGATTGCTACAGCGAGGGGATGTGCAGACATGGAACAGCTCGGCTCCTCTTGTCCACAGCAAGTGGAAGCCCGACACCTAACTAAAGACACTTTAAGCTGCTTTTTCCTTTATTTTGTCACATGTTTATATTATAAGAAAAAAAGTTAAGATTCATAACAATCCACAATTTCAACTTTATAGCTTTGTTTTTAAATGGTTAAGGAATAACTGCAACTTGTGTCCGGTGCTTCCTGTCTGAGCTTCACACTAGTTTTTGACAGTATAAATAATTATATAAATTACTGTGGCAGGGACCCAAATAAGTTGTAGAAGTCTTCCATAAAAAGCACAACACTGGAATACATTGTTTTCATGTGGTTAAAGTTCCTGAGGAAGTGTCATTGTTAACAGACTGCTACAGTTTGAAGGTTAAGCACTATGTACCCGACTGCATTTTAAATATGTAGGAAATGTGGAAATATCAAGGCAGGTGTCTAAAATACTGGTGGCCGCTAGTGCTGCCCCTCTGCTCCTGGCCGTGAACTCGTCTGAGAGTTTAGTCGTATTTGCATGTAGCCTGACGCTCAGTGGCAGTATTAATATCACTCTCACCCATTAGGGTAGCAAGTAGCATGACCATGTGTGTTTGCAAAATGCAGCGGAGCCTCTCACACGACGCTGACATTAAATTAGGGAACATAAGATAAATTAAAGCTGCAAGCAGCTATGATGGGGCCCTCGCACCCGGGAGCACGCCAACCGTTGGCTGGGTTGAGCCACGCTTGGGTTCGTGGTTGCTATGGTCAGGAGTGTCACGGGGTCACCTGAACGTTTTTAGCCCGGTAAGCTACTTGGATGTTGTGTCATTCGGCCACTGAATGTCTCCTATGCCCACTAGGCGGTGTTGGCATGTGCACACCAATTGTCTGCATCCAACAATGAAAATTTCATGCTCATGGGATGATGATTATAAGTCTACTGCTAATTTCCTGTTCCCACTATGTGGCGCTCTATTATGGACTAGATGCATATAATGTATTCAGGGCAGGAGTCTTATCAAACCACTGACGTTTGGTTCTGAGGCCCTCAGAAAGGCGATTCATTTGCCCAAAAAAGAATGCAATGTCTCAGCTTTTAGAAACTGTTTGAATTTTTCTGATAGGACAAACGGTCGTGTAATTACGGTAATTCAAAGCGCGTTTGATCAGTTCACCAGCTGTTCGCGGCAAGTAAGGGCGGGTAACGGGTGTATCTCAGCGATCGGCGCTGTTAAAGGGTGAATCAGAATCAGATCAGTGATCTTTGTGTTTGATGTGGGCTCACTTGGCTCGAGCCTGCTCCAGGATGTTAGCAGGCTGTTGAGTCTGCAGGGACCTGCTGGGGATGCTGGGTGTGGCATGACGGGTGGTTCGTGGTGTTCCCTGTGTGATCTGTACAAACAGGAGAGAGATGGTAAGGAAGTGCTGATCACATGTCTGTACATCAGCGTGTACTGGACCGAGTCACCTTCTTGGCGGGAATCTTTAGTGGTGTTCTCGTTGAGTGAGGTTTCTGCCTTGAACGAGGAGTTCGAGAGCCAGTTGCAGCAAATCGGCACTTCTTCGCCGTCACCTCATCATTATCGAGCCCATCCTCATCTTCATTCTCCTCGTCACTGCTGCTCTGCAGCTCATTCTTGGATGGAACAAACTCGTCCTCATCCTCTCCAGATGAGTTCAGATCCTGCTGGTTGTCCAGAAGATTCCTGATGGAACACACAGGGCAGGCTTGGAATCTTACTGACTATTACAAATGAGTCACTAATCACTTCCTGGACCCTCTATGGTTTTAGGGAACACCCACATGGAGAAGCCACTATGCATATGACACGTACACTGACTGGCCACTTTAGCTATTTGTATTGATTAGTTGAACACTAACATTAAATCAGCCAATCACATGGCAGCAACTCAGCTCATTTAGGCATGTAGACGTGGTCCAACATGATGCCCAAAAGTTCAAACTGAGCATCAGAATGGGGAAGTGAGGTCATTTAAGAACTTTTGAATGTGGTATGGTTCTTGGTGCCAGACGGGCTGGTCTGAGTAAACAAGACCCACCACCTGACGGGGTCATCCTCCTGCAATCAATGCAAATGTGACATAAATACAGCCCCATGTCATACTACAACCATACTACGCAATCTGCTGATATTAATGCATTATGTATAACATGATTATAATCATAAGGCAACCATGTACAAAACATAATGCATAATGCAACAATGTTGTTTACATTTGGGAAAGACTGATGAGCAGTAGCTACGGCTTTAATATTGCTCACAGCTATATCTCATTGACATCATGTGGTTGTAGATGTCTGTTAACCAAATAAGGGGGAAAAAAAGGAGGAAACAACAGCATCCAGTTAAGCACGTGCATGTGTTAAACAATCCAATAGAAAGACTATTATGTAGCAATATTGTAGAAATAAACACATACATACATACATACATACCAGCAGCTGATCGGACCAATAAAACAGCTCTGGGACACGTTGAATGCATGATATGCATGTGTAACTCTTCTGGTTTATATGCAAGAAGAATTATTGATCTAGTAAGGCCTGAATTACAGTCCTATGTATGTGAGCGGAAATCCCCTCCGAACCCTACGCTGTAGAATAAGATGTAACCTGACGTGCACCTCTCGACAAATGTAACTACATATCAGGTCCATGCAGCCAGCAAGGATTTTGATTACTGTGCAGGCTTCAGAGGTGATTTCTGGTTATGCCCGGTTATGTACGTAGGCCCCACAAAGACCCAATGCAGAAGTCTAATTCAGGTCTAACTGTTGACATCACTAAATTAGCAAGTGGGCACGGCATTTAGCATTTAGAGTAGAATGGGAGGTAGAGCCTTCAGTTGGCTTTTCTCTGTAATTATTATACCGTTTTTACTTTACAATATAAAGCGCCTTAAGATGACTGTTTGTTGTGATTTGGGGCCATATAAATAAAATTGAATTGGTTTGATGTCTTTACTAAAGCCAAAAATGCATCCAGACAGACAGCATAAATGTGGAAAGTGGCAGACTGTTAGTGATTATCAGGGTTCTTTGGAAATTCTGGAATATAACGTGGAATTTTCTATGACAACATACTTATATTGGGATTGCTTACTTTGCAACAATCCCGCGTATTAACTAAATCTTTGACAACATAATGTAATATAAATAAATACTGCCATGGTCATGTATAATAAAACTGGGATTTGAAAAGGCCCTGTCATTTCTGGCAGAAACTCTTAAAACTTGAACCGAACAGATACTGAATGAGTCTTATGGCTGTGCTAGCAACAAAAGTTTCTGACTCTGTGACGATCATACTGTTTAAAGAAAAAAAAGGTTATGAGAGATGGTTAAATAATGACTTCTGCAGGAGGTCGCATGGATCACAAGGATCCGCCTCTGTACTCACAGCTGTTTCCTGATGCGCATCGATACCAGCATGGCCGATTTCCTCTTCGAGCTCCTCGGCGTTTGAGAGTTTTCATCCTCCATCTCAGCCCTGTCCACACAGCACACCAACGGTGTGAGAGGAGCAACCTGCCGTTTCTGGGTTTGTCTATACATAACCACGTATTAAATTTCATATCGGTATGAATTGATGAATATGAGTCAGGCGAAAGTTACAAACTTTCACCGTCAGTGCCGATACCAGCTTGGTTAAATTACAGCTTCACAAATTAAAGACAAATTTAAACATGAAAAAAACTGAGGTTTGCACACCCCCAACTCAAACCTTAGGCTTGGACTTTTTTTTTCAGCTTTAGATAAGGTATTACTCCACTGTGGAAGGAGACCTGGATATCAATTTTAGCATTTTAAAATAACTTTTTGAAAGCCTAGCCGCTAATGATAAATCCCATTTAAGTCAAATTAGCATCACATAGTGCAGAATCTCTACTCCAGCTTACCCTTACAGCTCACAAATGACAAAACATTCGAAATAAGGTATAAAAAGGGAAAGACTGATTATTTTTATATAGAAACCAAGCAGTTCTCAACCTAACTTTACTCTTCTCTGTGTACCAAGTTAGAGATGATTATGGGTAAATGTATGAATGTGTGTACTCACAAAACTCCAAGGGCTGGCTCCTTGGCGGTTGTCGGTTCTTTCCTTTGGGATACAGTTGCAGCTCTGATTCAAACACAAGAGACTTATTACAAAATTTGGAAACCCTCCTAGATAATAAAAGTCTCGTCGGTTCAGTGCGACGGCTACATTTAAACTTGTGTGTTCACCCTGCTGTGCAGACTCACACTTCAAACAACATTAGCACATATGTGCTGGGGGGAATTATCTCTGTGGCATCGCTCTGATGAGCTCACAGCAGCTGAGACGATGATGAAGGACTGAAGTGATAAAACAATGGGGTGCTTTTCAGTAAATCACTCTTCTACTGAACTCTGGAGCTAAACTGGTGTCCTCCCCCTTCTGATGGTTCACGTTTTCACCGGGTGGTGTAAATACAGCTTAACTGCGTGTTCACTGTCTGACTCATGCCTGCGCTCTGCCTGCATACGTATATTCAGGGTGGCTTCTCCTTTGTGTTCGCTGGTGAACCAGCCTCCATCTTTTCACCCTCATTTATCACCAAAACAGTTTCAGCCGTTTTAGTTGAGTTTCAGTTGTAAAATGTTTTATGGCAGGATTTATAGCATTAAATAAATGACTGCGTTTCAGTGTGTTTTACTGAGAGTCTGGGTCTGAGAGCCAACTCTGACCTTGTGGAGTCATCCTTGGTCGGTGACGGAGAGCTGCTCAACTCAGAGAGGGACAGCGTGTTGAGGCAGACGGAGGAGTTCTTTAAGGGGACACCACCCTGAGTGCTGCTGAGTCTGTGGTCCTTCCTGATGGGTGTGAGGCTGTGGGTGAGGGGCAGGGAACGACCACCAGAGGGAGCAGGCCTGTGAGCCAGAGTCACCTTTGATTCCAGCTCTCCATCCAGCAGCTGACTCAGGATTTTCTCACTAGTCCTCAACTTCTCTGGACCTGACCGGACAAAGATGGACAGCAAAGTTTTATTCAGTGTTTTATTCACTCAACTGTTGAAGTTCAGCCACGATTCCTAAAAAATTGGGGCGCTGTGTAAAATGTAATTAAAAACAAAATGCAGTGACTTGCAAACCTCAAACCCATATTTTAATCACAGCAGAACATAGAAAACATATCAAAAGTTTAAAATTTTACTATTTCATGAAAACTACTAGCTCAGTTTTGAATTTGATGGCACCAAAACATCTCAAAACAGGAGCCCTGTGGGCCTATAGAGCTCCACTGACAAACGTTTTACTTGTACAATATGATATTGGAGCAGATACTGATTCGGCTGTAAGTCAACCATCATTGAAGTGAGACTTTCTTTTTATTTAATTTTTTTTTAAAGAAATTTAAATTTAAAGGAGTAGCAAATTTAGCCAAAAGCTGACGGACAGCTCAGTGTCGGATCAGTTCAGTCTGTTGACGACAGCTGAGCTGAGCGGGGGGGGGGGGGGGGGGGGCAAACTGGCACAAACAAAACAAACGGGCTGAGAAACATTTGGCACATTTCAGGACAAAAAGGAAGAATCATCCAGCTTTTTGTCACATTCAATTCAAGAGTCTCAATTTCTGACGGTATGGAGACACATTTGTGCCAATGGAAGTGACAGCTCGCACATCAGAAAGGGACCAACAACGCTGAAAAATACACGAGCTTGCCAAAAGTATTCATTTACCCAAATCAATGAATTCCAGTGCTCCAATCACTTCCCTGGCCACAGGTGTATAACATCATGCATGAAAGGCATGCAGACTGCTTCCACAAGCACTTATTAAAGCAGTGGTTCCCAAAGTCAACAGTGCGGCCCACTTAAAAAGCAGAAAATCCCATGCGGCTATTGTTTTGCAGCGATTGAATTCAAAATCACTTTGTTTAAAATGACCATTTTTCCTTTAAAACAGTCTTTCATATGTTTTCTGTTCTATGGTGAATAAAATATGCAGTTATTGTTTTCATTTACATTTTACACAATGTCCTAACTTCTTTGGAACTGCAGAAACCCGTTCTCTGGTTCCACCAAGCGGTTGTGTTTTAAAAGCCTTGTGCAAACACTCACTGCTGAGTTCCAGCCTCTTACAGACTCCGGGTGTCCTGGCCACCACATTCCTCCTCTTGGCACTGAGACACTTTGAGGCTGACAGTTTGGTGGCTGAGTGAAGTGACTCAGCTTCCACATTAGCAGGTTTACCTGCACTCATGGTGGCTCTCCTGCCTCTAACGTCCCCTAATGACGCACTCTGCATGACGGTGGGGTCCGGTGTGGGCAGGCCACGCCGAGAGGGGCCTGTGGGGGTGACTGCAGACAGGGAGCAAGAAGGTGACATTGGGGGGGAGGGTTTAAGATAGCCAGGAGGTGAAGAAGCAGGAGCCGGTTCAGCGAGAGACTCTACCAGAGTGGAGTTCACCACTCTGAAGGTCTTTGAATCCCAGGACAACTTCACATACAGAGTATGTTTGTCAGTGGAGTCGGGGAATGGGGCATCACTGTCCAGATGTTTCACCTTGGAGACAAAGGGATGAAATTAAACATTTTTCATATTTAATTCTAAAGCATTTGCGATTGAAATGACATTCACCTTCACAGGCCTAAGAATGGACTCGACGTCGACCTCATTATCACAATTGCGACACTCATAGTAGAAGATTTCCTGTGGATGGGGCTCTCTGCCAAGCAACTTCAGCTTGCTCACAGGCACTTCAGACACCTGCACGAACCACTGAACTATCGCCTTCATCTGCTCCCCATTCTCTGAAAGAGACAAGACAGACAAGTCAGAGTCATATGTCTAATAACAGGGCGGGTTTCGAGTTAGGTCCAATGTCATCTGAGGTCATCAGTTTTAGTCCAACAGAAGGCCAATTAAAGTCCCAAATCAAGGTCCAAGTCACCATTTGGAAAAAAAAAAAAGATCATCCATCCATTTCTGCTTATCCTGTTCAGGGTCTAAAAAGATCATGTCAGAGCTAAATATGATCTCAGACCAGACATGGCCAGGTCTGGAGTCATTTAACCCTTGGGTTATTCAAGTCCAAGTCAATTCCCTAATCAATCTCAAATCATTTATTATCACTTAAGCCAAGTCAAAGTCAGGTCAGAAACACTTCAGAGATTTGGATAAGTCAAAGTCAAGATCCACATCAGGTCCCAAGCTATTGGTCATCAGCTGAGAAAATGACATGTCCCACATCAACTGAGCCAAATCCAAGCTTCAAATGAATTCATGAGTTCAGTGTGAGCAGGACTCACCATCACCAAACAGCCTGATGACTTTGGCCACATACGGGTTGTCTTCATCGTGCCCCTCAATGAGGATGTGTTGGCCTGTGTTGATGAGAGTAGTTCTCAAGGGACCTTCCCCACTGATTGCAACAGAGCTGAAACGGGGGGCAAAAGTTAGATTTTCAAAATAAAACCATTCTGATCAATGTTGTCAAAATGCTTTTGTCATCGTGTACGCTGAGTCAGCTGAGTCCCTCACTTTGTAGGGTTTTTTTATGACTTTTTTTTCGTAACCAAGCCAATCCAACATACGTACGATAAAGTATTTTCATAACCCAATACCAAAAGATAAAGAGGTCATCTTTCAATCACCTAATTCTCATTGTTAAAGGAAAAAGACACACACAAAAAAAAACCCATTGAAAGCAAAACGTTGTAATGTGGAAGGATTCAAAATTCAAGGATTATTTAGCTTCACCTCCGGGATCAAACCATGAAACTCTCCCTGCTGCTGCTTTCTCATGAGTTAGATGAACCCAGAATCTGTTTCTTCCTTCTCTTCTTTAGAAACATCAGGACCTCATTACATCATCGTTTGATGTTGATTTCATTTCTTTTACAGTGCGTTTTATGAGGACGATTTATTCGCAAAACGCAACGCGTCCGGTGTGTATGTAGGTTACACGACAAGTTTGCATCAGAAAGATTCGCAATTTCATCCACCGCTGTTTGTTTCACACAGAGAAAAATCTGCAGTACGGAAGTTAAAATATGCAGATGAATTGTTAATACGACAGAAGTATTTCTTATCCGATTACTCGATTAATCAATAGAATAACTGATAGAATACTCGATTACTAAAATAATCAATAGTTGCAGCCCTACTTGTAGTCAAAGATTACTTTTCAGCACCAGTGGAGCTATGAAAGGCCTTCAGAAAAAAAACTACAGTTCCCAGCAGGAACTGTTGTTAGTGGGTTGCGTTAAGAATGTGATAGTAATGGTAATTTTATCCATACAGTACATGTACATTTTATTTATTACACTCTCACCCATATAATGCATACCGTGTGTGCTACAAATGTATATAGTGTTTTGATGTGTGTGTGTGTATTTGTATTTGTATTGATATATATTTTATGTATATAGTGTTTTCTATTTCATTTGTTTCATTCATCCTTTCATTCTTCTCTGTACTGAGCTGCTGTAATGCGCAAATTTCCCCGTCGTGGGATCATTAAAGTTTTATCTTATCTCTAATTACTGTAGGGTCTTTACCTTACAATATAAAGTGCCTTGAGTCAACTGTTTGTTGTGATTTGGTGCTATATAAATAAAACTGAGTTGAATTTAATTAAATCATGATAAAAGCTTGGCATTTGAACTATGTCTGTTTCACACTTTCATTGTCTTATTGTCACATCTACTCTTACAAGTAGTAATGAGTTCATCTTATCGGTGCGGCCCAACACAGCAGACCCGGTTTCTCATGAAGCACCCTGGAAAAATTAAATCCCCACTGTTGCCTTAAATTATTATCACGGTAGTTGCTGTTAATATTTTGTCATTCTACTTATTTAACGCATGCGACACTTTATTCAGATCAGTTATTACAGAGCAAAAACAGAGATTTAATAGTGTGCCAAACAGATTAAATAACGTGAAGATAAATACTCACCCATATTCGTAGGTTTTCAGCCTCCTGTTGAAGCTTAGTGGCTTGCCACGCCACTCATACACACGTCTGACTTTCGGTCGAGTGAAATATTTCATCCTGTTTCTTCTCTTTCAGCTCACAAGGGAGGACAGAACAAAGAAATAAGCCTCGGTTCTATCCTGAAGCCTGCCGGCCCGTTTCTCTGCTACAAACACTCTACCATATGGAACTGAGACGAGATTTCGCGCGAAAAGTGCGTAGTTTCCGGTTTTCTTTCTCGCTTATTGAGGATTCAACACTGGCGTCATGCTGCCCCCTATTGACTGTTCGTCATCAATCCATTCGAAGTTGCATCAAGTGTACGGAGCTCCCCACTACCCACCTTATGACAAGGGAGCGGCCGAAAGCAGCTTTTATTTTGTTTATTTGACACATTTTTATTATTATAATTTAGTTTCCCCTATATCCCCCCAAATTCTGATCCACTTAGCCGGAAAAGTTTCAATGTGACTTTAATTTCCACTATTTTAATCTAAGCTCAATGTGTCTAACTTTAAAGTGCATTTCTCCCATTTGTTCTAATGGAGCAAGTGCAAGTGAAGGAAAAGCTGAAATACATACTTTTTTTTATTAAATGAAGGAAATGCTGATCCATTAGCAATAATCAGTAACATTACTGATCACTCCTAGCCATTCACTGGCCTAATGTAATTTTCCTGTGTGTTTTGGTCAAAGCAGATCTCTTCATTTCCCTTTCCTCCTCCATCATAAGGCTGTCTCCTCTGAGACATTTTTTCCTCCTCCTGAAAGACAGCTTTATCACACCTTTTATGCAAATGCACCTGAGGAAGCTCTCAATGTCATGGTTCTGGGTGTTTTGGCCCAGTGTTTTGTGTTTTCTTGATCTTTGCAGTTCTGTTAAATTTCTTCAGTTTGTTTCTGTTTTAGACTCTTAATTATTAGAGGTTTTGGAGTTTTTAGTGTTCTAGTGTTTCAGATTAAGCAGGGTTTTTTGTTTTACTCTATTTATTGTTTGTCTTGTTTCAGTTTTCTCTGCCTTCCCTTTCTTTTACAGCCTGAACTTACTCCAATGAGGTTTCATTGAACAGCAGCTGGAACAACTGAAGGTCTAAATGTATCTCTTATATCCTGCATCACGTCTTTGCTTGATTTTTTACAAGGGCATGACTTTCAGATGCTGTTGAGGATACCCTGCACTGTGGGTAAAACAAAAGAACTTTTAAAAGAATTTAGTAAAATATTGAACTGCAAAAGACTAAAAAAAGTACATTATTTTCCCCTTTTTGTGGTGAGGTGCTTATACACTGATGACACAACAGCTATTTTCCCACATTCAGTGTGATGATGGAGCCGCACTGACTGTACTGTTCGAGCAGCTTATTGTCCCTCCGGCTTCCCGTACTGTTAAACAACATTTAGCGCGAATTTCAATCGAGAGGCAAAAAAATGTACCGCATAGTAAACTGGTGTTATCATAATTCTGCCGGGGAACTACCATCACCTTAGCTGTCTGTACTAACTATTGCTTTCCACTGTAACGCTGGCAACACGTATTTGTTAAACAAGTTAATAATTATCGTAGCAGTACAGCAGCGCAGACATGAAGCAGGCTCAGGCGCTAGCTGTGTTTCGGTAACTGCGAGTAAACACCAGGAACACGGGAAGGCGAGAAGTCTCAACATTACAACGGCCACACAGAATAGACGTGGAAAATGGTGAGCAAGCAAGCCTAATTCTTAGTCATGTCAGCAGCACTACAGACTACATTATAGTATTGATTAATAACTTGTAATGTCATTGTATGGACGCGTCCCAGAGAAGGAGCCTTGCCCCCAGTCAGATTGCCAAACGCAAGCAGGAGGGAGATTCTTGTGACGATGAATGGACATGTAAAACTGTAAGTACATGATCACTGCAGTATATCTGGAGGTAATTCTGTTAGAGTGCTTTTTCACCCGCGACAGACCTTTTTAAAACCTGTATTTAGACATCTTTTCAACAGTAAGTATGCGCTCTCCTATTTAGAGGTCATTCACGATTATCAACATTTTCCAAAGAGTACAAAACTCTTTTTCAGACCCTCCCCAAAAGTGTACAAGGAAAATGTTGATCATTTTTCCATTACATTTAATTTCACCTGTTTGTTTTTTTTGTTTTTTGGTATTTTAATGTAATAGGAAGTATTAAAAACACATCCTGGTGTTGAAAAATGCTGGAAATCTTGGTGTCAAATATACTTTTTCCTATCTATTAAAACATTATATTGTTGCGCTAATAAACAGATACACCCATATGTTAGAATTTATAGGGCGCAATAAACTGACTTGAATGTGAATGTGTACTACACTGCATGTACACAAAATGTACATGCCGCCACACTGTACATAGTAGCAGTGGAGCAATTTGTCATCTGAATAGCCGGTCTTGTGGTATTTGTATTGTTGTAATGACTTGTTGAGCTATAGTCTGTCAAGCATATCTCAAACATTATCTCTCATCAATGATATCAGTTCATTTTGAGTCATAAAGAACATTCCCGCGGTAGACGCTGCAATCAGTTTTTGGCAACACCTGCCGCCAGTGTTGTCAGCTTAGCGACTTTTCAGACGCCCCTTGTCACCAGACCTCGCACAAATATACGGGCCAGCATAGATGAAAACAGTCCAGGAACATGCAGAATTAATGTACATACAGTTTACATTTTTGATTCGGCTTTTTTGGAACGAAAAAGCAACACAGAAAGTTGGCGTACCATTTCTAAAATCTGATTGTGTAAAATCTGATAGCCCATCTCCAAAGTCTCACAGTGCACATTCTCTTGAGGTGTTTATTAGATCCCTACCAATATAGGATTTTTACGGCAAATAAAACACACACACATGGTTCTGCTGCTTGTTTAAAAAAAAAAAAAATCATGCAAACTTGTAGGACCCACCATACACTTGCTACATATACACAGGAAAACATATTATTTTATACAGGCCGTTTGTTGTGCTTATTTTGTCAGGAATTGTGTCCAAAAAAAAAAAAGTCACCCAAAGATGTCAACATATGAACAGGGACTCAAATCTGCAACCCGCAGATTAATAGTTGGCTGCTTCAACCTCCTATCTTTGCCTTTCCCAAGTTGCCCACCTATTTTGTCTAGCTGCCCACCCATGCATGGTAGGCCAGGCCTGGTCTTGATTTGGTCTGGTCGGCATTTCTGGCACAACTTCATCTAATACCGAGGTGCATGCAGACGTTTTTTGAAGGATTTTTTCAATAAGGTGAATTAGAGGGCATTAAGAATATGCAGTATGTACAGTGTAGAAAATTGGAGCATTGGTACCATTTTCCAGGCAGCCCTGTTGAATGATTGGCGAGAGCCCTGGAAGATAATCTACTGCAGTGCTGTAGCTATCAGGGAACTTAATTCATGCCACATGTAATTCACAGGTAAATTAGGCGCAAACAGTTTGGCTGGAAGCCAAGCTACTTTTCCTCGTTCCACTTTGGGAATGGATAAAACCTTAAGACGTGATAGGAGTCAGTGCTGGTGAATTTGGTGTGTGTGGCAGTGAAATGTTTGCCATTCTTTTTCACAGGAGAAAAGAAGAAAAGGTGATAATGAAGTGAGAGAAACTCACATTTCTCACTTCAGAATGCCTCTGACGCAGCTCAACAACCGTCCTGCGTGTATGGATGGTGAGAAACATGTAAGCATTGTTGAAAGCTGGCAGATTATAGCACTGCATAGATTTCGTTTGTGAATCAGTAACAATTTCGTGACAGTTTGAAGGTTTACCTGTTAAAAATCTTTTCTACAGGAGGCATTTATTCAAAGTATCCTCTCCAAGCCATTTAAAATTCCCATTCCAAATTACACAGGTAACAGTTTTCTATCATTATGGTTCTCTTTCAATTTTAGTACAGCAGGTAAATCACTTCACTGCTCTGTTGATGAAATGCCCACAGGCTCACTGGGAATCAGGGCGCTTGGTCTAAAACGTGCGGGATTGAGGAGAGCACTTCATGATCCCTTTGCCGAAGATGCTCTGGTTCTTTATGAGCCTCCAGCTCTGAGTGCCCATGACCTGATCAAGGCTGACAAGTAGGTTCAAAACATATGGTACACCTTCTCCAATACATCATCTTTAACTCAGTAGTTTCTGAAAAGGCTTAATTGCTTGTCAAAGTTGCATCAGCCACATTTGTGCATGAGATCATGAGTGAGAGCTTGAAAACTAGCACACACGCTACTAGCAGACAAAGTTAGTATTTTTGACTCCTCACTTCCTGTGTGGAGACTTTCAACAAGTACACAGAAACTGAAGACCATCACTTCAAGTTATTATTATTTAATAACTGATTTATGTCAGAGTGCTGTTAGTGTTTGTGATAAGAAATCGTGTGAAATTAAGTTTCTTTATTCTTTTCAGAGACAAACTACCCGTTCATGTGGTCGTGGATCCAACTTTAGGCAAAGTGCTCAGACCCCATCAAAGAGAGGTAAACCCAAGATATCTTTTTACATACGCTACTGTATTGCCCTTATCATAGCACCAGCATTAAATATGAATCTTTAAAAGTTATTGTGTTTGCTGCTGACAGACTAAGATTGTTAGATTGGCCCTCTAAAATGTGCATGGAAATGTTTAACCTGCGCAAAATTGAGTTTGCATGCAAAATCACCATTAGATTTAGGACACGTGTGCACTGGCCAATTTTGCTTTTACTAATGTTGTTAGTAAATCAGACTTATTCTATATTATTGAGCTCATGCTTGCTGCCTGCAATATGCATATTGCAGTTTGCAGCTGGTATGAGAATTAGCACCTGTAAGTCTGAGGCCGTGGTCCTCAGTCGGAAAAGGGTGGAGTGCGTAGTCTGGTTCAGGGATGAGTTGCTGCCCCAGGTGGAGGAGTTTATGTATCTCAGAATCTTGTTCGTGAGTGAGTGGAGCAGCGAGTGGGAGATTGACAGACAGAATGGGGCTGCGTCTGCAGTGATGTGGACGCTGCACTGGTCCACCGTGGTGAGGGAGCTGAGTGGGAGAGCAAAGCTGTCGATTTACCGGTCAGGTTACGTCCCTACCCTCACCTATGGTCACGAGCTTTGGGTAGTGACCATAGGTGAGGGTAGAACAAGATCGCAGATACGAGCAGCTGAAATGAGCTTCCTCCGAAGGGTGGCTGGCCTCTCGCTTAGAGACAAGGTGAGGAGTGAAATAATTCGGGAGGGGCTCAGAGTAGAGCCTCCACATTGAAAGGAGCCAGTTGCGGTGGTTCGGGCATCTGACCAGGATGCCTCCTGGGCGTCCCTTGGCTGATGTGTTCTGGGCATATCCTACCGGGAGAAGGCCCGGGGCAGACCCAGGACACACTGGAGAGATTATATCTCTCGGCTGGCCTGGGAACGTCTCGGTGTCCCCCCGGATGAGCTGGAGGAGGTGGCTGGGGAGCGAGAGGTTTGGGTTTCTCTGCCTCCGAAGCCTAAGCATTACTAGTTTTAGTTTTAGTATTAGTTTTAGTTTTCATACTTTAGTTGTCAGGTGCAAGAGTAACTACTGTGTAATAAGACCTCAACAAATTATACCATTAAAATCGTATTCAACAACCAACTGTTCAAAAGATAGCTAAATGTGCTAAATGTGTGTAATATTAAGGACACACATGAACATCAGCGGGGAGCAACATAAAGAAAAATCCAATAAACTTAAACTCCCAATAAACTCTTCAATCAAAATTTGAAAAATATTAATAAAAATATTAATCTCAAAAATAAATTTAGAATAAATTGGACTGCCCGGCACTAGATGCAGGTCCAGCTTCAGTGCAGTAGATTAACATTAGCTCACATGTAGTGTGTAACATCACTGAAAACGGTCCATTGTGGTTTTCATCTTGCCGCATGGCCGCGATGCTGGTTCTCTGTTGGAGCCAGAGGAGCTACTCAGAGACACTGGCTTGGTTAGATCCTCAGCATTAGGCCTGAATTAGTCTGATGAGCTGGGCCTTTGTGGCGCCCCCATACGCAAGAGGCCAACATCTACTGTGTGTGTTAATTACCTTGTGGTTGTGTCACAGTGTTTTATTTGCAGTGCTGGCCAACAGAAACAAAACATGCTGAGACTTTTTTCCCTCCTGCCCTCTTTGTGGTCAGTTTTTATTTTTTTTCGGCTGCAAACGTGACCCTTTAGTTTTTTTGTTTTTACTTTGTTCATTCCTTCACGTCCATTTGGTAGTTTCATCAATCTCTCTCCAGGAATTTGTGAGTCCTTATATTGATGCTTTGATTATTATTCTTGATTGTTATTCTCTCACTGATAATTTCAAAAATTTCAGTGAAAAATAGCCAGAAATTTACAACTCAGCAGCGGCGAACAGGCCAATCACAATCGTTCTGGGCTGCGTGGCTCCCACGTGTAGTTGCAGGTTACTGCACAGGTTCAGACGGGTTTCTGTAGCCACCCTGTGCGCGCTTCTCATTTGGACTGTGAGGTTGGTGCAGTTTTCTGCTTAAGAAGTGCTCCACACATTTTGTCATCATCCACAACGAGACACTTGCTTCTGTCTGTCTCACTATCGTACTCAGTGAAATCCCATATGGGACTCTGCCGCTTTCTCCCAACTTTTACTACTGCAGTCACTTTGCAGACTGGCGCGGTGAGCAGACACACACAGTGAGGTGCTGTATGGCGCTCCCAGTGGAAAAAGAGATTTCATATCAATCCACAAGGCTTTTAAATAGACTTACAAACACAAAATGAAGAGCATTTTATCGATACTTTCAGTTCGTTTTGTAAACCCACGATACAGGTTCAGTTAGTTACCTTTTTTCCTTTTAATTACCGTTTTTATTTATTTCAGTTAATGAAAATATTTATTTAATTTCACTTTTCATTATTTTGTTCATTTTTGTTAACAATAATAACCTTGATCATTCCTGCTTTTATTTACATGGTAGGAGACACTTCTAAATTTGTTAAGTATGAACAAATTCAGGTATGACAATATTGAGAAACCACTGATTTGGTAAATGGACTGGTGCTTTTCTCCTCCATTTGAGCACTCAACACTTTGCCTCGTTCACCCATTCAAATAAACACTTTTCTCACATTTACACACATAATCACACTTCAATCAATGCATCGAGACCAACTTGGGGTTGGATACTTTGGCAAGCAGAGTGGAGGAACCAGGGATCAAACCACTAAGCTTCCGATTAATAGATGACCAGTTTTACCTCCTGATCTACAGCCACCTTGATTTGGGTGTAAAACATTTGCAGGCATAATTTACTCTCAGATTTGTATGCACAAATTTGTGCACAGTTAGTAAATGAGGGCCAGTGTTTTCCTGATGTGGTGTAAATCAGCAAAACAGACTTTCAGACGTTAATACCTACAAATTCAGCTTGTCCCAGTCCTCCAAAATAGTGTGTAAGCATTTTCTGAATCTTTCATTGATGTTGTTTACGCCTGATTTTTTTCTTTGAAATTCATAATGGATGTCTTTAATTTCTTGAGGGCGTAAAGTTCCTGTGGGAGTGTGTGACAGGCCGACGCATACCAGGATCTTATGGCTGCATCATGGCAGATGAGATGGGGTTGGGAAAGACCTTGCAGTGCATCGCCCTCATGTGGACTCTGCTACGCCAAAGCCCTGATACTAAGCCAGAGATCAACAAGGCCATTGTGGTTTCACCTTCCAGCTTGGTTCGTAACTGGAATAATGAAATAAGAAAGTGGCTGGGAACACGTCTCACACCGTTGGCCATTGATGGAGGTTCAAAGGATGAGATCGACAGACAACTAGGTAGTTAACTTTCATTTCCCTCTCATTATGAATATCCGCAGAAAGGTTGCTAGAAAATCCTTGAAGTCCTTGAACCTTGAACGAACTGAAGGATGGTTGTGGCCCGAAACATTCCTCACATAATGGTTTTGTATTAAATTATTACTCAGGAGCTCGTGCTGCTGTCCAGGACCCAGTTTTTCACTTTTTTTGCATTGTGCGTCATGGACCAAAGCTTTATTTTTTACTTGAGAACCGCTGACAATATTTTTGAATAGCAGTAATTTGTTTTGTACAAGCTGTCCCTTAAGGGTAATTTATGTGTTTCCTGTTGTTTCAGGGAGCTTTATTTCTCAGCACAGCTTGAGAGCATCGACCCCCATCCTGATCATTTCGTATGAGACATTTCGACTGCACGCTGAGGTTCTGCACAAGGGCAAAGTTGGACTTGTCATCTGTGACGAAGTATTTCACTGCACCCAGTTCAGTACAGTTCAGAGATCTCAAGAGCTGTTGAAGTTTGGATGTAACAGTAACCATTGTGTGCTATAGGGCCATCGGCTGAAGAACTCTGACAACCAGACATACCAGGCCCTGAATTCCATGAGCGCCCAGAGGAGGGTGCTGATATCAGGCACGCCCATCCAGAACGACCTACTGGAGTACTTCAGCCTGGTCCACTTTGTTAATGCTGGAATCCTTGGTAAGCAGCGCTGCAAGTACAGAAATGGCTACAAAGCTCTTTTCTGATCAGATGTATTTAACTTTTCCTCTGGATGGTAGGCACGGCCCAGGAGTTTAAAAAGCACTTCGAACTGCCCATCCTTAAGGGTCGGGATGCAGATGCCAGCGATAAAGAAAGACTGACTGGAGAGGAAAAACTGAAAGAGCTCATCAGCGTAGTGAATAGGTAAACTCAATCAACACAACATTGTAGGGCAGTGGTCCCCAAAGTCAGGAGTGCTGCGGCCCCCTTAAAAACCAGAAAATCCCACGAGGCCCCCGACACAAGCTTCAATACAAGAGCAGTAAATTTAGCTCAGAGTAACGAGTAATTCCACAACCTAACACCTCCTATTACCACTTCAAATTCACTTTTATCTACATAAATGTATTTAAATATGTAACTATGCATACTTGTGAGTAATTTCAAACTGAATTTCTGTGATTACTCATATGGTTTGTGTTCAGATGAATGTTGTCTTTGAATTGAGCCGTTCTTCACTGTGCTTCTGTTACACTGACCATATTCTGTATCAACAGGTGTTTGATAAGGAGGACGTCTGATATCTTGTCCAAGTATCTGCCAGTGAAAATCGAGCAGCTTGTGTGCTGCAGGTCAGTAGATTCATACTTAACATGAAGATTTTTTTTAGAGCAGAAACAAAATATTTAAGAGGGTTTTTTGGTGATAAATTGTAATAGCTTTGTTACATCCATTACTCAAGTTTAATATGGTAATTTGTGTGTGTTGCTGATCCCCTGCAGGCTGACCTCTCTGCAGACAGCGCTCTATAAACACTTCCTGAAGCAGGCTAAACCCATTGAGACATTACAACAGGGCAAAATAAGTGTCTCCTCCTTGTCTTCCATCACGTCACTCAAGAAACTGTGCAATCGTGAGTGATAAAAATGTATCGTAAAATGTTGCATCTGTGAACACTGTAGTGACCTTCAGAAAAAATGTCCTCCCAGTTTTATTTACTTAATTGGGATAAAATATAAAATCTTGACAGAGGAAATCAAAATTGTGGATTCTTACTCCCTTTGAATAGAAATATCTACTGCTTTATAAAAACTACAAATGACTGCCGTCTTTCTCAGATCCAGCGCTCATCTATGAGAAGTGTGTGGAAGGTGAGGAGGGCTTTGAAGGGGCACTGGAACTTTTTCCTCCAGCCTACTCAGTTAAAGCTGTTGAACCTCAGCTCTCAGGTAAGAACAGCAGATGTTGGTGCAGCACCGACGGGTTTCCAGAGTCATCCAGACTTACTGGCAGGCAGAAAATCAGTGTTAGAAGTCAAATGGCTCATAAAGTGGGAATACTGTTTTGGTTATTAAATGTGGACAGGGTTGTTTTGTATTCTTGAAGGACTTTGAGGAGAATTGCATGTTTTTTATTGCAGCCTTTTGGTAAACTGCAGTTTCTGTAAATGTGGCTGGGGGGGGGGGGGGTTGAAGTCATGCAGCCTCCACTCTTTCTATTCATTGTTTCATTTGTTTCAGGGAAAATGCTGGTTCTCGACTACATTTTGGCCATGACAAGGACCACAACAACAGACAAAGTGGTGCTCGTCTCCAACTACACGCAGACTCTGGACCTCTTTGAAAAACTCTGTCGATCTAGAAGGTACATTTGAGGAAACCACTGTGTTAACTGTGCAAATAAAATGATCTTAATTGCTCCTCCTTTTTGTCTTTGGCAGATACCTCTATGCTCGGCTGGATGGCACTATGTCCATCAAGAAAAGAGACAAGATTGTGGAACGCTTCAACAGCCCGTCTGTGAGTTGGAAAGTCTGTTTGACGCAATACTGAGAGCTTTGAACAGCTTTCAGTGTCTGAACCAGTCTGTTTCTCAGAATCCAGAGTTCATCTTCATGCTAAGCAGCAAGGCTGGTGGATGTGGCCTCAATCTGATTGGTGCTAACCGCTTGGTGATGTTTGATCCTGACTGGAACCCAGCCAATGACGAGCAAGCAATGGCTCGGGTGTGGAGAGATGGCCAGAAGAAGACCTGCTACATTTACCGACTCGTCTCTGTCAGTTCGATACAAGATCCAGACACAATAACACAGATCAACAACCTGCAGTGAGCTGGTTCAGATTTTTCACTTTTGACTTGTGTGTTTGTTTGCTAACAGACAGGAACCATTGAAGAGAAGATCCTGCAGAGGCAGGCCCATAAGAAAGCCCTGAGCAGCTGTGTGGTGGATGAGGAGCAGGATGTGGAGCGTCACTTCTCTCTGGGCGAACTCCGAGAACTCTTCGCTCTCAACGAGGACACTGCCAGTGACACACACGACAAGTAAAAGAACAAAAAATTACTCACACAAGTTGTCTGTGCTCACTCTAATGATTGTCCAGAGAACTGAATACACTCTCGAGACAGTAAATTAAAATTGAGGACAAATATCCTGTAAAGTATCATAGCTGTAAAAATTAGAGGAAGGTTTGTTCTCCTATAAATTGTATCATATAAGTCAGTGACTACAAAAGAATAGCATTAAAAAAAACACTGTTATGTACATGTGTGCATATGATGTTTATCTCTAGCAGAAAAGCGCTGTCAAGATGCTGTGGAGTACGTCATCAAAAAAAAGGGCTGCACCTCAGTTTTTTCTGTAATATATCAGCACTCCTTTAATTTTTACCATCCATGTGTTCTTCTCTGAGTTGAGAGCTCTCAGCAGCTCCAGTTAGACTCTGTCCATTGCCTTCTGGGCAGACAGTGTGCCATGTTTAGATTTTATCAGCTTTGGCACAAGACCTGAAACTGGCTGAAGAATCCCAGCCGTATGATTGGGTGACAGTGACGACATCAGCGCCTTTTTGAAAAGTTCAGATTAACTAGGGTTGCTGTGCAGAAACAGATGAAGCACTCTACAACAACAAAAAAAAGATAAATAAAAAAAAAGCTACGAGGACAGTCAGGATGCCATTCAATTCGCTCTTGTGTTGCTGTTAGGTTCCGCTGTTGCCGCTGTGTGAACGGCAGAGAAGTACGACAACCTGATAGTGATGCTGACTGTACCAGTGACCTCTCCCACTGGAACCACTGTTTTGACAAGAAGGGCCTGAGGGACCCAGTGTTGAAGGCGTCCTGGGATGCTGCTGTATCCTTCGTCTTCCACCAGCGCTCTCATGAGGACCAGAAGGGCATCGTATAGAAGGAGGAATGCAACAGACTCTCAATCGCATTACATATACTGTAAATACGGATATTTATGTGTGGCTGATTTTTTTCTTCTTTTTTTTAACAAAAAATATTAAAGGATGATAATAATCCGCCATGAAGTTGTTTCTTCACATTCCTGCATTTACAGGAAATTGTGTTGTGATGCATGATGTTAACTGGTCCACTTTCAGTCACCACAGCCTCCTGAAAAGAGATGCACTCCATCTGCAGGACAGCAATGTTAACATAGCATATTACAATAATATGTTAAAATGTATATTAATGCATTTTAGTATATTCAAGCTAAGTCCGGTCTGGCCCGATGGGCTAGCCTGATGACCACATGCTTGCTGACACACCCCTCTACTGGGCCTGGCTCCAGAGTAGGACCTCAGTACCTGAGCTCTTTAGAGAATGTCGCTTTCCCTGTTTTTATAACATTTTTATGTTTTAACTGGCAGCTTTAGATCTGCCAAAACAAAAACAAATGAATCAGGGGTTCCCCAAGGGTCTGTCCTTGGCTCATTACCTTCACATGCTCCCGCTTGGTACAATCATAAAGAATCATGTGGTGGTAGGATGTAGTTTGTGGCTCAGCTGCAGGGGAGGGGTGGCGCAGTGGGTTCAGGGGGCAGTGCCAGGTGAGGCTGGCCCAGCTGGCAGACATTGACTAATTATGCCTCTCCAGTAGCATGCTGGGAGCTGGTGTGTGGCAGGAGGAGAGGAGCTAGGTATGCACCGGAGCTGACCAAGCAGTTGCACCAAAGCACTGAGTGAAGTTCGTTAATTCAATAAAAAGATATTCTAAGTGGAGAACGCTGCATCCTGTGTGTGTGTGTGTGTTGGTACCTGAAATAACAAGCGCATTGTAATAATATACTGTAATATATAAGTTATGCAGATGCTGTTAAGAGAATGCAGAAGGCAAAAGATGGAATGGGAAAGGTCCAACAAGGTTCTGTACTGGATCTAGGACAGACTGGAGAAGCCTGTGCAGCTCTCACTATGGAGAGGATATTATTCCTTGCATATGTCAAACTGCACCGATCAAGTGAAGCTTAAAACTGAGAAAATTAAAATAATCGTGAAAGGGACAGAGAATTTTTTGTGTGAAAAGATTTAGCTTGGGATGTTAGAGGCTTGGGGGAGATGGGAAGTTCAGAAGGGGGTCGTTTATCAGAAATGGCAGGAAGAAACCAAATATCATTTGTGTCCAGGAAACCTGGCTTAAACCAATACTGGACTTCTTCAGTAAAGGATACGTGTGTGTTCAGAGAGACAGAAGGGAGGGGACCAGAGCGGTGTGTGTGATCATTAAACAAAAAATTCAGTATAGAGTTCTGAGAGAAGCAGCGCAGTTGGAATATATTGTGATTCATGTTTGGACAAAAAGTGTCAATGTAGTTAATTTTCACAATCCGTGTAAAAGACTGTTGCTATAGGAACTTGGAGGACATTTAGGAGAAGGTGTGGGGACTTTAATGCTCACAGGACATTATGGAGAAGTCATAATGGGGCAGTAATTGAAGAGGTAATGGAGGTGAGAATTTGGTATGTCTGAATGATCGAAGTGGTACAAGAGTCAATAGTAGGGATGGCAGAGTTAGCAATTGATTTTACATTAGTTTCAGGATCAATGGCGGGGGTGTTTTCATGGCGAGTTATCAATGAAATAATGGCAGGACGTGTATCCAGTTGTAACCGAGGTAGAGCTAAGGGTGGAGGAGTATGAAACAAGGAACAGGAGAGAACAGGAATAAAGAGCTTTGGGTGGGCAGTGAGTCAGACTGTGTCATTACCCACAGTGCCACCATGGATACTTTATGATGCAGCAGCTGACTTCACATTATTGGATAAGAAGGACAAGGACAGGACATTTCTTTTGAATCCACATACAATTCAGGAAGATAGATAGATAGATAGATAGATAGATAGATAGATAGATAGATAGATAGATAGATAGATAGATAGATAGATA
>JAVDPK010001430.1:663571-687644 GCA_034780415.1 Cichlasoma orientale | reverse complement strand
CCTTTCGGATGAGAGGTGAAACGTCTTCAAGCAACAAAAAGAAGTCCAGTCGCCTTTTTTCAAGCTCCAGAGACTCTGTTTGGGGTTCTTTCTCTAATGTAGAGTGTTAGAGTACAATACGTTACAGTACAAAAGAATCTGGAGATGACCGTTGTTGTGACCTGGTTCTATAGAAATAAAACTGAATCGATCCATCAGTGTTCTTTCAGCTCTGTTTCAGTTCTTTCACTGAACCAAGTCCAGACTGGAATTCTTTATTATTTCTTCTGCTCTGTCAGAGCTGCACTTGAATGACTGCCGCCTTCTGGAGAACTGTCGCGACAAAGAAGAGAGTCTGCGGCAGCTTGTGGTTGCTCTGAAGGCAGCACCTACTCTCCACACGCTGAGCCTGGCTCAAAATCGCCTTGGTAAGCATGATCATTATGCGCTGCTCAAAAAAATTAGAGGAACAGTTTTTAATCAGAGTCTAGCATCAAGTCAGTTAAACTTCTGGGATATCGATTCGGTCAGTTAAGTAGCAGAGAGGGTCGTTAATCGGTGAATGAAATTAAGAGGTGCACTAGAGCAGGAACGGTTTTAAAAGTAGCAGTCACAGAATTTTTTCCCTCCTCACCTTTTCTGATTATTTTTTGCGGTTGGCTAGGGTCAGTGTCACTACTGGCAGCATGAGGCGATACCTGGGCCCTACGGAGGTTGCACAGGTAGTCCGACTCCTCCAGGATGGCACATCAATATGCACTATTGCCGGAAGGTTTCCTGAGTCTCCTAGCACAGTCTTAAGAGCATGGAGGAGATGGAGCCTGTGGAGCCCGATTTGTATTTGCTGTAGAGTACCAGAACTGGCAGTACACCACTGGTGCCCTGTGCTTTTCACAGATAAGAGCAGGTTCACCCTGACGTGAAAGGGTCTGTTCAGTATGACCGGTGGGGCAGTAATGGTCTGAGGAGACATATCCATGAAGGGATGCACAGACCTCAACAGGCCAGGCAACAGCCCCCAGACTGCCATTCGGTATCAGGGATAAAATCCTTGGACCCACTGTCAGACCCTATGCCCATGCGGTGGGTCCTGGCTTCCTGCAGGTGCACGACTGATGTGGTAAGAGTACGCAGGCAGTTCCTGGAGGGTGAAGGAATTGACACTATTGACTGGCCCCCATGCTCACCTGACCTAAATCCAATGTTTTGGTCCGTCTGACTCCGCCAGGTTGCACCTCAGACTGTCGTGTCCTGGTTGAGATCTGGGAGGAGATCCACCAGGACACCATGCGTTGTCTCATTAGGAGCATGTCCTGTTGTTGTCAGGCATACATACAGGCCCGTGGGGGCCATAGTAGCTATTGAGTCCCATTTTGAGTTGCTGCAATGAAATTTTGGCTAAATAGGCTAACGTGCCACATCATTTTTTCCACTTTGATTTTCAGGGTGTCTGAATTCAGCCTTTTGTTGACTGATAATTCCATCAAACAATGTGGCATCCTTTTTAATATAAACACCCCCCGCCGCCCCCATTAAGATCTGATGTCTAACACATTCCAAAGTGTTCCTTTAATTGTTTTGAGCAGTGTGTTTCTGATCTATTCTACTGCACGGATATTTCAGTGTTAAGCAGCTCGTAGCTTTTGGGCTCACATCAGCCTGTTTGCTTCTTATTTTCCCCCCAGTACATTATGGAGTCATTCAAACTAACACCACTGCTTGTGTCAACAGCTAAGTACACATGTGTGCTGGCAGAGCTCTTCTCAGGATCCTCACCTAGCTTGGTGAAACAACTTGACATCAGGTAAGAGCTTATTTTCAGGTCAGCAAGGAAAAACTCAGAAGGCTGTACATGAGAGACTTTTCAGTGTTATGTGACATATTCTAATAGTACCTTTCATTTCATTTAATGTTCATTTTTAATCTTGAAAAATATTTAATTTAAATTAAACTAACTGCATCACTTGTCATTATAACACATGTTTTTTACAACAGTGCTGTATCTGTTGTCGGGTGTGGTCCTCACGACACCCTACAGATAAAAAATAACAGATAACACCACGTTATTATTTAACAAAAACAAAGCCTATAGTTCGTTAGGTACACCTATGCAATGCAGATATCTTATCAGCCAATCACGTGGCAGTAACCCAGTGCATTTAGCCATGTAGACATGGTCAAGATGGCCTGTTGAAGTTCAAACTGAGCATCATAATGGGCGAGAAACGAAGGGAACGCCCGTGAACTTGGCATGATTGTTGCTTTAAGATGGACTGGTCTGAGAAGGTGTTGATCTACTGGGATGTTACAGAGAATTTACACAGAATGGTCCAAAAAAGTGATCCAGTGACGCAGCCCTGAGGGGACCACATTCATCACGATGGAGCTGGATGTTCTTGTGTTTTTTCCCCACCAAGACTATCTGCTGCGCTGCCATCAGGAAACTGAGGACCCAGTTGCAGATGCTAGTGTCCATGTCCAGCAACCTCAGCTTCTCCACCAGTTGCTGTGGAATTATAGTATTAAACGCCTAGAAGAGAACTCTGGCACAGGTGTCTTTATCCTCCAGGTTGGGACAGGATAAGGTGGAGTGTGGTTTAGATGGCATTCTCTGTGGAATGGTTTGCCTTGTAGGCAAACTGTAGGGGGTCCAGGTTGGTGGGGGAGGCTGGATTTTATGAGCTGCATGACCAGCTGCTCAAACACTTCATCAGCACTGGTGGTCATTTAGATCGGCTGGGTTGTGCTTCTTTGGCACAGGGCGGTGGTAGCTCTTTTGAGGCACTGCCTGGCTGAGAGAGGTGTTGAAGATGTTTAGTTGCTCAGCACAGCACTCCAGGACCCGCAGTCCTGCAGCTTTCCAGGGGTTGACGCAATCAATGCTCTGCTTCACTGCAGCTGTGGACAACTGCACGATCTGATTAGCAGTTGAGCGGGGGTCCTGCCTGGATGGTTTGTTGCTTGCCTCAAACCGAGCAAAGAACCTGTTGAGTTCATCAGACAGGGTGGGCATATAACTTTCATTGAGGCATATCTGTGTGGGGCAAAGCTTGTAGTCAGACAGTGGAAACCTTGCCACAGCTGCCAGGTGTCTCTGTGAAGTCTCTGTCCATATCACCTCTTTGCCTCCCTAAGCCATGTGACAGTCTGCATGCTGCTGCTTCTGCTGACATAAATGCTGTTTATGGTTTATGGCTGTGTGCTGAAGTGCAGTTCAGCACACAGCCAGGGTTTGTTACTTTAGGTTTAAGAAATATGAGTGGAGTTATTGTTTCCTGTCACTGTGTGCTTTCAAAAAAACCTATTAGTGTGTCCATCACACACATCGCACACATTGCTCAATGTTCCAGCCCACTTTAATCCCTGATTATAGCCGTTTTTCTGTTTCCGTGTGGAGGCAAAGTCACCCATCTACGATGTAGGCAGTAGCAAAGAGCGCTATTAAGTTGAAATAAAGTTTGTATTTCCTCGTATTGATTTATTACAAAGTTAATATGAGGTTCAGTTTCTTGGGAAAAAAGAAAAAGCTGGTAAATCGTCCAAAGAGGTACTTTTTAGCTTTATAGTCTGAGTATATTTCAGAGCCATTACTTTTACTTGAGTAAATATCTTGAATCAGTACTTCAGCTTTTACCACAAGTAGCTATACTTCTACGTAAGTGACAGACTTGTGTACTTTTACCACCTCTGCCCTTTATGATCATTATGTTCAATGTATTTTATGCTGAAGACTGCACGCTTTGCTGCCACACTGCAAACTGAGTTTTCCAGTCGGGGGAACGTTTCTCTCAGGAAAATAATCAGAGGTCATGAAAACTCTAAATGTGAGATCCTGCAAGCACTCACTGACTGACTGGGAGGAAATCCTGCAGCCTGCAAAAGTTACAGACAGACCAGCAACACCAAGACGTGTGTCTGATGTTAGTGCCGCTCACCTTTGCTGTTTTCAATCTGTTAAAGTGTGACAGATTTTTTTTACATGACCTCTGCTGCTGATCGCAACATTAAAATACTTATACAGGTATATACCAAGATGAAAACAAGAGTACATTCTATCCTGTTACTTTTCATTATGTCTAAATAAAAACTTTTATTTTTGACTTTTGGATGTATTTACGTGTTACAGTAGATTGAATGAAGGAGTTGTAGTGGTAGGTTCCACTGGTATTACTGGTAAGTAGGAATTATTGTAAATGTTACTTTGCATCATGTTTTCAATGTGCTGTCTTCCATGCAGCTCAAACTTCATTCAGGCTGCTGAGCTACAGGAGTTTGCTGAGAGATTGAGGACGCATCGCCCCGTGCATCGGCTGACCCTCGACCTCCGGAAAAACCCAGGAGATCGGGACCCCGCCACGTGGAACATGGCACTTAAGATACTCCGCCCATTCTGCATTGTGTTGCTTGAAGGATGGAAATCCACCAACACCATGGTAGACCATGTGAGCAACATGTGAACACGGCTACGGAAGAAGCAAATATTCCACGCAGGAGAGACATGCAGCTGCAGAAATTCAGGACTTTCTGGAAATCTTTTTTATTTATTTGCCCGCGCAGGCTGACTGTGGTTACTTTAACATCATTTGCTATGAGTCCCCCGGCCGAATGTTTAAGAAAACCCTCAAAGTGTCATGAAGTCATGCAGCACGGGTCCCTCTCAGCTGTCTGAATGATTGTGATTCTAAAAGAGTTTGAATCCATAACTGAGTCTCTGCGGTGCTCTGAGGGTTTGAAGTCCAAAAGACACATGATTATAGAACATCGATCGTTCCGCTTCATAATGAGATGTGTAACACGTGTTAGTTTGCCATTTGAATTGTTTATTAAACCAGCATCTGTTACACTTCCAGAGTCGTCTTTCAGCGTGAGTGACAGTGGACAATCAGGTACAACTGAAACCTGGAGGGCTGAAGTGAAGCTCTTCAGCTTCATTTTTTAACACCATCTACACTGGCTGCCAATTCATTAGTAGGAACCAATAGAAAAAAATCTAAATTTATTTGAAAGAGCTTTAATTATGGGATTTTTAAATTCTTTACTGTTGATTCTGATTAATTTCCTATTGTCGTGTAAATTCAAGTTGCAGAGCGCGAAAACCCTCCGTCTGCATGCTGACTGGCTGATTTGTTGGCTCTATCTACAACCATCTGTTACTAAAACACAAACACACACACAGTCAGTCTGGCCCTCCATCAAGCTTCTTGCCTGCTCAAAGGCTTCACATCAAATCAAAGCAAACATTTGGCTGTGTTCAAAAAATCAACTCATGAGAAACAAGTTTGGTTTTGTCTATAATTTTAACTGTGAAACTATTGAAACCTTTTTACATGCAGCATGTAAGTAGGTGGTAGTGTGTCAGTACATCTGACCTGGATGGGGAGCACTAGCTAGCTACTTCTTACTGTCCATCTTATTTGGTTATTTTCAAGGATTAGCTGAGTTTTGTCACAAGTTAGAGTCTAGAATGAGGAGAGTCAACAGCTTCAGCTACGTTAATTCAGAAGGCTTCCACGTCCAGAAGCTGCACTTTTAGATCTTCCAGTTTTGGAGGCTGGAAGATGTATAAAAGAAAAATAAGTAAAAAATGTGTTTTTAATGAAAAGAATAAGACACGTTGTCTTCTTTCAGACTGCCTTTTGAAAGTTTTTGTTAGAAATTGCTGAATATTTTTTGAAATAATTCCTTACTGGCATACAAACATTACGTTTCAGAAAACTTGTAATACACACAATTTGTCTTAATCTATGTAATCAGCTGGGGGGGATTTTCATGGTGATTCTATTAGTGAATATTTTATCCATTACAAAACTGGTTTCTTATAAAAGTGGATGAAATCCAGATATCTTTAAAGGCTCCACTTCAGCAGTACGTACGGATCATATCCACCAAACCTTCCCTTTTTTTTGTTGATATAGAAAAACTTCATTCCTTAATACATGTTAAAAATTTACTCTACTTTCTGGCTTTGACAGCAGGTTCCTCGTTCCTTTGGATGGATTGAAAGAGATTTCCAAACCTCTCGTTCTGCAAATTAGCATATATATTTAGATAGGTGGAACCTCAAAGTTGAACATATTTACAATACTTATTAATATAATATGTAACTAAATGAGTTACACTTGATAAGATTGAGATGTTTCTGTGTGACAAACCCACTCTGCCTGCTGAAGGTGTGTATGTTGCTCTTATTTGTGCAACTCAACACATCTTATATCCGTATGAGATGGGATGTGTTATTGTTAACTGTGCCAGTTATTAATTACTGTAATACTTTAAACAGATTTTTAGCTGGATCCAAAGACACTTCATGGCAATCATACCACAGCATTTTCCTGCTGTATTACAAGTCATGGGAAAAAAGAAAGTATACCCTTTGTCAATTGTAAGGTTTATATATCAGGGCATGATAAAAAATGATCTAAGACCTTATTAGGTCTTAAAATTAGGTAACTGCAACCTCAGATGAACAACGACAAATGCACCACGCCGATACAAAACAGCCTAAATGCAGTTTCTCCGCATGGTTATAGAAACATTTTTAGCAGCAGCAACTTAAAATAATCACTTGCTGTCTGACTGTCAGCCTCACATCCTTGTGGATGAATTTCATCCTACTCTTCTTTACGTTTACTTCAGTTCGTTGAGGTTTGCTGTAGCACTGAATTTGACTGGACCATTGCAATACATTGATTATTTTCTTTAAGCCAGTCTGTTGATTTGCTGCAGTTTGTGCTTGGGCTCATTGTCCTTGCATGACCCACGTTTGGCTAAGTTTTAGCTGTTGATTCTAGAATACTTTGGTACACAAAGGTGTTCATGGTCGACTGAATCACTGCAAAACAAATCCAAGTCATCGCCCCGCAGTATAAAGTATGCGCTTTGCATTATGGCCAGGCTGTCCTATTTGGTCTCATATATCCAAAGAACATTATCCCAGTTTGTTCAGTAAATGGTCTGGTACTTATATAGTGCCTTTCTACTCTGTTCAAAGCCCCTTTTACTGCAAATCTCATTCACCCAATCACACATGTATGCATACAGCAATTTTATCCATGCCTTGGTGCTTTCTAACATCAGGGACAACTTGGTGTTCAGTGTCTTGCCCAAGGGTGCTTCAGCTTGCAAACCAGGCATCTGGAGCAGTCTACTGCCTTCCAGTTGACAGATGACTCACCTGGAGCCACAGCCAGCTTTATAAGAGAGAGACTTTCTTCTGACAGCATTTCTAAACATGCAATACTTCAGTTTTTTCCCCCTAATTGGACATGAATTTTAACACTTAACATGCTAAGTGAGGCCTGTAGAGTCTGGGATGCAGCTCTTGGGTTTTTTTTTGCAGTTTCTTTGAGCAGTGCCTGACCTGACCGTGGGCTGAATTTGCTGGAAAATCCACTTTTAGGAAGGCGTTAAAACACACCTGAATGCTCCAGACCTGCAAACTGCCAATATTTCTTCTCCTTTTATAAAGGCGGTCAAACTTGCTGACGGTCAGTTAATGAAGAGCATTTAATCGGCACCTGGCTGCTACTTTTCCTGTTAGTTCCTGTGGAATCAGTAACACAAATTAAGAAGCAGTATGTGGAAAAACTGACACATCACGTTTTGTAGTTCATCTGAAGTTGTGTTTACCTAATTAAGAAATGCTAAGGACCAAATAATTATTATGTCCTGACATGTAAAACCTTATAATTTAAAGTAGGTACATTTGCCACAATTTGGAGACAGTTTGTTTAAGCCCCCCTTGTGTCTGCTTCATTATTTGGACTTCTTCATAGGAAGGGGAAATGAAATTACATTAAGTATATTTAAGCTAAGTTGATAATTAGCTCATTCCACTAAGCTTTGCTCAGAGATTGCTCACGTAGCCCTGCAACAGACTGGCGACCTGTCTCTCACTCTATGACAGCCAGGATAGGTACCCCCCACCCCACCCCACCCCACCCTGTAGTACAGGTCTCATCTTAAAAGCTGAGTGCCGTCTCCAGACGGACGTCTTCTTTGTGAAGTATGAATAACGAATATATCAGGTCTTTAAAACAGTGTTTTCTAAAAAGGTCAGAAACCTGTTGGAGGAGATGAGTTAAAATTGGCACTTTGATTACTGTAACAAAACCTACACTTGAATTAGACTTAAATAAAACACCCCGATCCACTGTTCCTTCCACAGCAGTCTTCACTGTTACATGTGCTCCTTTTTTCTGTGTATATACTTCTTTTTACATAGTCTGTACAGTGTTAATGTACATTTTATCTACGTGGAGTGTGTAAGTCCAAGTGAATGAGCTGCACACTGCACACTCCGTGGCATTCATCCCGTTTTCCAAAGAAAAACATTCACTGACCCACAGAGCGACAGCGAGTGTTCATCAAGGTTGTTTAAGTCTGTGTGTGTGCTTCTGTGACGTGTTTGCCAGAAACCGTTCACCCCGTCACAGAAAAAAGAAACAAACCAAAAGTAGTTACAGTGAGATTCACAGTCAGCATGTGTGAAAATACATCCACACAACCATATGCAGACACACTTATGCAATAACACAAGCACTCACTGGAACCTACAATACAATATCTTGGGAAGGCAACAAAGAAATATCAAATAAATAGAAATAAATTAAGTCATAAAAAGATTGGGTTAAAAAACAAATATTTTAAATCTGTTAAATACTGCAAAAAAATTTCAAACACAAGAAACAACAGTACTTGCTCATAGACAAAGAGCAAGTCACTGTTTACAATCTGTAAACAGTGACGGACAGGAAGACAGACATGCAGGCAGACAGCTGGACATATTCACAAATCATCAATGTGCAGAACGGAGCGGTGGACCTACAGTAGGTGGTGGCTGAGGACGCGCGCGCTGTGGGGTGGGAGTGTTCTGGAAGAGCTGTCACTTCTCACTTCCCTGTCAGGAAGTACGTCTGTGCAGTGCTGTGTTTCATCATTAACACAACATCATTGGCAGTGCTGCTTACAGCCGCCTTCCTGAATGCGACGCTCGCAGAGAGCTCAGGATCAGACGGCACCAAATGCTACGGCGGCTTGGAAGGACGTGAGCATTTCCCCAAAAAGTGCAAAATCAGTTTACACATTACAACCGAGGAGAAGTGACAGCCTGTCATGGAGCCAAGGTAGCAGTCATTTACTAAATGTCTATTTTGTGTAGGGTTTGTGTTAGAGAACATGCACACCAGAAACCACCGCAGGGACTATTTTGTTTGTCTTATTCTAACTGCATGGTGATAACACAGCCACTGACCATAAACAATGCAGGAAGAATTATCCTCTAAGGTTTGCTTCCATGTCTCCTTTCAGAATAGTGGAAAGACGATATCCACAATAGACATTTATTATATTATATATATATTTATGCTAATTATTTTGTAAGATGAATAATTTCTCAAATGTGATTTATCTCAGCGTTCAGCATCATGCCCAAGGATACGTTACCACTGGAAGTTTGGGGGGATCGATTTCCAGCCCCTCCTGTCCACGTGCCAAACGACTCGCTCTACCACCTGAACCACAGCCACCCCAACACTACACAGTACTCCCAGTGATGGCGGTCTCCCATCCCAACCCTGAGGTTAGGTTGGGCACGCTAAGGGTGGTATGGCCGTAAGGTACGTGTGTGTGGTATAATATGTGAGGAGAGCGAGGTGTGTCTGCATGATGCACAAACATAGATAACGTAGATAAAAACTAGAAAAATGCAGATCTCTAATCATAAATTGCGGTTTCACCTGAAAATTAATGGAATTTTATGATAGAGGGATGTTTTTTCCTCCAATAGCACTCCCATATACCAAAGTGTTTTATTCTTAGGTTTTTATTCTTAAATTTTTTTTTACAGATAGAAGGCTTTGTACGTATTATTCAGAGCCGTTTACAGACTATTTCATTCCTAAAAACATGGTGAATGAGACAGTTTTGCAGAAGAAAAAAATGACTGACTGTGGTGATGAAATGTTTTCCGTGTTCGTCGGTACTGTCTCACCTTCACACACAGATACCGACACATCTTACCCGTTCTGGCCTGCAAGTTCACGACACACTCGTCTGAGTTTGCAGACAGTAATTCAGGTGTAAAACATCTCTTCTGAGGGAATTCCAGACTTTTTGGGATCTGCGCGTGTGAAACAACTTGCTAAATAGTGAGCCACGCGACCTCTACTCTGTCATATCCAAAACACAACAGGCGCTCTGTGATCTAGTGTTCATGTTCTCTTCACCAAACGTCCAGTTAGCCAGAAGGACCTGTCACAGGTGTTTAAAGTGTGTCTGACTGCCGACAGGCTTCAGCTCGAATGTTTTTCTTATAGCACAAGTGCGCCATCTTGAGGCAGGATCCAAAATAGCTTTCTGCCCCCACAAACGGGCTGAAAAGAACGGCAGCAAACAACCTTCAAAATGTTTTCAACTGCCACAACTCGGCCTGATCTCGATACAGACGATCTTTACTGCTCTACAACTGCTGACAGAAGGCAGAACGTGGACACTGTTATGAAAGCGTAGGAAGCAGGAGGAAATAAAGAGAAACATTATGTAATGTACAACAAAGAGAGCGGCTTTAAAATAAAACCAAAATAAAAATGAATCCTATTCCTGTACTCGGTCTATAATGTAGAAATGTATGTGAAGGCACACACAGTATTGTCATGTGAAAACCTCATCGTTAATATCAACTACATCTGGAGAAACAAAAATAGCTGGTTGAACTGAAAATACTGAGTGGAGAAACTCAAATCAAGGCAGTTTCTGTTGCTTTTAGGAAAGTAAACATGTTGGAGATGCAACATTCAGCAGCAATGTGTGCCTGATGTTCCTGTGCTGGGCGACTGTGCAAGGTGGTGTGAAAGAGCAGGTTAAAGGGAGCGCAGAGGAAGCGGGGGGTAAAGTGTGGAGAGTAAATGTGTGCAGCTGGGGGCTATAGGATTCCATCCATGAAACTGGTGTCTAGCCGCTGGATGAGCACCCGGATGAAGGACATCTCCTTGCGAGTATTCTCAAAGATCACCCTGGGGTCATCAGACTGGCACCGCAGACAATTGGGAGCCATAACCATGGCCAGGTTGTTCACATCCATCTTGGTGATGACCACATTGGCAGGCTGGGCAAATACCTAGACACACATGGAAATCTGTTCATTACATTTTAAGCGTACTATGAAGATTTGACAGGCATATTAATACAGTGCTGGAAAAGATAATGTTTGGTTTTTTAAAAGCTCATATCTAATAATGAATTTAATGCAGCAGCATGTTATAAAAAAGTGTTTCCCACTGTACTGCAGACCTACTGCTGCACTTTTTGAAAGCCAAATGTTTTCATATTCTTACTTCATATAAGATTTCAGCTGCTCAATAATTCAAGGCCTCCCTCATTACAGATGGTCATTCTCCCGTGGACTGCGCCAAACAGCTGTTCGGTGTACCCGGCCTTCTTCGGGTCCCTGAATGGGGTGCTGGAAGCTGCCCCACTGCTTAACTCACAATGTGACCTGGAGAGTGTGTTCTTGGGATTAACGGCCGGCCTGACCTTGAACCCGAGCGGTGCTTTGTTGTTGGACTTCTGTGCTAAAGAACACAATGTTTGAACATAAGGATATCCATAAGTGCACACGGCACAAGGACACCCTGGGCCGAAGGCTGATGATCACTTTTTGCTATATGTGCTTATGCTATGCAGAGGTTTTTTGAACCTCATATATTGCCCTGGTACGGGGCAAAGTATGAGATGCTTTTTTTCTCCTCACTTACCCTATTGTATCGCTATGGTTACATCTTCTTTTTAAAATGGCAGCGCCTTTGATGGCTGCACGGCCGCAGGCGCTCATCTCCCCTGTTTGTATGATTTGTTTGCCTTTTCTTGGATGGGTGTTCTGGAACGTAATTTCGTTGTATGTCTGACACATAATGCCAATAAATTCTTATGATTCTGATACTGAAGAGAGAAGTAGAGTTGTAAGCTGATCACTATCTTGTGGTGACATAGATCTCTGTGGGACTCTGGAGGCAGCTGACAGGTACCGGGAGGCTAAGCAGAGTGCGGCCCTGACAGTGGCCAAGGCAAAAACACTGACACACCTTCTGTAGCAGAAGCACAATCTGGGAACTTGGTGAAGGTCTTTGACCACATCCCTTGAAATGTCCTGTGGGAAGTACTTTGGGAGTATGAGGTATTGGACTTGTTGCTGCAGGCTATTCCTGCACATCTTTCCTTCTGAGAAACCTAATTAGTTGCAAATGTTCCTCCACCTGTTTATTTTTGTTACCCCTGTCCCAACATTTTTGAGATGCGTTGTTGCCATAAAATTCAAAATAAACGAATATTTTTCCTGAAATAGTAAACTGTCTCAGTTTATTCATTTGATTTAATCATTTGCATGTTATGTTCTATTGTAAATAAAACATGGGTTTATCAAACTCTCAAATCTTTGCACTCTTTCATTTACATTCTCCACAAATGTTTTAGGAATTGGGTTTGTAGCTGTGCTAACCTGCACATGTTTATCTTACCTGTAGGAATCGGATGAGGTAGCAGAGCACCAGTTTGTTGATGTGTGGCAGGCCCAGCACCACACTGACAGCTGCCTCTGGGTTGTCATAGTGACTGATACACTCATCATAAAACTCATGAGGGATGAGTGGTTCTTCCAGCTCCCTGTACCAGAGTTTCAGCAGAGAGGCTGCAGACACAGAGCGGGACGCCAAGTGAGACTTCTATTCAGGAACGAACATCTCATATTTGTGCAGGTGCATCATCTCTGGGCTGCAAAGACACAGCACTATCCAACAGTGTGTATGTGTACCAGGAATGTGTGGGTCCTCCAGTCCTGTGGGGATTTTCCATTGATCCACTTGCAGCTTGAGGGCATTGACTTCATCTATGTCCCCTGGTACCCTGGAGATCAAAGGTCACAGGACAGTTACACTTAAGGCCGTCAACCTCCGTGCCATGCTAAATAGTTGTGTATAAAGATGAAAGTGTAAGGACCAGAAACACTAGGCTCGTACAACAGCTTCATTTCACAGGTAGACTGCTGAATGCAAATAAACACACAACTTGCCAAACACATCCACGCTCACCAAGACGTTCAACAACTGTCGTACAAACACAAACACATTCTGAACATCTTCACTTTAAAAACACTGAACTGCCCTTTAAATCATGTGTTTTCAGGGCTGAAAAATTCCACTGGTGAGCTCACGTTATTAATGAGTTATGAGGGCTCAAAAATAATGCAAATTGAAAAGCACCAAATTTTAACAACACCTATGTATTTTGAGGGGCTGTATAACCCAGAAAATCTTCATAGTATAAAGGTAAGATTTGGCTCTGTTACAGACACAAACGTTATTGTGCTAAAAATAATCTGATTCTGAATGATCTAGTATTAACTTTTTCAGATTTGACTGATTGGAATGACCCATTAAATAGTAAGTAAATGCTTAACAGTACTTAATGTCTGTAAAACATTATCATATCCGTTTTCTTCCGCCTATCCGGGGTTGGACTGTGCGGGCAGCAGCATAAGCCGAGAAACCCAGTCCCAGGACCTCCTCCTGGTAGGACCTGCTCAGAACACCTTGCCCGATCCTGGGTCTGTGACCAAGTGCTTGTGAGTTTTGGAGTCTAAGATTTTGTTTAAATGTTTCATGAGATTCTTGGTTGACAGTTTAGAGAAATGTTTTTTCTCATTTGTTTCCTTTCAGTATAGTTACTTGTGCTCGTGATTCTCGGTGCTTTTGTTTAGTTATTTTGTCATTATTAGTGACCCCTGGTTTGTTTAACGTTTTCATCTGTTTCTCTTTAGTGTACTCTTTCGAATTTATTCCTCCCTCAGTGTACCTCCCTCTTGTGTCGAGCCTCTTGTGTTTAGCCCATGTCTCTGTTTTCCCTGTTCAGGTATCCGACTTCCTGTTTTATTTTGTCAGTCCCTTGTTCTGTGTGCTTTGTGTTCGTGTTTGCTTCCCCTTGTCTCATTAGTGTCATTCTGTTCACCTGTTCTCCCCCAGTTGTCTTCACTTCCCTAATCCCCCTCCTGTGTATTTATCGTCTCAGTCTCCCCTCCTCCTTCGTCAGTTCTTCTGTTTATCTGCCCAGCGCTGAGTTCTGGTTTATCTCCTAGTGTTAGGTTTAATTGGACTCCTCAGTTCTCTCTTATGTTTTGCTGTTTTGTTGGATTTTTCAGCCCACAATAAACTTTAAGTTTATCTCACTGCCTCCGCGTCTTACATTTGGATCCTCACCTCTGCATGCTATACACGGTCAGCCACCGCTGACCCTGGCAGTCCTCTGTATACTATTCACAGTCCCATCTGCTGCCTTCCTCACTCACCTAAATATGCCCTCTGTCTGGTCTCCATTAAGACCCAGAACTTCTTCAGAGAGGCGAGTCTGCACCCAGGGCAACTGGCGGTCTGGATACCGCTCCTTCTGGAGCGCCATCACCTCCTCAAGGGACGAGCCAAACATGGAGGGGTTGAAGATGGCATTCCTGGCATGCTTGATCTCCTCTATGCAAGGTTTCTGCAAGCCCTGTGAGAAACACACACAGAGATCACTTAATGGTGAGCAGCTGAAGAGCAAGCTGAAAAGCACTTTTAGTACTTGAAGGAGTGGGAGGAGAATCCTATCCTTCCACTCCTGGGAGTGAAACGCAGGTCCATTCACAGCCACACAGCTTGTTAATGTGCTGTTCAAAGTTAGAAGTTTAAAGCTGTCCAACAGTGTGGAGTCCTAAAAGTGACAAATCATCTCTGATAGTGCTCTGCTGAGATTCTGGCACTACATTGTTGAATAAAGCTCTACGTTAGCGCTCAGCTAGAGTAGAAAAGCGCTACATAAGAACTGGTCCATTTACCATTTACATGCTGCAGGCTCTGAGCCAAGCTGCTGTCTGCCTATACATTTTCACATGCAGGCGTACGACATACAATTACTTTTGTCACATGTATTCTTAAAACTGTGGGCACTATTGTAACAGCTTCCACTCCTGTACAAACTACTACATATTTCAATCAATCACAGTCCAAGTCACACTAAGATAGTGAAGCATTGTTGATATTAGTGCCTGATAGGTGGGGCCAGATATGGCTCGTATGAAGAAACAGAACATTCACCTCAGAAACAGTTCTAAAACTATAAATAAGCACAAAATATCATAATTACCAACATAATCTGCACATAAGAATAGCAAACCTGAGCAGGGTTACTACTATAACTACTGCCTGTGGTAGAGATTTGTCTTGGAATTTCTTTTTGTTTGATGGGTGCATTTTTCCCATGCTGGCCCCCTAAATTGGCACTCAGTCATCAAAACTTTGAGAACGCCTGATTGAGATGAAGCACACTTTTGATAGCAATACTGAGGCGAGCTGTTGAGGATATCCTGAACTTTTCTGTGGGTAAGAATTGCTGTATTTGCTGCTGTTAGCCTGTGTCAGCTGTTGTTAGTCGACGTTAGCCAGCGTTTCAGATTAATTGGTGTCACAGATTAGCTGCCAACAGTCAAACAGATGCATTGAAGAGTTGCTTTTCAAAGCCGCTACTTTTTTTTTCTCAACACAACAGTCTGCTTTTGCATTGTTTTTGACACAGAAAGAGCACGAAGGTTCACCTGGTGATGATGCTACAACACTAAAGAACAATGGAGGTGACCGCGCTGATGCACGTTCATAATTAGAGTGTTCTGTAAATATTCTTGTTGCAGTTATTATTCTTCCCAAACACTTTTATGTGATTCATGAACGATCAGCCCTTATGACCACAGCAGGCACAGATTATGTTAATACACCTATTAAAATGGAGATTTATATTCCTGTGTATTTCTCTCATCACAGGAGGCAAAAGTACACGTTTTTCATGTTTTTCAAGTATATTTTTAAAAAGGCTGCTGTAAAAGCTGAAGCACTTATTCAACTTCTTTACTCAAGTAAAAGTGAAAAAGTAAAAGATTACTCACAGTATAAAAGTAAAGAGTAGCTCCCTGAAGAACATTTCTGCCAGCTATTGTTGTGCAAAGCTAACTGAATGTGATGTCATATTAACATCGTACTATCATCGATCATATCATTTAGAATCACCAATTAACCTAACTCCACTAACTGCATGTCTTCTGACTGGGCAGTGCAATGGTTAGCACTTCTGCCTCACAGCAGGAAGGTCTTGGGTTCAAATCAACCTCAGCTGGGACCATTCTGTTTGGAGTTTGCATGTTCTCCCTGTATTTGTGTGGATTTTCTGGGTACACACTGAAACACACTGTTAGGAACTTTGGCATCATTTTGCCAAACCTTTAAAATCCTTCTATAAGTTCACAAAGCAGGTGCAGATCTTTTAACTGGACTTAGATCTAAGTGCGCTGAGGGTGCTTTCACTTACTGTGGTCCTGTTCTTTGGAAAAAGCTGCCTGTTGAATTGAGATCGATTGCATCTGCGCATACCTTCAAAACCAGAGTCTGTGTCTCCCACACACAGCGCGTGGTAAGCACTCATGATGAATACACCAATAGGATCGTCTTTTATTTGTTATTGTTGAAATCAGTTTGTTGTTGGGAATGTGTGCAAGGAGGTGAGCTGAAACAGCCACTAATTCCCCTCAGATTATTAAACCTAAAGTAGCGAGCCCGTTTTGAAAATGTAAGGAGCAGAAAGTCAAGATGTTTGTGTTAAAATGTAGGGAGAAAAAGAACAAAGTTGCCAGAAAAATACTCAAGTACACATACCTGAAAACAAATAAATGTATTCCATAACAAAGCTATATCTTTTTCATAAGAAACATTAAATTCATCATGTTAAATTCAATTGTATTTCGTTTTGTGAATAAATTTATGAAATCATCCTAAATACAGTAACCTTAAAATAAACACATGATGCCATTTTATTGAAGTTTATTTGTAAGACAGCAGTATATGAAAACACTGACAGCTGCAGAGCTAGTCAGAATGAATCCAGGTGCAGGTGTGTCACAGGTTAATCTGCTTGGATTGTCACACTCTGACACAGCGTTGCAGAATAACATCCACTCTGAGTGCAGATAAAGTGTATGCTGTAGTTGTAGGGCTAACTATTTGCAAATCACATAAAAGTGTTTTGGAAGAATAATATGAACAATATGAACCAACATCAGTCACCTGGATAGTTCTTTAGAGTTGTAGCATCACTAGCATAAACCTGCATGCTCTTTTTGTATCAAAAACAATGTGACAGCAGACTGTTGTGTTGAGAAAAAAAAAAGAGCAAAGTTCTTCTTAAGAGGACCGCCAAAACATAGATATGAACCTTCCTATCTTAAATCTGTAGGTACAGGCACGAATTTAAGTTTCCTTCCATGGCACAAACGTCTACGACTTCTCCTGCACCTTTGACATACTACATATATGGCCTGTCTCTAAAACAGAATGGAGATGTGCCAGCCTCCATGGTGGTATGGTAGTGGGGGAACATGACAGCTTCCACAAACCACTGCCTGCTCCTATGTATTTTTAATTAATTATAAGTTTATAAGAATGCATCGATTTGTTGGAAGACATAATTAAACCCCAATCTATGTATATTTGTGAGTACAATATATATTTTTTAATATTAAATAACTTCAAAAAATTACTGATGACACCTTTAAATATTGCTTTATTTGTTACTGTAAAAGACAAAATGCTTCACAATTTTTAACCACTTAATCACACTCACACACTGACGGCTGGCAACCAGCTGGGAGCAGTTTTGGCTCTACTGGTTCAACCAAAAACATTTGTAAACAGTAAAAATCGCCTAAGTCGAAGTCGCACAAATTGTATTTTCGCTCTTGCCGGCTGGCTTCTGCAGGTCCCAATTCTTGCTAACATTAATTCCAATAAAAATCATCACCTAAATCGGATCATACAAGTCAGATTTTCGCCTGCCTCGGATGAAAATTCTGGTCCCATTTTAATTCATTTCCAATTGAATGGGATCGCGTAAGTCGGATGAGTTCAGCGCTAAAGCCCTGCTCAGCCCCCGCCACGCCCAATTCCAGTATCTACAATCGCTTGAGTCTCTACACAGTCACGTGATGTCTGGATTGGCTGCACTGGGCGAATCAGTTCATTTCACAAGAGACAATCATGGCAAGCGCAGGAGTCAAGTGTAAGCTACAAACTCACACTTATGAGTAAAAATATGAGATTATAACATTTGCAGACGCAAATCCAGGAATGAAGCAGAAAGCCATTGCTGCAAAATTTGATATTAGACCCCAAACTCTGTCTGATATTTTAAAGAATTCTGAAGAATTCGATTTTATCTGACTTACACGTGAGATGGATTTTTTACTAATTGGATAAAATTCATGGGCCATTTGAATCCGACTTGGGCGATTTCTACTGTATAAGTGGACAGGAAGAACCAATAATTTACTGTTGCGTTTATTTTGCCCACTGCGGTATTGCAGATGTTCCTTTTGCCAGCAGGATGAACACTGATTTCCTCCACTAAAAGCTCCAATGCTACCACAGAAATGATTTCCTCAGCCTCTCATTGGCCTGCCATTCTGTTTCATGACAAAAAAAAAACCTATGCTTAGATTATGTTTGTCATACTACAGGAACATCATGTCTGGATGTTCCTAATTCATTCATTTGTGTTGTTCTCTGTAGACTGGAACGGGGATTACTGAGATGAAGTGTCTGCATTTATGTCTATAAATTTGGCAGAACATTCTTCTTGCCAATTTGCTCTGCTTATTAAATCTGACGTTTATAGTTTAAGGAAAATAATGTCAGTAGAAAATTATAAACATGAGGACAGAGATGGCACTGCTTACCTTCTTGGCTCCGGTGAGGGCAGCTTTTGTCAGTTTCCTGTAGCAGTATTTAGCATAACTGCTAATGGGCACCCCTTAAGTAAAAAGACAACACATTAACAACACTAGAAGACTGCCTTTGTTGTCCTGCATTGATTCTTTGGCATGACAACAAATTCAAGCCTTTCCACCAGTCTGTAGAGATGCAGCATGTCATGATGTCAACCAACTGGTGTTGGATTACCATTTTGCAGATTTGATGACACTATGTAACGATTTTTGTCTTTGACGAGCAAGTGTTATTTTCTAACTCTTTTTATTGTAAAACAATAGAAAATGTCTGTTATTCCCGTCAAGCTTTGCTTTGTGGATTTGAGGATGATTTTCCTCCAAAATAGCTATTATGTTATTATGTTAGTTATAGGGATTTTTTCTTTTAATTTAACATTTTTTACCATTTTTATAGGCAATTTTTGAAGTGAAAACAGCTTAAAAAAAGGTTAAAACTTAAATGAAAACCACTAGTAACCGGCATTTTATGGGAAAACGACAAAGTTGTCCGAATTGTCTGAGCCACAAAAGCAAAGTTTTGCGATCAAAGTTATACATTTTTTGTTTGTTTACATGTACAGAACTAGAAAAACATAGTTTGAACGAAAAAGACAAAACAAAAGTGGAAATTTGTTACAGAGTATTATGTTTGTTTACCAATGGAATTATTTTCAAAAGCACACTTACCAGTGAGAGGTAATTAGCTAATGGCATTCAAATGACATGAAAAAGTGGGGCAGTGACTATTGACATTTGAATGTTTGTGAAATTCAGCGACTTCTAGTGATGACAGGTTTGTTGGCAGCGTGAACTGAGAATGTCTCAAAATCCTGGAATGTATTGTAGTGGCTAGCTGTTAGCTATGCAAGTGAAATATGACAAGGAAATCACTGTGCATGTAGATGGGCTTTAGAATTTTATGGGAACTTTATGAGAAAGTGATCCATTCAGAATCAGAGTCTATATAAACTAGAGATTCTCTGGAGCCAGAACCTAGCCACGAACGGTGGCACTATAATGCCCGTGGATCAGGAGGTAGAGTAGGTCATCTACTAACTGGTAGGTCAGTGTTTCTACCCCTGGTTCTTTCAGTCTGCATGTCAAAGTATGCTTGAGCTACATACTGAACCCTGTCAAATCCACATGATACTGAACCCCTACAGCACCTCCTGGGGTTGGCCCGTGTCACTGGTGTTGCCTGGCTGGGCCTTATGGGCTAAGGGCCCTAGTAATCTTGATTGATCATTGATCGGTGTGCCCTGTGTCTAAAGCTTCATCCAGATAAGTGTGATGTAACAGTAACTACAGTAAATGTTTCAGAGGAACTGACTGACAGCTGCAGCTGCGCTCATTATAAATGCGTGACATCATCGCTGTCGCCGCCCTTACAGCCTGTTGACGAGTGAACGACTGTAAAAGCTTCAGAAATAACATAAATAAACAGAAATAACAAACTAACGTCTAACTGGGATTTCTGTGCTTGTAGAAACATAAACGTCTGCAGATGAATTCGCTCCTCTGACGCTCTGACAGCCACTTTATGAAGGAGGAAATGAATCGGAGTGTCAGACAGGTGGTTCAGGTGCAGCAGGAGGGGAGGAGTCAGAGACACTCATCGTAAGCGTTGTTTAAGGAAGCAGAATGCTCAGAAGAGAGTAGGGATTAGTCCTGGGTAAAAACTAATTAGCCAGATCTCTCGTCATCCTATTTTATTCACTGAATTTTGACAATCGACAAAAAAGAGGACACTGGACCGAACAGTGACTCACTATCTCATTTTAAGGTATAATAACATCAGTGTTATGGGCAGCTTTGGGTCCAGGGCCATCCAAAAGGTTCACTATGCCCCATTAAATAAACTCTACTGACATACTTTAAGGAAGGAAAAGATCATTTGCACAGTTTAGTAATGACAGCGTTAAACACCCTCTGCAAGAAGTCGCTAAAGTAACAACCAAGCTCAACCTAATGATTTGTGTAATTGCAGCTTAGTGCATTTGCAGCAAAGGAAGTATCTAGAGTGACTGAGGACACTGACCCCTCTTTATAGTTGGTTGAAAATACAGAGGTGAAATATAGGAAGCTCTTACAAATATGTTATCAGATTTTTTTTGTGCACTATGAATTTAATGAATTTGAATTAAAATTTATTTTATGTGTTGTGTTTATGCCTTCTGGTGCCCTCTCATTCACCAGGGAAAACCCTGGTGAGTGAGAGGGCACAGGCGCCACACCCACTAAATGTCTTCCATTCTAAAGGCAATTCCAGCCACTCTCCAGGAGTCTGGTTCCAGAACCCAAGCTGTGTACTGAGGTGAGCCTGGCTAGTCAGTATCTCTCTAGCTCAGGATCCTTCCCAAACAAGCTGATGATCCATGAGCCTAAAGTCTTGGTTTAGACCACCAGGGTCTTTGCCCCTTGCTGCTGTCAAATCCACATGACACTGAGCCCCTACAGCACCTCCTGGGGTTGGCCCATGTCACTGTGTAACCTGGGCAAGTGACCACAAAAAAAAGAAAAGAAAAAGAAACAAACAAACAAAAATCAATTCTTAGTAAAAGACCCGGGGGTCAACAAAATCATTTTTAGGTTTGTCTTTTGCACAGTTTGCATATCAATAGTCAATCTTATGAGCTCTGGGGCATAATATCATAGACCTACGTGCTGGTCAAGTAGCTTCATCCCTTGAATGAATGAATGAATATCTAAAATGAAGTTGAAAGCAGCCAGTGTTTGTTATAATGTCCCAATCTCAATAGAACCAGACAAACGGATGGAGAACCACTTCCCTTAAAAGTTAAGTATACAACCCACAGATCCCTATGATCATATGTTAATGGTACTGAATTGGCTGAGTTTGTGTGCTGCTTCCTCACCCTTGGTGTCATTCAGGGGGTCCATGTGTCGATAAATATAGCCCTCCAGGTAGGTGTGGAAACGGGGTGTTGGGGGGAAGAAGGCCAGACAGACAGCCATCAGTTCCCAGCCTCGCTCTAGGCTGTCGTAACGGAAGTTCTCCGTTGTTTGACGACACAGCTGGATGTAGAGCTCATCACGCAGACCCTGGTTACTCCACCCACGCACCACCACCTGATAAACGGGCAGAGAGCCAGGTAACTTCAAAAGCTTTTGAGGCCATTTTTCATTCTCTGTCCAACCAATTCACCTCAATTTAAAAAAAAAAAAAAAGTTAGTACATTGTGTAACATGTAAATAAAAACAGATTGCAATTATTTGCAGATCGCATACCCATATTTACCAATATCACCCATATTTCATCCACAATAATAATAGTAATAATAACTTAGATTTATATAGCGCCTTTCATGAACCCCAAGGACGCTGTACAAAAAGTGTAAATAAAAACAAAAAATACCTGAGTAAATAAATAAAATAGAGATTAAAGGTCTTTTTGAACGGGTGAGTTTTCAAAAGTTTCTTAAGAGTCCGGTGATGGGACGCTGCAAAGCTCAAACGGGAGAGGTCCACATATGGAAAGGTACTGCTGTTGCCTTTCCATATGTGCAAACTACCAAATTCCATAGGCACTAAGTGCACTCCCATACCATCGGAGATGCAGGCTTTTGAAGGGAAATGCTGATAACAAGCCAGATGGTCCCTGTGCTCTTTAGCCTGGAGGATGTGGCAGCAATGTTTTCCTAAAAGAATTTCAAACACTGATCTGACCACAGAACAGTTTTCCGCTCTGCCTCAGTCATTTTAAATAAGCTTTAGCCCAGAGAAGCTGGTGGCGCTTTGGGATCATGTTCACGCATTGCTTCTTCTTTGCAGGATCAAGATTTAACCTGCATTTGTGGGTGGCACAAATGTATCTGTGTAGACAGACAATGATTTCCAGAAGTGTTCCTAAGCCCATGCAATGATTTCCATGACAGAACTGTGCCTGTTTTTGGTATTTATCGAGCTTCTCGTGTTCCTTCTTCTTGATGTTGCCGTCACTTGGTATTGCAGCATCTATCACTACGGCCTTCTTCCTTTGTTTGTCCACCACTACGATGTCCGGTTGGTTAGCCATCACAAGTTTGCCTGTCTGTATCTGGAAGTCCCACAGGACCTTAGCTCAGTCATTCTCAACCACCCTTGGGGGCGTATCCCATTTTGATTTCGGGACTTTCAGGTCATACTCAGCACAGGTGTTCCTATATACTATGTCGGCCAGTCTGCACCTGGGGTCTTGCCTGGTGTGGTAGACCCCAGCCTCTATTGACCTTGTGCTCAGAGGTTATTCCTGTGCTGCCATGATTAGTGCCTCTGTGCTGTTTGTCAGTCCAGCTTTGTCCAGCCATTGGTAGGATTTTTCTATGTCAGCCACATCTTCAATCTGCTGGTGGTACATGCTGTGCAGAGGCCTGTCCTTCCATGATGGTTCCTGTTCTTCCTCCTCTTCTTTCTCGGGTTTCTGCTGCCTGAGGTACTCACTAAGCACCAGATCCTTTGTGGCCATCTTCCTGATGTATTCATGGATCTAGGATAGTGGTTCTGACACTAACTAGCCCTCGGCCTCCTTCCTTTCCCTGAGCATACAGTCTCAAGACTGACTTGTTGGTTGTTATGCTTGTAGTCAGTTACTGTCTTAATGTCTCTCCACATATTCTGTGAGTTATTGCTGTCAAAGTCTTCCTTAATGCGCTGCTTGTACTTCTGTTTAGCCAGCTGAATGCTCTTCAGGTCTTTTCAGGCCCTGCTATAGGTCAGCCTGTCACCTGACCTGTAGGCAGCATCCCACTCCACACTGTACTGCCTATCCATGCTTTCTTATTTGGAAACACTCTGCTGCTTTTTGTGGGTCGGACAGTGTCAGTACAGAAATGCACATAAGCCAGCAAAGAGGATGTGTATTCCTCTAAATCTACACCGTGCTTGAGCACTCCCCAGTTAGTGTGTTCAAAGCAGTCCTATAGTACTGAAGTGGCCTCCTCACTCCATACTTGTATAGTTTTGACAGTTGTTCTTGTCCTGCAGATGAGAGGTTTGTAGGTTGGCATCAACTCGGTAACGCTTGAAGCCTCGCAAGCCGGCCGTACCACGTGACTGATTCAGGAAATGATTTGTGGGTTCAGCGTGTGATTCGAAATATAAGGAGCAGCGAAACGCAGTGGATCCCCCTCACAGTTTGTGGTACTAGGGAGTATTGTGCGTTGGTTTGCAGTCTATTTGAGCTGTTTTGTTTTTAGGCCCGAGCCTCCCGTAGGGGTAGGCGAGGAGCCTATTGTATTCGCTAGCGCGAAAACGAAAAAGGGTCAA
>JAVDPK010001430.1:634012-654312 GCA_034780415.1 Cichlasoma orientale | reverse complement strand
ATCAGCTGTGAATCGCGCTACTCAAAGTTCACTGAAGCACTCGTGAATGCTAACCCTGAGTGTTGTTTATCTATTAGTGCATGCGTGGAAAACTGTGCCGGTCGCGACCATAGTGCGCATGTGCGAGGCCCCGCGTTTCCAAAAGACCCCGGCTTCGCCCGTCTACACGGAAAAGCAAGCCGGTGCGTTTCTGAAACGCTCCACTCTGGACCCCGTTTCGAAAACGCATCGTTTTCACTCCGTTCTCGCGTAAACGGGAGGCCCAAACGCATCGAAACGACGCCGTTTTCATTTTGAAACGGTGTCGTGTAAACGGGGCCTTTGTTGCATGGTGTGAGCAGAACCATCTGGAGCTCAATGTGACAAAGATAAAGGAAGTGGTGGTGGACCAGAGGAGGAACTAGACACAGATGACCCCTGTGTCCATCAGGGGAATCAGTGTGGACACTGTAGAGGACGACAAATATCTGGGAGTGCATACTGACAAAAAACGACTTGGCTAAGAACACTGATGCCCTATACAGGAAGGGTCAAAGTTATCTGTATTTTTTGAGATGCCTGAGGTCCTTCAACATCTGCTGGACTATGCTCAGGATCTTCTGTGAGTCTGTGTTGGCAAGTGCTATCCTCTATGCTGTTAAATGCTGGGACAGCAGGCACCAACAAACTCAACAAATTGATCCACAAGGCCGGTGAGCTTGTGGGAGTGGAGCTGGACTTGCTGATGGCGGTGTTGGAGAAGAGGATGCTGTCTAAGCTACAGGCCATTATGGACAATGGCTCCCACCCACTCTATGACACAGTGATGAGTCACTGTGTATTCTTTTTATGTGATAAATGGTTGAAGCTGTAACAACTGAAATTTCCCTCTGGGATCAATAAAGTATTTCTGATTCTGATGAAAGAACAAAATGATTATTTAACTGCACTGCTTATGTTTTTAAACAAAAAGTAAATTCTGGGTCCTGTGAGTGAACGGCACATTTCGATGTGATACGACAGAGAGCAGTGGGATCGTGCAACAATGCTGTATGTGCGTGTGCACTCTGCTCTAAAGAAACATGGCATAAATATGTGGAGCTCTGTCCAAACATTTAGGGGTAAGACTCAGTGAAAAGCTTTATTTTGGATGCTTACCTTATGCTACTTTGTACACAGAAACAAAACTATTTTATAAAAACCAAAAACTACTAGTTTTCAACAAGTCTCCTGAGCGATCCCATCCCCTTCTTCTTTGGTAAATCTCTTAAGCTCCTCAAAATTTGGCACAGACCTTGGGGTCTTCAGTTCACACCACAGATTTTCAATGAGATTAAAGTCAGGGTGTTTGGGCAGGCCAGTCAGTGACATTCACTTTGGTCTTCTGGAGGTAATTCCTCACCAGGAGTGATGTATGTTTTGGGTTGTTGTTTTGTTGGAAGACAAAGAAGAAGACAAATAAGACAAACAACCTAGACCCAGTTTTGCTGCTGACTGCTTGAAGTTTTCTTTCAAAATCTTCACATATTCTTCTTTCTTCATGATTCCTTCCACCTTGATGAGATTCCCAATTCCAGACACACCGAAGCACCCCCACATCATTTTATTTATTCAGAAAACTCTAAAGGATTCACAAACTTTTGGAAATGTCTCTTTCAGGGAGTTTAAACAGCTCTTGCCGAGAGCTGCCTCCCCTTTCCCATGAGCTGTCCCTGAAAGTTTGTAAATCCCTTCGGTGTAGTTTCAGTCAGCAAGCGCTGCCTCCCCTCCCCACCAGACTAATGGCATGTTACAAATTAGCCAATCAGAATACTCCAAGAGAATGTGGCAGGGCAAAAATGTCACGTTCCACACACCTTGGAAGTCGGAACTCGGAACTCAGGAGTGACATTACTCCTGAGTTAGTGCGCTTCAGTAGTAAAGTTAGAAAAGCGAGAAAAAAAGGATTTATTTTGGTTCCTTAGCAAGGTAGAGCCATTCAGGTATCCAATACAGCACAATACTGCATTTTGTGCTTAAAAACACCGCTGCAGCATATTCATGGTTGGATGGATTCAGTGCTCTGCATACGGCTTATTTAGCGAGTCAGAAATACACAACGCTGGCAGTACAGATTCAAAGTTTTACAGTTTTACTACTGTTTACAGTCATTGTGGCCATCTTGGATTGTTAACTCAAGGTTGGTGGGGCTGCTCCAACTTTCCAAGTGAGAACTTCTGAGTTGAGGGGGCGTTCCAGAAAAAACTTCCAGCTGAGAACTTGGAAATTCCGACTTCGGATTTATTCTATTTATTCGTTAAGAATGTGGACTTTACTAAACAATTTTAAAAGAAGAAGAAGTTTTCTGGAGTTGACACCAAAAATTTGAAAGAAGACATGCAAAAGCTCAGGTAAGTAATGCCATTTTATTTGCTCTAGTAACATGTTTAACATGTGTATGAAATTAATGTGTGTGATCCACGGTCATCATTATCAAATTAGAGAAAAGATGAGGATATTTATGACTACTGGTTTTATTTTTAAATTTGAGTATGACTGTGCACTTGAAGATAGTCATCACCATAAAGGTAAAGCAGATGGCCTGGCTCGCTGCAGTGCAACACAAATACATCACTTTCAAAATATCTCCCATCATGCATGTTTGCTCTTGGCATTTTCATAAAGGCAAGTAAATTTTATTTTTTTTTAAGTAATGTTACTGAATATGCACTTTCTTCCCTTCTAAAGTCAGTGTTTTTACACTGGCCAACCTACAGTATGCTATCTCACTTCACATGTAAGGAGGGCGGAAGATATGAGTTAATCCCTTCATATTAAATCAGTGTTTATTTTGTCATCTTGTATCATTACAAAGTGAATGATTTTTAAAGATAAAAGGAAACAACAAAACTGTATAGTAGCGTAAATATTTATCAATGCATGATGTGTATGTTTGCATGCATGGATGAATTGGATTAGTTTTTTCTTGCGTTTTTATGCATATATAAAAACACACTATTTCGATTTGTGGTGTGTTCATTTAAAATAATGCTCAACTCAAAAGAAAAGCCTTTTTTCTGGTTTTAAAGGAACTAAGTGTTGGAGCAACCCAAAACAAGTATGACACACAACGCTTTACGTGCCTAAAAACTGTACACACACGACCGTGACCTGAGAGATCTCATTAAGTGCCTGCAATTATGAAATATCATTGAAGCATCCAATGTTACTCAGCTTTCGAAATAAAATCGTACATGTCAGTTTACAGCAAAAATAAAGAGATTAGCCTCACTTTTGGCGGTGCGTGTACATACTGAAGAGGTAACACATGAGGCAGGAGAAGAAACTCATCACTGAATCAGGACGTGGTACTGACTGAATTTGAGTTGTGTGTACTCAGGTGTACAGTTTGTGGACTTTTGAGATTTTGTTTCCTTTTTTAGTATGATTAATCATGTTTTCAGTTTTGGTTCTTTTGGTTACTTCCTCCCTTGTGTTCTCTCGTGCCCCCCTCCCCGCGTTGTCAAGTCTGCGTTTGTGTTTACACACTTCCTGTTTTATTTTTGTGGCTTTTCCTCTCTATCTGGTTTCTAGTTTAACTTCTATCCTAGTCATTATGCTGGTTGCAGTCAGCTTTGCTCTCACCTGTTTCTCATCCTCTTATTATCCAGCCTTGTATTTATTGTCACACTCTCCCTTTGTTCTTTTATTCGCATGCTCCCTCATGGCTGTCTCTGTGTGTGTGTGTGTGTGTGTTTGACTACCTGGTACTGCCACACTTTACGTATATTTAGCGAGATCTCAGCAATAAAGCTGCCCCTTAAGTTTATCTTGCCTTCTGAGTCCTGCATTGTGGGTCCATTCTCTGCATTCCATACAGCCGTACATGACACAAAGTTCCAGCATTTACAAAAGGCCGCTGTCAGTCAGCTGCGAGAGATGTGGAGTAACTAGAGAATCTGTGTTGAGTAGGCCATTGGAAATTTTTGTCAGAAATATGAAATCTGAACAGGAACCATTTCCATGAACATGTTTCTTCCATGTGAAGATGAAGAAGTGTTGGATAAGGTTGTCATTGCGTGCTATACCCTGACAAACCATTGCCCAACTACAATTTATAAACATGGATGATGAACTGAGATGCGATGATAGCTGATATATATGTAGAGTTATTATTATCCTTTACTTTCCATACTATTTTTACAAGCAAAGCTGTTATACTGTACATATTTTACACAATGTCTGGAGGGATCTTTATGAACTTCTTCTGTACTCTACTCGCCACTTGTTATATTTTGTGTTAAACATGAACAATAAAGTTATGTCCAATGACATTTTTGTGTTCTTTGCCTTAAGCACTTAAATAACTAGTGCTAAATTACTCTTCATTACAGATTAAATTAAAAAATCTTTCAGACATAAGAAAGTTAAGTTTGTTAACCAAATGAAAAACTTGACAGATTTACTTTTTAGATAACGTACTTTTATTCACATTCATTTTCAAAACAAGAAGTAGCAGCACCGTGGTAGACAATTCTTCAATGTTCAACAATGTTTAAGTCAGAGTTGGAAAATGTTTTACGCTGGGTGGAACGAGAGCAGATCAAAAGTCTTCTTTAGCTGTTGCATGCTGTACACGACTTAATGGAACCACACAACTAAGCAGTTTTGATTAACACGGGCCACCAGGTCAGCTTTGCTCTCTGGTCCACGACAAAAGCGCCACAAATTGACGGCTGTTTCCCCTCTTCCTGGATTTTTCTGCTACTGTGTTAGAAGTTGTGTGTGTTCTTTTCCAATTCCCTCCTGAAACAGAACTCTCGTGGCATCTGTCTTGCACCCGGAGTGATCGCTGACCAGTTCAAGTAGACACACACACCGAGAAATTGCTGTTTCTTTTTCAAGAGAGCACTCCAGAGCTGTGGGTCAGGCGCCACATGAAACACTACACAGTCTACATAACAAAATTGTAGTACTCCAGATCTGCAACAAAAATTTGTTTGCACTTATTTGTAATATGGAAGACCCTTCTCAAGCTGCAGCTCTTCTTCCACTATTTCAAAACAGACGTTTTTGTCTCTAATGTTGCATGCCTCATCAACAGTAGTGTCACAATACTTTTACAGGCTTTTCCACAACAAGTGCCCTAGGCGCTCCCATCTGGTGATGCCTGAAGAAAATTTTGGGTTTGCCCACAATCCTCATTTTGTCTTCCCCATGCAGGAGCAGTCCATCGGGTTTCTGAACTGCTGTTAGTATGAGAGAATGCTGTCACTGTAGACAGTGCAGGCTTGTCCAAGTTCGACACATATATTGAATGCATATTTGATACTGTAAACTTTCCAATGTATATGTGCAGGCCTGTGTTGTGTGCCTGCTCAGGTGCAATGTCTACCTTGCTTGGCAAGGTTTTGCAGTGCAGGCGCAAAGCAGATAATATACTGCCTTCCATTTTCTCATCACGCAGATGGTGCAGTGTAAAATAAATGTAAATGTAAAATTATTCATTGCAGTCCTTAGCGGAGGCACCTTTTTTCTTTTTTGACTTTGCAGTGGTGACGTCTATTTTGTGTCTTGCTTTTGCTCCCACTTTACTGACGGTGCTTTGCTTCATCCAGTATGCAGGTTGTCCAGTTACTGTGATTGCCTGTCTGCATTTGACAACCGCCTCCATCATAGCTGCAACATGTGCGCATGACTCTGCTAAACCAGTCATACAAGTGCAGTGACCTGAGGATATAGCTTCTGTTGGCTCAATGATGGCCCAGGGCTCGAGTGACGTGTCAGTCAGGCGCTGGGGGTGCAAGACCTGCAGACAACACATAAGCAGACAGACAACAACAGTTTACAATCATTCCCTATATTTTGCTTCATTTGTAAGGCTGTCTGTATTATTACAGTTAACTTCACTAATAATAACTACTAATAACTTCACTTGATTACAGCCAAGTTAGCTTACCTTTGCAGTGACAACAGTGTTGTCACAGTCCCGCGTTCAAAATGTGAACAGATCCTGCACCCAGCCATTCGTGAAAAGTCCGTGGGCTTCGAGAGATTTATAGCTTTTGAACTCTTCATATGTGTAAGCGTTGATACATTAAACAACATAATTTATTATGTACAGCAGAGAAATTGGAGGCAGCAATGTGGCATCGGAGTTCCAGTCTTTTGTTGTGAGGTCAAGCCGATCTGTGTTATTGAGAGCCAAAAACAGTTCCCTGGAATCTTTGATAACTTTTCTCTGTACAGTATCTTCTCAATTCTTCTTTTTCTTCTCCAGATTGGCAACTGAATAAACTTTACACTTTCCAAAGTTAATGCAAGGTCACCGACCTGCTGCTGTTCTTTGTGTTGTTTACATCCACGGTCCACTGGAAATGGCACAGACACATGACTGACAAAAACTGATGCAGCATGTATTGTGAGATTTTTTTTTTTTTTTTAGCCTGTCATGTCTGGCAGCTTTCTCAATCAGAATCATGATCTGAATGCATTGTTGTACCAAACATATTTGCTTTTACAAGAAGAGCTCTGTAAGTTCTCTATAGGCTACTCTTGTTATTGTCTGTCTTTTTCTTTTATTTATTCATTCATTTTGATTCATTTTGATTGTTGTTCACAGAATATGACAGCCAGGTCTGTCAGGAAGGAAAGAGCAAGAGAAGAAGACAGAGAAAAGAGGGGAGAAAACAGAAGAAATAAGGGGACAGAGCTAGATACACACACATATACATATTCACACATACATATATATATATATATATATATATATATATATATACATACACACACAATCTTGCTGTGTTATGTTGTAATGTATACGTGTGTGTGTCTCTGTCATGAAACATACTCAATAATGAGGGCGATACACCGGAACGACGCCCTCTGGGATCTAGAGATAAATAGGGAAAGACCCAGGGAACCCGGGCCATCCACAGCCCACAGGAGCTCAGAAGACCTGTGGGAACACATCCCGAGGATAACCGCACGCACACTCCAGAGGAGCAAGAGAAAGACCCTAGACGGAGCTCCCATGGCCAAAGGCTCAGGATACATAAGACTGGGAAGTAGAAGACTATCCCCGGAGGGAGAGAGCCAGCTAACCACTGGCTCATTAAGCACCCCAGTTCCCTACACCTGACCGCAGGGCAGGGAAGGCACGTACAGGGCCTGGAGTGACCACAAGCCCAGAGCACCATCGCAGTCAAGACCGGCACCCCCCGCCCACACTGCAGACAAACATGACACAAACATGACACACACGACACACATACAAGAGAAGAAAACAGCAAACATCACACCAACACCCATACACAGTTTTCCTGAGTACAGGACCAGCTGGCCCCTTGTGGGAAACCACCGCTCCCTCATCCCTCGTTTCCTGTGAGTGTTACACTTCGCCAGGGTTGCCCTTTGTCACCGATGCTGTTCATAATTTTTATGGACAGAATTTCTAGTTGCAGCCATGTGGTGGAAGGCTTCTGCCTTGTGGCTTCAGAATCTCGTCTCTGCTCTTTGCAGATGATGCAGTCCTGTTGGCGTCAGCAGGTGGTGGCCTCCAGCTTGCAGTGGAACGGTTTGCAGCCGAGTGTGAAGTTGCTGATGTGAGAATCAGCACCTTTAAGTCCAAGGCCATGGTCCTCAGCCAGAAAAGGCTGGAGTGCCCACTCTGGCTCAGGGATGAGTTACTGCCCCGGGTGGAGGAGTATCTCGGGGTCTTGCTCACGAGTGACGGGAGAAGGGAACGGGGCTGTGTCTGCAGTGATGCAGACGCTACACCGGTCTGTTGTGGTGAAGAGGGAGCTGAGTGTAAAAGAAAAGCTGTCGATTTACTGGTCGATCTACGTCCCTACCCTCACCTATGCTCATGAGCTTTGGGTAGTGACTGAAATAAGATCACGAATACAAGCGGCAGAAATGAGTTTCCTCCAAAGGGTGACTGGCCTCTCCCTTAGAGATAGGGTGAGGAGTGCGGCCATTCGGGAGGGGCTCAGAGTACAGCCGCTGCTCCTCCACATCAAAAGGAGGCAGCTGAGGTGGTTCGGGCATCTGACTAGGATGCCTCCTGGGTGCCTCTTGAGGCATTCCGGGCATGTCCTACCGGGAGGAGGCCCCGGGGCAGACCCAGGACACACTGGAGAGATTATATCTCTCGGCTGGCCTGGGAATGCCTTGGGGTCCCTCCAGATGAGCTGGTGGAGGTGGCTGGGGTGAGGTAAACCTGCGCTTCTCTGCTTATGCTGCTGCCCTTGCAACCTGGCACCGGATAAGCAGAAGAGAATGGATGGATGGAACTTTCCGAATTATCTACAAAGCCCACATTTTTTGTTGCTCTTTTGAGTACCTGTGTGTGTTTGTTGAAGTGCTTAGATGCCCAGTTCTTATTGTTAATTCAATATTAACTTTACTGACCTCTGATTGGTGTAACCGGGTGCCATTACTGCCGACGTGAATTATAATCTTACCGAATTTACGTTTAGGCTTAGCCAGCAGTTTAAAATTTCTTTATCACCTGCTCTGGCCCCTAGAAGACATTGGATTATGGTTCCTGGTGTCATTAGCTTCACGTTTCTCAGTTTCACAGAGTTGCCAGTTACCAGAGTTTGTTCCTTGGCGTGTGTCGGCAAGTGGGGAAAAATAGAGTGTGAATGGGTTGGTGGTGTACCGGGGCTTCTGTTTAGGACTATGCTTCCTCTTCACAGTCATCCAGCTGGCTTGCTTTCCTGGCTGAGCCTGAGCTGTCATTCTCCCAGCTGGTGCATGATCACCTGTCTTTGCTGTCGAGCGCTACTTCCCAACCGCTAAAGACCCACGAACTGACAACGAATGGATCCGCGACCCGTTTGACAACAAACAGAGTGAATCCGGCATGTCTTTACAAGAAGAGGATCAATCGCTGGAGATCACACATGACGGCAGCCTTAAAAGGATGTTCCAGACAGAAACTCTGCCAGTGTTCTGGATAAAACTCATGGCAGAATACCCAAAGATCACCACAACAGCCCTAAAAACCCTGCTGCCATTTCCAACATCATATTTATGTGAAACGGAATTTTAAGCAGTGACAGCGGCAAAAACCAAATTGCGGAATAGACTGGACATCAGCAACACACGGGTGTCACTGTCTCCCATTCCCCAGATGGGATCGTCTTATTGCAGAGAAACAAACTCAGGACTTACACTGAGCCAGCATTATGATGAGTTGTATTTTTCACGCACTTTATATTTGTTTTTGCGGTATATCTTATTTTTAAGGCGTGTTTAAACATTACCATGGCGACCAGAGAGTGATGGGGCAGAGAGGCTGTAACTCATGTTGTGTTGTTGACGCGATGTTGTAGGACGCTGCTAATAAAGTTGCATACGAGTACACAGTGGATCCATGTTTATTATTATATTTGGAAAATGGCCCAGTTTTTATGCTGGTAGTATCATTTTTTTTGTTTTTTGTTGTATTTATCCATCACACCAGGCCGGTCCATGAAAATATTGTCTAACATTAAACCAGTCCGTGACGCAAAAAAGGTTGGGGACCACTGGCCTAGAGGGTCCTGGCAATTATGCAAGAGTTCTTTTTGTCAATTTCAGTTCAGCTTTTAATACCATTTTGCCATCCAGACTGTGTGATAAGCTCCTTCGTATGGGAGTTGAGCAATCACTGTGTCAGTGGGGACTGGACTTTTTACAGACAGGGTTCAGGTGGTCAGATGTAAAAACAAAAAATCAAAACCCCTAATCATCAGCATGTTTTGTCTCTGCTCCTGTTGTCATTGTATGCAAATGACTTTATTTCATGCCCTCAGTCAGTTAAACTGTTCAAATTTGCAGATGACACTACAGTGGTGGGTTTAATCACAAGGGATGATGAATGTACAAGACCCAAATTTAATCCCTGGTGGACTGGTGCAGCACAAATAATCTAGAATGAATATTCTAGATTATTCTTCCTTGGTCTTTGAATATTTCAAAGACCAAGGAAGTCATTGTGGACTTTCGCTGCAAACACAAAGATCACCTTCCCTTGGTCATCAACAACACAGAAGTGCAGAAAGTGGACAGCTACAAATTCCTAGGTGTTAACATCTCATCCACCTTAAAATGGAAGGACAACTTCAGATCTGTTTTAAAGAAATCCCATCAGAGACTGTTGTTTTTAAAACAGTTAAAAAAGTGTGGTGTGTCCAGCAGAGGTTTGTTATAGTTTTACTGAGGAGCTGTGGAGAGCATCCTTACTTTTGCCATAACCGTTTGGTTTGGGAGTGTGACTGCAGAGGAGGAGAGGCAATAGCATATGGTGGTGAATGTTGCATCCAAAATTACTGGGTGTGAAGTCCCAGTTATTGCTGATATTTATAAGGACAGGTTGCACAAGAAGAGCCTGTTGATTGTAAAGCATCCTTCCCACCCAGCTAACTGCCTTTTAAACGTTCTCCCCTCACAGAGAAAACTGAAAAGCATCAGCACAAAAACGACCAGATTTTAAAACAGTACATACCCACAGGCTGTCCGACTCCTCAACACCTTGGAAATATTTTAAACACAACAACTGAACTGTTTTAGGTGTAATTTCTTTTTAACTTGATGCTCCTAATCGCTTTACAGGAGTTTTAATGTTACCATCTAGTATCTATTCTGTTTTATGGTCTAGATTCTTATTTTATGTATTCTATGTTTTTATCCCTGTAGTTATTAATTTCTATAGTATCACACTGAGTGAGTGTTCTTTGTAGTGCATGGGTCTTAACTGAAACAAATTCCTATCAACAATGCCGATATGGCAATAAAGCATTGAATATTGAATCTGAAAATACTAAAACAATCAACACCTGGAACTAAGGAATCATAAAGGCTAATGAGTAAAAGGAAATCAAACCCTGAGGATCAACGAAACTCAACTACAAATAGCAACTGCAACTAAGCACTAGAGAGAAATACTATGGAAAAACACAAAGATAAATTATAAACAGAAATCATTCAAGGAATCAAACAGAACATATGTAACCTTGTCATGATCCTGGGTCCTGGGGCTGCTATGGGAGTAAAACAGGAAAATTATGTTTTGTGGCACAACACTCCTGTCTTTGTGACAGCGCCTGCTGTAACACCATTTAAAATCACTGGAGGGCCAGACGTTATGTATTGTAGGTTTAGCTAAACTGTATTTTTGTCTATACCAGTGGTTCCCAAAGGTACTGCAGGGTGCCCCCCATGGAATTTTCTGTTTTTTAAGGGGACCGCAGCACTCTTGATCTTGGGAACCACTGGTCTATACTGTGCTTTACCATAGTTCAAGTTCTTTCAGTGTGAAGTAATTGGTAGCTTGCAAAGCTATGCTTTCAAAGTAGCTCCCCCCAACACTGACAAAATGTAGTATATGTATTGTAGTGCAACTAAACTTGTCTTTTTTTTAAAGGATTTTCAGGGGTTTGAGTATGTATGTATGCATGTATGTATGTATGTATGTATGTATGTATTATAAGTGTGTTATTAAAGTGTGGGGTGCAGTATGAGTTTTCATTTGTTACACTTCTGTTATGGGGTGGCTGTGGTTCAGGTGGTAGAGTGAGTCAAGCAGAAGTTTGGTGGACCAGAGCCTGGCTCCTCCAATCTTCATGTCAAAGCATTGGAGAGTGTTAGATAAAACGTTTAGGCAGAGATAAAAATGTGATTGGATGAATGGATGCATGAAACCTCTAGTAGAGAAAGAGCTTTCAGTGCCAGAGCATTTACTGTGTCCAAGGCCGAGAATGAGAAATCCTACATGTAAAAAAAAAAAAAAAAAAACACCAGCTGATCACTGAGAATATATCAATCAGTTTTTACTGTCAACACGTGTGACATCAACAAAATCATCTAAATCTACAGTGTTTAATACACTGTTCCTATATATGCCATTCCATGGCATGAACTAGATAATGTTAATTCACTGTTAATTCATTTGTTTCACATGTATGGATAATGTTACATGTACACAGAACACAGGAAATATTGTTATATGATAGAGATAGCAGGTTCAGAATTGCTTACTGGAAACAAACAGGTGTTTTACATTCTCTTGAGTACCTGTGTGTGTTTGTTGAAGTGCTTAGATGCCCAGTTCTCGATGTCAGTCTCTGAGGAGGGCTTTCTCAGGGTGAACTCTGGGAAAATGCCACAGCTGGCGCTAGGCATCATATTCCTTGCATTTCGACTGGCTTCAAATTGGGCACAGGCTCCGAGGTCCTCCGACTTAAAGGTGAACAAACAGAGAGGGAGTGAGGAAACAGATCATTTATCCCTGTGTTGCTGCTGCTGCTGCAAAACATTCAGAAAGTTTCATTAGCATTCATAGGTAGCTGACCAGGGTCAAGACTGACATATTTATGTGTCAATACTGACAAGGTTCTTTCAGTGCAACAAAGTCCATTCATACTTCAAATTGAAATACCGGCTATGGATAAACCAAAGGATGATATTCAAAGACATCACGATTGTAAGACTCTTTAATGTTGTCATCCTGCTATGCCAGGATGACAACATTAAAGCGAAGATTGCAGTATAACTGTTTTTGTACAACAAAAAAAAAATTTCTATGGGTGTGGCAGCAGAATTATCAGTTGCACTGTGATGATGTAATTAACCTGCTAATTGCCAAGTATAACAAAGGTCTGCAAGAAGGCTGCTTAGGCAACTCCTTTTATCAAGGTGTCATGTGTGTGTTGGATATAAGAAAGGAGATGATTCCCTGACTCCTTGATAATTACAGACATCTGACCATCGTAAATCCAGACTATAAAATTCTAGCCAAAATAATTATGAATAGATTGAATGCTTCAGATGGAATTATAGAGAAAGCACAAACCACCACAGTACCATTACAGAATGTGTGATGTGGGATAACATGTTTTTTAAGAGAAATCCTTTATAAGCCAAAACAATTTGATATCATTGGCCTGAATCACAGGAAGGCTTTTGAATTCATAACCAGAGACTATCTCTGGGCTGTGATGTAAGCTTACAGTCTTCCAGAGGCTTTCATATATATGGTCATAACTCTGTATGCTAAATCCATTGTACAAGTTCATGTTAATGGTGTTTTAACAGAATCAGGTGGGAAGCAAGGTTGTCTTTTGAGTGCTGCCTTGTATATCCTTGCTATGAATCCTTTAATTAAGATGATTAATAGTGATGTTTCTATTTCTGGTACTCAGGTTGGAGAAACTCACCAAGTGACAGCCCTTGGCTATGGTTACAATGTCACCATCATGATAAAAAGGCCGCGGTAAAGCCATCTAAAGTAAACATCTGGTTGTTGTTTTTTTTCTTCAATTTTGTTTATTGTGAAATTGTGCTTTCTATTTGTGTTGATTTTATCTTTGATTGTTTTTATCTTTAAGGCAACCTTGAGTGCCCTGAAAGGCGCCTATAAATAAAATGTATTATTATTATTTTATTATTAGACACCATGTTTCTGAGATTTTTAGGATCGAGTAACCTCAATAACCTCAGTTTTGTCTGTAGCAAATTAGAGATCATCCAAGCCTTTATGTCTTTAAGACATGCCTGCAGTTTAACTAGTGAATTTATATCATCTGGCTTCGTGGATAACTTAAGCTGGGCATCATGTGCATAGCTTTGAAAATGTATGCAGTGTTTTCTAATAATATTGCCCAAGGGAAGCATGTATAATGTAAAAAGTATTGGTCCCAGCACAGAACCCTGTGGAACTCTGTGACTAACTTTAGCGTGTGAAGAAGTCTCCCCATTTATATGCACAAACTGGAATCTATCAGAAAGATATAACTCAAACCAGTGCAACGGTGTCTTCTAATCTCTGTAGTAAAATACTGTGATTAGCAGTATCGAGGTCTAACAGGACAAGCACAGAGATGAATCCGCTGTCAGAGGCCACAAGAAGATCACTCATAACCTTCACTTGTGCTGTTTCTGTGCTAAATGCACTCTAAATTCTGACTGAAACATTTCAAACTATTCCTTTGCAAATGTTCAGTGAACTGTTTGACAACTACTCTTTCAAGACCTTTTGAAATAAAAGGAAGATTAGTGGTATGTAACCTATTAATAAAGACAGATTAATATTTAAAATTGAAGCATTAACTAATGGTGAAGCATCTTTGAGCAGTCTTGCAGGAATGGGGTCTAAAAGGCACATTGATGGTTTAGAGAAAGACATTACTGAAGTTAACTCAGATCGATTGGAGAGAGAGAGTCTAACAAATATCAGCAGTTGTTAGAGTTGCTGCACTTAATGGCACCTCTGTGGGACAGTTGTGAATAATTTTTCTTCAATGGTTAAAAATGTATCTGTGAAGAAATTCATAAAGCCATTGCTGGTTAAAGTTAAAAGAATTCTTGGCTCAACAGAGTTCTGACTCTTCGTCAGACTGGCCGCAGTCCTGAAAAGAAAGCTGGACAGGTTGTTCCTGTTCTCGATCAGTGATGAATAGTAAGACGGCCTAGAATTACGGAAGGCTATTTTTCCAGACCTAATAAAGATCTTGTAAATGAGTGCAATGCCATTTCTCTAACTTATGCGTTATCTGCTGTAAGGTGCGCATTTGAGAAATATCCCAGGGAGTTAAGCATTTCTAATTTGTCTTCTTTTTCAGAGAAGCCACAGTATGCAGAGTCATATGCAGTAAGGATATAACACTATATCCCAGACCTCTGTGGGAATAGACCTTAGGTAGCTGCTCTGGATTGTGTTGGCACATGGCATTGAAAACAGTGGAGGAATCACTTTCTTAATCCCATAAAGCAGAACGTTTCATCGGGGACACACAAAACTTCAAATGTCCCGCTGTTCGCAGACTCCGGCAACAATTACTGTAATAACCCTATATTGAGTGTGAAGTGCAATTTCTCAGCTTTCAGAAACCATTTGAATTTTTCCAATAGGGCAAACGGTTGCGTAACTACGGTAATTCAAAGTGCATTTGATCAGACATCTCAGCAGTGATATGCTCTGTGTTCACCAGCTGTTCATCGTAGGTAAGGGCAGGTGACAGGTGCATCAGCGGCAATCGCCCGGTGTTATACGGTTAAACTTATATTTTCAGAAAGACTTCTACTGTAATGAAATTTATTCCACACTGCTGTATATTCCATTATTGTAAATTTTTATGTTATTAAGAAATGATCAGATAAAAGAGGATCCAGAGTGTGATTATAGTGTGGGTGAGCTCATTTACATTTTGACAGTCTCTCCATCTTTTGGTTTGAGAACTGAAGAAGTCTTTTGGATGAGAGAGGAAACGTCTTCAAGAAACATGAAGTCCAGTCGCCCCTTTTTTCAAGCTCCAGAGACGACTATGACCTGAATGACTGAGAACCTACACAGACTTATCTGATCTGACTTCGCCCACTGTAACATTGGCAATCAAGCTGTTGGTCACACAAGCAGCAATTCAGGCTGAAAGCAACACTGCTGTGTTGTGGTGAAAACTGTTGCGTGAGTGTGTGTAAGAAGAAAAGTAAAAGCATTAAAAGCATTGCATGAATGTGTGTGCATATTAAACTCTTCAGTAGGTAAGACTGGAAAAATGCAACTACTGTATATCATAAGGTCTAAAAGAGAAAGCCAAAACTGCTTAAATTAATACCTACTATGCTATGGTTGTCCTACTGCATTAGATTTGTCTTATCTAGAACATTTACCTGCTTTGGAGCAGATTAAGTTAAACCAGGGTTAAAAACAAAGTTACATTGCCAAACACCACATAGAACAGGCCTCAGCGCTCTGAATGTTGTGTTTTCTCTTGTTATATGCTCGGTTATTTCAGCCAAATCACCTGCTCCTCTTTATTGGTTCCCAATTGCTTGCCAGTTTTATCCACCATAACCCTGCTTTCGGTTTGCATCCAGCAGTTCCTACAGTGCTGGTTGCACTTTTACAACTATTCTAGAGGTTCAAGCCACTAGAAATAAGCAGAAATGAACGAGCACCCATTTTCCTCTTGGGTAAGTGTTTCCCAGCACTTTCCAGCCTCTGAGGGTAGAGACATATGTCATAGCAACAAGCATGTTCCTTTCATGTCTGGCTTTTTATCAAACTTAAACAAGATACATTTTCACTGTTCTGCACTTTATAGTTTAGTTGCATTTCTGTGTTCCAGTTGTACTTTAAAATATTGGCATCATATGTATTCTTTTTGAATTTACACACATACACTAATCCTCCCAAACATTAAAACCACACCTGTTTTGTGTAGGCGTGTTCCCTGATGTATGACATGTGTTACAACAATATCTCACACTAGCAGTATGAATATTATCTATGCCAATCTGAGGATGAGTAGGCATAAGTCAAACATATCTAGCTTCCAACAGGGTGGGGGTGTGACACAGGACAATACCAGATTTCGTCAGGGCTTGCCTGCTGTTGTGTGTGGTTGCTTGGCTGCAATTCCCGGTACACTTTCGGCTCTGAGTTAAACAGCAAAAACATGCAGAAATAGTTTGAAATTGTTCAGGAAAAAAAAAAGAATCTAATTAGAGGTGAGGCCAAAAGATCATGACTTTTCTTCTGGAGTAGAATCCCAATCCACGATCTCAATCACAATCCTCCCTACACATGTAGTTGAACCAATGTGATCACACAGTTGTAGATGTGGCTGCCTATATACAAAGTATTACTTCAATCCAAGTTTAAAAGACTAACTTACAAATACTTGTATTTAGTTTCTTGTTCACAATGCTGGCTTCCATTTGCAAAATAAGTTAGATCTCCAGGGAATATCACCCTAATTGTGCCCCAACCAATGATGCTTTTGTTTAGCCCCAGTGGAGCATCTTTTTTTTTTTCACTGGGATTTTATCATGTTTATCCTGATTCAGATAAATTATGGCTCATGTAATAATACCTGAAGAAAATTCAGTAAGAATACACTAAAATCTGCAAATCCTCTTAACTAATCAGTAAATCAGTAATATTTACATTTGAATTCAAAGCAACGGATAGTGCACAAGAGAGGTGAAGAAGATAGTGCAGGCAGGGTGGAGTGGCTGGAGACAAGTGTCGGGAGTGGTTTGTGACAGGATACCAGCAAGAGTGAAAAAGAAAGACGTTAGTGAGGCTGCTGTGATGTATAGTTTGGGGATGGTGGCACTAACAAAAAGACAGGAGGCTGAGCTGCAGGTGGAAGACTTGAAGATGTTAAGATTTTCACTGGACAGGATTAGTAATGTGTATATCAGAGGGACAGCTCACGCTGAGTGGTTTGGAGACAAAGTTAGACAGGCAAGGTTGGGATGGTTTGGATAGGTGCAGAGGAGTTATACTGGATATATATTCAACAAAGGATGTTGAAGATAGAGCTGCCAGGCAGGAGGAAAAGAGAAAGACCTCAGAGGAGATTCATGGATGTAGTCAACGACATGCAGAGGGTTGGTGTAACCAAAGAGGATACTGGGGATAGGATGAGATGGAGGTAGATGATCTGATGTGGCAATCCCTAAAGGGAGCAGCCAAAAGAAGAAGAAGAAGATTTACATTTGAATCCTAAAGCATCCACAATCTGTCACTTCACACATTTTATTATTGTAGATTTTTAAAATAGATATAAATGCTATTTTTGCTCCAGTAATCATTCTGATTGTAAAATACAGATAGTCGCTCGTCAGTTTTAATAGAAGCCTGATAAATTTCTAGGTCGGCTGTGTATGATATATATATATATATATATGGGTAGACAGAGGACAGATATACACACAATAAATCCCCTATTAAGTATTGTGATACAGGATGTGAATTGATAACAAGGGACTTAACCATAAAAGCAGGAGTTATTAGTAATAAATAACGTGGAATTATCCTATCCTTCCAAATGTGGCTAGAAAATTCTACCATGCAGCAGTACCTGTGAGGGGTGAAGGTAAGGTTCAGGGGAGGCCAGGTTGGTCTGAACAGAGAGGCTTTTCTCCAGGAGGGCCTGAGGGAAGCCTAGTCGATCGAAGGTACTGCGCTTCCAATGGTGGCCATCACTCTGTGCTAGCGCCTCATCCTCACTGAACGCCCTCACCACTGGTCCCGGTAACGGCAAAGGCACTGCTCCGTCACTCTCATATCCATCTTTGGAGCTGCCACCTTGGGACACGCCACCTCCTTGCCCAGAATCCCAACTGCTCCTCTGTTTCATCACCTGCTGAGCCTCCCATGCCAGTCTGGCCTGAGCCAACATGGCCTCGGATGCTGTGCCAGCCAGCTCCACCTCTCCACAGCGAGCCAGTTCTTGAGGGAGGGATGGCTTGCGGCTCTTGCGTTTGCGGTTGCCACAGGGAGAGAAAGCTCCTGGGCTGGCTGTAGAGGAAGACGAGAGGGAGTGGGTCTGGCTGGATGTCCAGGATATGGAGTCCTCATAAATTAACCTCTGGCCTCCTTCTCCACCCTCCCCACTGTAGTCCAGCAGGAGGCGGGGGTCTCTGATCAGAGACTGGCTGTGCTGAAGAGTGTAGGACCCCCCATATGAACTACCATAGCCCCCGGTTGTGCTGTAACGCAGCAGACGGTCTGCAGTCTTGAAGCGAGGACTGGAAGACGACTGCTCCACATACACCAGCTGCTTAACATACTCCTTGCCCACAGGAGTGTACTCCAAACTCTGGGTCTTTTCTGGACACTTCTGCCTGGTCAGAACCAGCTGGCCATAGGGCGACTGGCCCTGCTTGGGGGAGTGGTAAAGGGGGACTGAAGACTTGCGAGCAGGTGACTTGCCAGTGCCGTAGAAGGAAGAAGAGTCAGCGAGGTGCATGTCAGTGGGAGGCTCTTCATAGATGGGTGGAGGCTGATAATCTGATGGCGGCTCCTCATAGAGTGGAGGCTCATAAGCGTAGCGGGGTGAAGGAGGCTGTGAATCCGCTGAAGCACGTCGATGGGTGCCAGAGCCACCCAGCTCTGCCCGTTTCAGGAAGGGAGACTGACGGCGATCAGCATAGATAACTGGGGAGCTGTCAGGTTCTGAAGGAGGGATTCCTCCAGAGGAACAACGGGCCCGTGAGGTGGTGCCCCCCCCAGAAGGAGTGCTAGGGGTGGTAGGGTCACAGGGAGAGTAACCATTTCCCTGATGAGCCAAGAAGCTGGGCTCTCTGTCAGTCACCTTGATCAGCATTCGCTCCTTTGTACCAGTGTTCCACCTGAAGGGAGAAGTCCTGATAGAAGAAAACAGAAAAGAGAAGAGAGGCATTTAAAAAAAATAAATAAATAAGGGTAACAAGAGTATATTCAAGCATGTTCTGAAGCATTCCTGTTTCAATTACACTGATTCAAATAATCTTGTAATTATTAGAAAGCCACCTCATTATCACAATCATCTCAAAGTGGTTTATATTATAAGGTAAAAATGAAACCAAGACTAACTTGTACCTGAATGATGGGAAGAGAAAAGTATGAAGAAAAAGAGAAACTGAAGCATCTGTCAAATACGACGGAGACAATGTTTTGGCTGCCAGTGGAACTGGATCACTAGTGTTCACTAATGATATGACTGTTGATTAAAGTAGCAGGCTGAAATCTGAAGTGTACAGGGCTAAGCTCTCAAATGCTACAAAATTGATTGGACAGTGCTTTACAATGCCAGTGGTTAATGACCCAAACCATAATGCAAAAGCAACCAAAGGGTTTTTTAAGGGCAAAGAAATGGACTGTTCTTCTGTGGTCTATTATCTTATATTGACCAAATACTTTGAGGCTCCTCCTCCAGGAATCGCCACCTTATCGTGGTGGACGAGTTTGTGTGTCCCAGTGAGGGGCGTCAGTTTCAGGACTAACCGTAGGCTTCCATGCTACACCCATATATTCATACAGCACTTTATTGTATGCACTTTGAGCAGTTTGCCTACCTCAAATCCCAATTTAGAATGACCAGTTAACCTAACATGCATGTCTTTAGACTCTGGGCGGAAGTTGGAGCACCTGGAGGAAAACAACATATGCAAACTCCACACAGAAAGGCCCAAGCTGACCAGCAGATTCGAACCGAGAGCCTTCTTGCTATGAGGTGACAGTGCCAGTGACAGTTTGCCCAATGCCAGCTGTATTTCCATTTAAACCTTTTTCATTTTGTGTAAAAACTCAAATGGTGCTTTTTGTCATGTAATTGGTGCAGCATGAAATATTATGCAGACTCTATTCGCCAGAACACCAACGTCAGGTGATTTTCACCCATGTGAACGTGAGAGTGATACGGTTTGAAAAATTAAAAGTAGTGTTTAATAATGTTTAAGGTTAAATACATATTTAACCTTAAACACGGTGGCGCACATATTTAACCTCACAGTTAGAATACCATCTGGAAGGCCTGGGTTCGATTCCACCTTGGCCCAGGCCTCTCTCTCACTGTGTGGAG
>JAVDPK010001430.1:561074-572224 GCA_034780415.1 Cichlasoma orientale | reverse complement strand
CCCCCCGGTGTTCAGTGTCTAGTCCGGATCTTTGTTTTCTTGTCTGACTTCCTGTTTTATTTTGATAGTCTCCTGGTCCCGCTGTGTGATGTTCTGTTTTGCTTCCCCCTTGTCGTTAGTGTTATTTGGAGGAATCACACCTAGGTGACCATTAGAATAACTGTGGTCTAAAGCCACAAAGAACTCCAAAAAGTCTGCACACCATTAGCAGTTAATCACTAGAAGAACTTGGGCATGCAGCAGCTCTTTGAGCAATTTGTTTCCATTGTTTATCAGGTAACATCATAATTTGTGTCTCGCAATGGCCTATAAGCAAAATTATGTAATGGTGTTCATGGAGATGTTTGCAAGGAGAAGCCTGGTACTCTGACTGGTTCTTAGTCAATTAACTGGCATTAGTAAAACTTTCTTTGAAGTGGATATAGCATTGTTGGACTTAGGAAATAAACTCTCGTACGATGTGAGAAAATAAACTGTTGATCGGAGGGGAAGTGTGATTTTTAGGACACTTGAGACATAATGTTAACGACCAGCTGTTGTTATTGTTTAGCTGACTCATTGCCAGATGTCTGGAGACGGGAGGGTTGTATGTTTAATTTGTTGACCAAAAGTAACTGCAACAATATCGCAACTGAATAAGAATATTTATGCACAGGGTGTTGGAGCCCTAACTTCAGTTCAGGAGATGAGTCTTAAGGCAAGGAGGAAGAGGATGAGGTGGAAATGAGGGAGGGGATCATGAAATTATACATATACAAATTAAAAATGATCATATATAGTTTGAAAGCACTATTTGGGATCTTTAAATTCATAGTAACTTCAAAGGCATACTATGTATGTGGCTATTCTGAATGTTTGTTGGAAGACACAATTACACACTGATTAATGTATCTTTATAAGTTCAACATTCTTTTATCTATTAAATAACCTCAAATAACTACTTACTTTACCTTTAAATTGTATCGCATAAAATTGAACAGCATCAGTTATCATTTTGTCCTGTCCTGAGTAGGACCAGTGTCTGACAGCCAGCCTGCCACTGCTGGAGGAGGCTCTGGCTCCACAGGGAACCCTCTGGAGTTCCTGAGGAACCAGCCTCAGTTCCAGCAGATGAGACAGATCATCCAGCAGAACCCAGCCCTCCTGCCAGCCCTGCTGCAGCAGCTAGGCAGAGACAACCCACAGCTGCTGCAGGTACCACACCAGAAGACTCTACATGCTACAGAAGCTTTCTGTCAGGGATTAGTTTATTTTCTGTGTAAGATATCTCAAAGACCTGTGCACAACAGTAAGAATAATAAAGAAATCTGTGTATATTTTTTTCCAGGAAAACACTTCATTGATGTGGCATAATCAGAGTTCAGTAAATATAAATAAAAATGTTAAACTCAGCATATGGTTTTATAGTGGCTTTAATGGGCTATTACAGTGTTGTTTATAGTAGAGCCTTATTTATAAAAAGATTTTTATTGTTAACTAAAACATCCCACCCAAAAATGAGTGCATGAGTTACAGTCATTTTATTAATCCTTTATTTATACAGGTAAAAAGTCTCTTGAGACTTAAAGTCTCATTTACAAGAGAGACCTGTGTAATGGCCTAAGGTTCTGAGAATGACAAAAGTATTGGTTTTCACAAAGTTTGCTGTTTCAGTTTTTATGACAGTTTGCATCTACTCTAGAATCTTATGAAGAGAGATCAGATGAATTGCAAATAATTGCAAAGTCCCTCTTTGCCATAAAAATTAAATAAATCCACAAAAACGATTTCCACTTCATTTCGGCCCTGCCACAAAAGTGCCTGCTGACATCATTTCAGTGATGCTCTCGTTAACGCCGGTGAGAGTGTCGACAGGGACAAGGCTAGAGATCACTGTCATGTTGATTGAGTAGGCTTTAAAAAGAGGGTGATTATCTGGTTATCTGCAAGGAAACACATGCAGTGGTCATTGCTTTGCATAAAAAAGGCTTCACAAGCATGGGTATTGCTGCTAGTCTGGAGAAGAAAAGGTGAGTGCTACTATCAGTCCTGTGTCATGCTAACAGTAAAGCATCCTGTGTGGAGTTACTTCTCATCCAAGGGAGGGGGCTAACTCACAATTGCGCCTGAAAACACAGCCATGAATAAAGAACGGTACCAAAACATCCTCTGAGAGCAACTTCTCCCAACTGACCAAGAACAGTCTGGTGAAGAACAATGCCTTTGCCAGCATGGCGGAGCACTGTGTCATAAGGCAAATGTCATAACTACTGTAAGTGTCTTAGGGAACATTGCCAACATGTGTATACCATAGAAACATTTGACAGAAAGATCTAATAAAAATGCTGAAGCAGCAAACTTTGACACAACTATTGGTTTTCACATTCTCAAAGCTTTTGACCACGACTGTACAAGCAAAGGAGCTAATAAGAAGTTAGAAACGGTGAATAATGTATTTGTGTTTACCATGTCTACTGCATTTTGTCTAAACTGCGTGGTTGATATACAGTTTACTGTTTAACTTGCAGCAAATCACGGAGCACCAGGAGCGTTTTGTTCAGATGCTGAATGAGCCACGAGGTGGAGACACAGGGGGAGAGGGTGCTGAAGCCCAGGGGTCGCCACACACCAACTACATCCAGGTCACCCCACAGGAGAAAGAGGCCATTGAGAGGGTCAGTCTGACAGTCTTATCAACACCACTGTGCTGGGAGATAGTCAGTGTTTACATTAAGTTCCACAAAACTGTTCTGTTGTCTGGATGAGTACACAGTTTGTAAAGAATTACACAAACCCATTATAAAATATTTATTTTTCTTTTAAACACGCTGAAGGAAACCACTCTGCTACCGAACTAGGAAACATTTGTTGCAAAATAAGTCATGGAAAATTGTGTTTTTGGTCCTTTTATGTTTTTCTGTTTGTGTTAATATAAAAAAAATGTCTGGTGCATATAACAAAAACACAGATTTGAAGGGCCAAAGGCTGCAACAGTCTTGGTAGTTGTGGAGCTGTCATAGTGTGGCAGGTGGAGTGGACCCAAATGCAGGGCTCAGGAGGCTGAACATGAACTCAGAAGCTTTATTGCTGAGAAACATGTAAAGCTCTACAGGAGCAAATAATCCAACAGACTAGAACTCTGTAGGAAACCGCGGAACAAGGAAACACATTACCTAAGAGGGAGAACGCAACAGAGAACTGAGGAGAGCTGAGGGCTTAAATACACACAGAGGGCACAGCTGGTGAAAACCAGACACAGACGAACAGAATCTAACTAATGAGACAAGGGAAACAAAACTGAACACAGTGCACACATTAACTACAACAGGAAGTAACTAAGAGATGGAGACAGGGGACGCAGGATAACCAGCAAAGAACAGAATATAAACTACAACCAAGAGCAGAATCTGGATAACCAAAACTAAGCAAGCCCGAGATTATAAATACTGAACATAAATAGAAAAATAAACCAGAAAGTGGCAAAACATTAACAATACAAGTTTACAACACAAAACGCTGGGTCAGAGACCCAGCATGATGGCAATAGCAGCTGGTCAGAAATTCAAACAGTTGTGTGTACTTTATATTGTTATTACATTTTTATCCAAGCAGTTATTGAAAGAAGCTAATGCAGAAATGCAGGAACACAAGCATCAGTGCTTTTTTATGGGTTTGTGTGTGTGTTTACACTCCTATCAATATTCTTACTGAGCTGTCCAAAGGCTATAAGGGCATTATATAAATGCCTGTTTATTTACAGTGTACATGACATTGTTTTCCAGTTAAAAGCCCTGGGATTCCCCGAAGGTTTAGTCATCCAGGCTTACTTTGCCTGTGAGAAGAACGAGAATCTGGCCGCTAACTTCCTGCTACAGCAAACATGGGACGATGAGTAACCACACATCACCTGACACATCACTGCTCAACAGAGGCCCACGGAGTGGATGACAGCACTGCACAAGTCCACCAGGGAGGAGCAAGGACAAGAGAGGAAGAGCACATTTCTTTTCACACCATGGGACTATTAGCTGATGCTGAAGCTGATGACATGGTGTTTAAAGTTAGTTGCGCTGCCTACTCTCCATTCAGCTATGATGATCATCATAGGAGCTCCCACTGAGCGTTTCCTCACTGCTGCTATATCATTACTGCTGATGCTTGTACTGAGTGATCACAATCACAGAAGTCCCACCAGGAAATTTGCCAACAGTCACCTTCACAGGCCAGCAGGTACTTAGTTAGAGGATTTCCTCTGCAGTAAGCTCACAGGCTGCCTGTAGAACATGTGTTAAACTACTGAACATGTAAAGTATATGCAGAGCGTATCTGTAGGTAATATATAATAAATGAAAGAAATGCATTTTCGACATGCAACCCTCCATGTTGGAGCTTCCTGAAAATGGGATGCAAACTGAGAGGTAGCACTGATTTAGATCAAAGCTCATATTGGATCCTTTCACTTATTCACATTCTTTCGTCCATGCAAAAAAGTCTGAAAATTCTTTCAAATTCTTCTGGTGGTGTGTGACCATGCAGATGTGGAAAAGCTGATTTTTCTCGCAGGAGCATTGAAATGTTACCACTCATTCAACCATTCTCAAAAAGAAAAAATTATAAAATGTTAGAAATAAAAGATAAAATGAATTGCAGATATATAGTATATCCAAGTATTGACTGGAAACCCCAACCACCTTGGGTCAGCTGAAAAAAAAGTACACACTGTCTTCAGAGTCTTATAAATGACATGTTCAGTTCGTAAATGCATGCATACAGATTGTCTGAAGGGAGCATTTGTGTGTTGCATTTAGAGGTGTTACTGCATTTGTTGTTTCACAGTCTGTGTACAGTGTTTACACATCTGTGGCCAAAGGCTGAAAAACCATTCAAACAAGTTACAGTCCCTACTACGGGTGTCACAATATATGTATTGATGATAAATGTTAGATTAAAAATGAAAATTTCCTGTTGCATTGAAAATGCACATCTGACAATATTGTAAACAGCCCGGTGCAGTTAGATTACAGACTTTGCTGTTCATCACAACTCTCTTCTCTTTCAGTAGCTACTTTACTGCAGCCACAGCTTCTCTGCACGGCTGGCTGAAGTGAGGTGATCACTGCTAACAGCATTCACCTTTTTGCTGCTGCAGCAGTTTCTCTCACACACGTAGACAAACTCACTTCCCACAACAAACCTGTTAAGTCACAAGTGCAATTAAACTGTTGTTGCTTTGTTAGGTGAAGCTCTGAAGGCAGTTGTGTACAGTAATGTAATTATTGTTTTTGATGTCTGCTGCTGCATTTGAATTTTTAATAGCTCCTCCCTGAGACTGTGCTTATGCCTTGAATTTTCACATAAAGGTAACATTTGTTCTTACTAGTTTGGGTAACTAATTTTTTACTATAAGCCTTATTAGGGACAAAAGTGAATTTATAAAGTCATGTAAATATAGTTGAGGATGATTTTGACTGAATTTTATTCACATTTTCCATGGATATCGCAACATCATGGATACTGTGAATGTTCGTGCCCTATCATGTAGCAAACCTCTGAATTTGTGACAGCCTTAGTCCAAATAGAATATTTAAAACTGTAATTCTAATCACTTAAATGCAAACATACAACTGAAGTGCTATCATGAGTATGCCAAACCAGAGGTGACAGTATAACCCCAACTATAAAACCAGGCTGAGTTTCTGAATATCCTTCTTCACCCATGAAGTCCTTTCCCAAAAGTTCTGTTCTGACCTAAAACTACTTTTGCATGTGGACAAAAAGTAAAAATATATTTAAGAATAGACAAAGCCTGAAAGAACACTATACTTTCTCCAGCTGACCCATGGGGGACTGCTATTTTGTTATTTTTCACTCACAGTCTCCGCTGTTTTAATTGATGATTCTTAGCTTTTTGGAAGAAATGATTAGAAACTATAGCCATTCATCGGTCAACACACTTATTGTGACACGTCCCACATCAGCTTCAAATTGTTTAACCATTTGGGCCTTTCATGATCGAGGCTTTGTTGGTTGTTATGTTGCACACAGAAAATGTGAAAGCTAATTGTGAAGTGCAACCTAGAATGCTTTGTGAGCTATCGACTGAATTTTAATTTTTGAATTTGTGTTTTTTGCAGCATGCCCTTAGCTAGTCTGATCAAGCAAATCCACGGTCCTGTTTTCGGTTCAGTTTGACTCAAATAACATCTTCTATGCATTTGAAACTATTAAATGGTTGAGCCACTGTTCCTTCATGCCTTATGGTTAAAGACTTCACCATTTTTTTTAAAATTTACAAACAGTCTTATACTTTACAGTATAAAATAATCAAGTATACTTTATGGTATTGTATCCTAGGATTGGTGATTACCATTAGATTAATTTAATTATTGATAATCAGTTATTAATTTGAAAGTGGAGTAAAGGGAATTGGAATTGAAGTCTTTTTTCAGCATCCAGCATGCCCGTTGCTGTTTGTTATATTTTTTTGTGTTTAAACTGGAAATGGAAGCGTTGTGTTGTTTCTGGGATGAACTGTGTGAGAGAAAAACTGTACTTTGCTGTGACAAATGCTGCTCTTTAGCTTGCTGATTGCATGAGATTGTTATTTATAGCTTGGCTTTAGTTTAAGGACCGATGAAGCTGCTAGTGTGGCATCTGTCTGGTCTCAGTTTATCTGCTCTTTTCTTTTTTTGTAGGTCTATAAAAATGACTTACAAACTTAAATATACCAGGTGAGAAGTAATTGTGAAGAGTTTTTGTTTGTTTAAGCATTGTGCATATTAAATGGATTCTACAAAGTGTGTTGTGATGTTTCATCATGAATATTATTTCTGCTTATACAACATTACTGCAAGCAAGCATTGCTGGTAACATGTTTTCCCTGCTGATCCAACTAAACAATGAAATAATATATTTATTTGTGGACCTTATGTGAAAGATCAACTTAAATTCAGAGACTGCAAAGTCAAGCCAGTATGGAAACCTAAGGGGTGACTCCTGTGGCAACAAAAGAAATCAGACCATACAGAATATATAAAACCTCAGTAAACACTCCTGTGGTAAGTTTATGAAGTTTCTCATTTTAAATTTTGTTGAATATAAAATCAATATCATCTTGTAAATGAGGTCCTGATTGGAGTCCAAGGGAAAATCAAACCATCCTTTCAGGGAGACTACTTTGTGATTGACAGGTTACCTAGTGAGCATGCAGCTCTTGGTTTCTCAGTCAGATCCACCTCCAGCTTATCCTGTTTCAAACACACATGGCCACGGCTTACCAGTGGGCAATGTCAGTCTTTTATATAGATCAGTATCAGTATTTTATAAAGCCCCTCAAATTCTAAGTGCTGAAATGTATTTATTGTGCGCACATTTCACCTTATAGGACTTCAGGGGTTCTGTAATATTATCATAAACAACAAACATAACTTCAGGCAGAAAAAAAGGTCTCAAGTAGCCAGTATTTAAATTAATTTTACTTTTTTGGGTCGGGATTTGCAAAGAGTTAGTGTGCAGTCTACAGCAACAAACACATAAACACACAAAAAAAAAGGTGATCCAGTTTAATCTGTACTTTTGGTTGTAAAATATTTATGACACACTGAAGAAGTGACTTTAATAATAAATCTATAAGTTCAAAGTTTCGCTTCAAGGAAATCTTCCGTTCATGCAGGGAAGCGCAGCTTTGCCCGATAGGGGAGTGGTGTTTTGCGTGCGTTCCCGCAGCAACAGGGAAAGATGGCAGCCCTCACATCTCTCACCCAGGTAAAGATGCAGCGATATACGACTCTACAGTTCAGCTTAAACCCAAGCTATTTCGCAGTGTGAGACAATATGTGTCATTCATGGCATTCAGTTTTAATTAAACTGCGAACAGAGGACGAGCTCCCATTGAAATGCAGCTAGATATGAGGCAGTCAGCTGGTAGAATATGGCCTATTGCAGTACCGTTAGGTCGCGGGCTGGATAGCATCAGCTAGTACTAACTAGCTGTGTGGTCATTTACCTACGGCATGACATACAGTTACACGGTTATTATACGTTTAAGATGATTAACACTATGAAAGCTGCACACAACTTTACAGCAAAGTGGCATGCGTCAGTAAACGTACCAGATTATCATAAAATATAACACCGCTCACTCCTCAAGCTAACAAACCCTAGCTAACCTAGCATAGTACTGTAGGGATGTGGATAAGCACTCATTCAGGCAGGCTATACAGTGGGCTGTTTCTGATTCACGACGCTGAGGCGAGCTGGCTGTCAGCTCTCAGCGTGGCAGTTAATGTCCAGACTGATAGCACCCATGCTAATGATAGGCTTACTTGCCGAGGTTGCACGTCGGTTGTATAATATGACACAGCGCTTGGTGTGTGACGTGTGGAGCGAGAGCATTACGGAATTAACGCTTTTTAAATATCAGAGCAGAGAAGCATTAAACGAGTATTTGATTGACCTGTTATGCTGCGATCTGTATCTCCATCTGTACTCTACTCTTCCCTTTTAGTTTCTTTTTTTCTTATCAAAATTGATGTGTTATGTGGTGTGCAGGCCCCAATGGTCGTATAAATACACTTGACTTGGAGTTATTTAGATATGACGGTACATTTAAGCTGAAAGGTCGTTTGAAATAGCAATGTTATCAGACCTGTAGCTGATGGATACTCACGTGTACACAACTCAGTTAAAGGACCACTCAACTGCAGTATAACGAAGTCAGGTAAACCTAAGAGATAGTATTCTGTCCATTTAGGAAGCCTGAACCACTGTGAAGCCATTTCACCTGCTTTTATGCAAATGAATGTGGCAACAGGTGCACCAACAGCAAGAAAGAACTCAGAAAGTGAGTGGTTTTGCAGGTGATGACCACAGACATTGCTCTCTCCTTATCACTCTTGATTGATTGATTTTTTTTTTTTTTGATTTGAGTTTTTATTTTTGCTAGTGATGCACTGGTAGCATGAGGAGGTACTTGTAAAGGGGAAATAATGGTTTGGTGGTGGTAGTGTGTTGGCTGTCCATTGGCAGTCTGTGGGCTGCTCTGGACTACCCATCTACTTGTAGAGAGGATCTGTTGTCAGATAGGGGTAGTGCCAAAGGTATGTGCTACAGCCAGTCTGTGGGCTACTCTTGTTTGTACTGCTGTTTGTCCATTAGCCAGCTGTGGAGAAGAGCGAAGTTTTAACATACAAAGAGCTGAAGTGAAACAGTGTTAAAAACAATGAAAAATATCCACTGCAGCCACTCTCTGTACTTTTCATGCTGTATTTTTTTTCTAAATTTCCCCCTGTTTCCTGGTGAACTCCTCTGTCACCCCCTTCTTTGTTCTGGCCCAATTGTCAACTAATCAGCATGCGACCAATGCACAGCGTCATCCACATCGAGCAATGTGCAGTTGGGGTTTGGAGGACTTCACAGGAGCATGTTGCATTGGTTGAAAACCCCCTTCTGTAGTCCAGGGGTGTCAAACTCAATCACAGGATGGGCCAAAATCGAAAACACAGTCTAAGACGCAGGCCAAACAGGATTAACATTTATTGAACACTCTAAAACAGAAAATGTTTTAATCAGCAATGTGAATTTGAATGGTCAGAATACAGCAACTTTTTCCTCAAGACATTAAATAAAATATAAAAATTATATTTTTCTTCAAAAATGACATCAGGAAAAAGCAAGGTCCCGGCAATGCCGGAGCGTACGAAGGGATGCGGTACGAGTGCTGTGTTTACACAAAACATGGCATTGGCGGAGGATTTCGGCTTTCCGGGGTATCTCTAAAAATCTTTGAAGTCTCCGGAAAAAGTTGCTAAATTTGTTGCTTTTTGGAAAAAATAGTTGCTAGGGGTGCATCTGAAAAGTTGCTAAATCTAGCGACAAAGTTGCTAAGTTGGCAACACTGAGCTCCTGGGAATTTATACTTAATAGGAAGCTTGAAATTGTCCTTTGTGCTCCCCTTTTCCACTTCTTCCCCCTCGCTTTCACCCTGGTTGCCATTTTGCTTTCTGTAACCACGCGAAATCAAGCGTGAACAGGACTGTTGCAAGAGCACGCGTGCACATTGTGAGTGAAACTGGCTGTCCCTGGTGGTAGATTCCAAATTGTGGTGAAATAATACTACAGTGCAGCAATCTAGCGACGGAAAACAGATCAGCCTGGTATCAGCGACGGGGCGGGGTGCGTGCTCGCTTGCTAATTGCAGTGATAGCAAAGTTCCAATAGCGAACCGGTGAAATTCTCAGCCCGGCGCAAGATGACCTCAGCATGGTGCAGTCACAGGCGATCAACCGCTGGCTAGATCCCTGGCTCAAGATAGCTCAACCTAACAAATGAAAGACACACATGGACTGCAAAACTTTGAAAGAGAAAACAAAGTCAGCTTTAAAGTCATTAACTTAAAAATAAATATGTTTAATAAACTCGAAAGCGGAACAAAATGAACTCACGTTAGGTGCTGTAAGTATTCTGTAAGTGTAAGGGAGTGCAGTCCTTGTATAATGTGTTAAGGAACAAAGAAACTCAGGAGCCAATCAGTGAAGAGAAAAATCAGATGAGCTGTGGCTGAGTGAGGAAAAGGGTAAATAAAATAAGAATCTTTATTACAAGTACAGTTTAGCCTATTGGAAGTTGGGAAAGAAGGCTGGCCTGGGGACCAAAATCCTCGCCTGCTTCTGCAGGTGTGTGGTTGAGAGCATCATAACATCACCGTGTGGTTTGGGAACTGCTCTGCTGCTGACAGGAAGTCTCTGCAGAGGGTGGTCCAGTCTGCTCAGAAGATCACCGGCAGCACCTTCACAACTGTAAAAGACATCTATGTCAGCAGATGCAGGAGCAGGGCCTCCAACATAATTGGGGACCCCTCCCACGGACTGTTCGCCCCACCTCCCCTCAGGTCGTAGATTATGCAGCATGAGAGCGAGATCAACCAGGCTGTCAGACTAACAAACTCTTACTGACAACACTCTTGAAACAGAACTCTGCTTCTTTAAGGCAAGTCCACAGATAATCACGACAATATGATGTGCAATATCAGTGTGAACAGCTCAGGTATCAGACCACTTTTTCTTTGTAGCTAGTTTTCTATTCTATTTCAAATTATTAGATGTTAGATTAGATGTTAGATTCAACTCATTGTCATTGTGCACACAAGGCACACAACGAAATGATCGTTCCAG
>JAVDPK010001430.1:523162-545749 GCA_034780415.1 Cichlasoma orientale | reverse complement strand
TTTATGTAGACCACAAGTGAATGATTTATATATGAAAAGGAAGGATTTAAAAGCATGATACGTCTCCTTTAAAACAAGCCTATGTTTAAAATTTACCCCCCATCAGCACAATGTAAAAGAGATATATAATTTGAAGTCCACGCTTTTGATTAATATTGAAAACATATTTTTGCTGGAATGTATATTAAATATTTACCAACCAAGGGGTGACTAAATGTACTTGGATAAATGTTTAGGGCAAAGCCTCCAAATTAGGGCAAAATGGTTTTTTGAGAAGGTAATAAGGCATCTGCTGAAGGCTTTCCTGTTGGGGGCTGTAATATTATCCTGACTTATACATTTATTTTATATTTTCACTGATGGGGAGGATACCCCCTCAGTAATGGGTCTTGTTTTAAGAGTAGAAATGAGTTACTTTTTCCAAGTCATCATTTCATATCCTCATACATTCAAACTATGAAGATTCCACCTGTAAAAAGGACCTATAGAGTTGCAGCTCTGTAGATCTCTGATTTATGTTTCTGCTGTGCAGTGCCTATGCATTATAAATATCCTGTAAAGTCACCTCCTGAAAGAATGACAGATATATTTACTCATACCGAAATCGATTTCTGCAAAAGAACTTGCAGGCAGTTTTAACGGGACTGATTCTGAGTCAGAAATACAGAAAATGACAAAATGTGCGTCTTTGTCTCCACCAGCATTCAGTGAACTGGGTGGTCCCAGTGTCAGAACGTGGTCGCTATGACGATATCTTCCTGAAGACGGATGCTGATATGGATGGTTTTGTCAGTGGACACGAAGTAAAGGAGATCTTCATGCAGTCTGGACTTTCTCAGAATCTTCTTGCCCATATATGGTAGGGACTCCTCATCACGTTTCAAAGTTTTATATTTCAGCATTCGTTTTTACAGTTAATGGGCAATACATAAATAACTGATACTTTAAGAGATGATTAGGAATTGAAAAATGAGAACAGAATTTGAGATTTAAACTTTCATTTCCTTTTGGTGATACAGTGTCCATTACTAGAGCTATTAAGGTAGGTTTGGATTGTTTAAAAAACGCATTTTGCATTTACCTGGGTTATCTTTGTCTAATATTAAAATTTGTTTGATGATCTGAAACGTTTGTGGCAAAAGTGCAAACAAACAAAGAAATCAGGAAGGGGGCAAAAACCTTTTCACAGCACAGTACATGGATTTAATTCTAGATCCTTTCCCCAAACTGAGCACATGATCTAATCAGTCAGTAGGATTTTCACAAAAAAATGCAGCTGCAGCAAATTGATGGCTAAAACAAATTTACATATTTATTGTTTAAAAATAAAACATAAAAACAGTAACGCAATAACTCAAGAAAAACTGGGTTTTCCAGTAATTCTGATGATTCTCTTAACGTCACTGTCTGCAGTATCGAAGAACTGTTTCTGATGCATGTACTGCAGATAAACAGCACACTATTTTACCCCAAATCCTCGCCCAGCACACTTTTGAGATATGAGGGGAAAACACCTACTCAGTCCAGCCAGACATACCCAAGGGTCAGTCAGTCAACCAGTGAAATGTGTCCCCTTAGTGATGACGGCAGCTTTTCCATCTTTGATCTATAACAATGTGTGGATGGTGATCAATTGATCAATTTCTTGTACACGTAGTGCATTTTTTTTCAGAGGTTTAATCATATATGAACATGCTACAAAGGAATGTATTTGCATCATTACTGAACCACAATAATTCAAAGAGTGGATATTGTTTTGATATCTTCAATTTAAAAATTCATAGAAAATGAACAAAGATAGAGACATGAAGTCTGTTTTTTGCATGTTAATCTAGATTTATTTCACTTAGCCCCAGCATAACTTATTGAGTTCTTAATGGAGACATATCAGCAAGCCTGTGATGTTTTGTTGAGTGACAAAATCAGACCATGTTTTTATACTTTTATTACAGTTACTGCTTCCATTTCAGTTCTCGGCCTGAGCATCTGTATGTTGGCTTGTGTACATTAGAGAGAATCTGCTTTGTTCTGTGAACTTGCTCAGTAGTGTTTTCTCTCTTAGTGTTTTATTAATGAATCAGTTAAGCAATGTTACTGGGGGGGGGGGGGGGGATAACAACGGCAGTACTACAGCTCAGCCAAAAAAATGTGCCAAAGGTGGCATTAAAAAAATCGACTTTGATCCATTTATTTGATACCTGTTAGGCTTGGCATTTTTAATTTTTGTGTTTTTGTTACTCCCATTCTTCGCGGTGTAAAGTCTGCTCAGTTTATTTGAATGAACTGTTCCTTGCAGGGCTTTGGCAGATACAAGGCAGATAGGCAAGCTGAGCAGGGAGCAGTTTGCCCTTGCTATGCATCTCATCCAACAGAAAGTCAGTAAGGGCATTGATCCTCCACAAGCGCTGACCGTTGACATGATCCCACCTTCTGAAAGAGGCACTCCAATACCGGTAAGTTTCCCACACACAGAAGTGGCAGTTTATAGAAGCTGATGGAGGTATTTTAATATCTACATATTCATATCCCTACACTGCCTGTCCACTTGTAGCAGTGTTGACCATCACACTGATCCCTAAATAGATAGATAGATACTTTATTGATCCCGCAAGGGAAATTATTAAATTTCACCCTATCTGATGGTCACCACCTTGCATGATGCACCTCAGTGGTGTTGGTGTGTGTGAATAGGTGAATCAGATTGTTAACACAAGACAACTGATTATGGGTTAGCCTGAGAAGAGGAAGTAGATTATTATTACCCACAAACTGCTAGAGAGGATATCACACCCCCGACAATAACCACGGTCCATGAAATCCCTCATACAAGAGTTGACTTGACTGACAAAGATGGATTAAGTTATGAGGAGTCAAGTCTGAATCCTGAGGCTGATGTGTTTCATCCAATGAGAAACCTGGAAGAGGATACTCCTAAGGAAGTGGAAGAAAACTTACCTGTGGAAATGAGCTTACCTGTTGTGGATGATGCAGGAGTCGGAAGTGAACTAGTCGGGGATGAATGTGTGGAAAGAAACGCAGTCGAAACTAGTGAAAGAAAAGAGGAAGAGGAAAAAGATGAGGACCGAACTGATGTGATGATGGAAGAGAAATCAAGAATCGAGGAATCAAGTGGGGAGGAGTTGAGAGGGAGTGGAGATAAGCTTGTTCAGGAAGAAATTCAAATTTCAGAGGTCAGAAGGTCAACAAGACAGAGAGCTGAGCCTGATAGATTGACATATAGGTCATTCGGGAATCCTTTAGCCCGAGTTCATCTCAACTCGACTCAGCTTTTATTGTCAATGGCTGCCGAATGTACAAATCAGGTGGAGAACTGGAAGTACTTTTTCCACGACTCACGGTGTGCAAAGAGCACGTTCAATATAAAATATGAAATATACAATATATACTCAAAATGTACACAATATATGCACAGTTTAGGAGACCCGGAGTCTCCTGAACCTCCTCCCTGATGGAAGGAGACTGAAGAGGCTATGTGTGGGTGGGTGGGGTTGCCCACAATGCTAGCTGCTCTGTGGGTGATGTGGGTGCTGTATATGGCTTGAATTGGCAATGTGGGTTAAGTGTCTTGTCCAGGGGCACAATGACAGCCTGCGCTCAGACGGGGGACTTGAGCCAGCGGTTGCAGGGCGAGCACCTACCCACTGCGTCACTGCCACCCACTCAGGAAAACACTGAGAAAAATGTAAAAACAGCGTACTGTCAGGGTCACGGAGGGCCGCTGAGTCTGCACGCGAGTTATGCACTCTATTCTGCAAAATTGAAACCAAGCTGTTATGCAAGCTCTTGACTTTACTGCTACTGACATAGGTCAGTTATTTTATGTGTAAAGTTTGAGATGCAGGGGCGCACGCTGATTCAGGAAGGGTGGCTGTAACGGCCATTAGTGACACTAATAGTGGATGGACCCGGTCCTCTTTAGTGCAGAGAATACATTTAGGTTACATTATTATTCCAAAATGAGATATTGTTTTTCTTAAAATGGTGCATTTTCTCAGTTTAAACATTTGATATGTTTTCTGTGTTCTGCTGTGAATAAAATAATCTGAGATCTGTGAATCATTGGCTTCTTTTTTTTAATTTATATTTTACAAAGTTTCACCTTTTGCAGAATTGCATCATCTTTAACTCCAGTTTTATTGGCTAGTTGAGTTATCCATCAGTAAATTCCATTCCTTCAGAGCCTGGTACGTTTTTAGATTGTTTGCTTTTACTTTGGCTCAAATAAAACCTTCTCAGTTTTTATATGGAATTATCAGCTTTATTGGAGCTGTAGGTATTTTTTGAACCTTCCTAATATCCCTGGTCATCAGGGATATTGCACTTTAGGCACTCAGTCAGTATTAAGCAGTGGTTGTTTCTTCTTGGGTGGGACATAGTGGGCAAAGTGCCTTTTGTTTAAAAGGTTTTCAGAAGTTTCTGTTTTTGCCATGGTGGTGAATAACAGTCATTTCTCTGTGGCTGCAGAATATGTCAGGATACATGACTCCAGTGGGATCTGAGATGGCTGCTCTGTCAGAAATGAGGCGGGTGAGTGAATTCTTTTCTTCTTTTCTGCTCCTTTTTTTTTCAGGCTGTTTACGTTTCCACTTCAAGGTGTACATATGTGTCTGCTGCATGCTTTTTGGGTGTTTTTGTCTGCTGGAAAAATCCCCAACATGTCAAAATAAACTTTAAATTTTGTGGATGGCTAAAATGGTAAAAATCAGAGATTTACTGCTCTTTTCTTTGCTGCTAATGTTTGTATTCCCTTTCCTCTTTAAGGCCATAATGATCAAGTTGTGGGTAGGTAACATGGACCTACAATGTATTGTCTTCTAAATGCTTTCAGGGCCTAGCTGATTACTGGAAAGCATTTGGAAGAATTTTGATACAGTGCAGTGTCTCACTCTATAAACTGTCTTGATCATGGCAAGATTCAGGATCACTGGATGAAAAACGCTTCTGTTAATCAGGACGTCTTTTAAAGAAGTCTTTTTGTTACTGCAGCTCAAATCTGTTGGTAGGAGCTGTGGTCCTGCAGCAAATAACTAAATTTAGCAAATATGGGAAACTGATGTTATCTACTCAGTCGAAAGCACAGAAGCAATATGACAGCAAACGCTGCACCGTGGACAGACGGATATTGCAGTTGTTTCCACGGACAATACACTCACCAACCACCTGGTTAGGTACACCTGTTCAGCTGCTTGTTAACACACACCTTCTAAAGTTCAACTGAGCATCAAATTGGGGGAGAAAGGCGATTTAAGTGACTTTGAATGTGGCATGATTGTTGGGACCAGACTGGCTTGTCTGAGTGTTTCAGAAGCTGCTGATCTACTGGGATTTTCAAACACAACCGTCTCCGGGGTTTACTGAGAAAGCCAAAAAGAAAATATCCAGTGAGCATCAGTTCTCTGGGCAAAAATGCCTCAGTGATAGCAGAGGTCAGAGGAGACGTGCCACACTGATAGGAAGGCAGCAGTAACTGAAGCTGCAGTTCACGCAGGCTCTCTAACAGAAGAATCAAAAACCATCGCCTGGTCTGATGAGTCTCTGTTTCTGTGGCAACATTCAGATGTCAGAATAAACAACATGGCATAAACAGCATAACGTGGATCCATCCCGCCTTGTATCACTGGTTCGGGCTGGTGGGTCGTAATAGTGTGGGGGATATTTTCTTGGCACACTGTGGGCCCATTAGTACCAGCTGAGCACTATTTAAACACCGCAGCCTCCCAGAGTATTATTGCTGACCATGTTCATCCCTTTATGACCACAGTGTAACTGTCTTCACTGTGATAACTGCTTCCAGCAGGACACCATCTCACAAAGCTCGGGTTATCTCAAACTGCTGAACATGACAGTGAGTTCACTGCATTCAAATGGCCTCCACAGTCACCAAAGAGTGTGATTATTTTATTTTGTTATTGTAACATTAGCTTAAAGTCAGCTGCTGCTGCTGCTGTTGTTTAACTGGCTCATTGTCAGCTGTCCAGAGACAAGAGAATGGTGTGTGTAATCTGCTGACAATAAGTCATTGCAACAATATCGAGAATACAAATGGGTGAGTGTGTCCAAACCTTTGACTGGTACTGTAAATAAGCACGTTTGAGCCCATTTTCATGTACTGGAGCCCTGACTTCAGTTCAGGAGGTGAGGTTTAAGGTGAGGAGGAAGATGATGAGGGAGGAGAGAGAGCAGTGGTGGAGGAGGACATAATGAGAAAGAGTCGATGAAAATATACATATGCAGATATTTTATATTATATCGTTTGAAGATGGTGGGGCAACATAGTGGTTCCCAGCCTGCTTCTGTGTGTTTTTAATCGATTAATTCTAAGTTTATGACAATGCATCAATTTGTTAGAAGACGGATTTACGTACTAATGTTGTGTAATTACCTACACGCAGTTACACACTGTGTAACTACATGTATGTAATGCAAATTTATGAGTACAGTTTTCTTTTTTTTTTTTATTAAGTAACCTCAAAAATTACTTACTGTACCTTTAATGAGAAAAGTGACAAATCCTGAATCTTTCCTGTGCTTTGCAGGTTGTGAGTGGTTGTGATGTTGGTGATTGACACGGCCCCTACCTCAGTGCTGCTCCTCTTCTTGACCTCTGTTTTTTCTCCTATCTGTTTTTTCCGCCTCTTTCTCCTTCTCTCTGGCCTGATCTGCCACGACTCATTTTATCATCCTTCGTCATCAGGTTCGTCTCATCAACTTGACCGTCTCCCATTTTTGTCCTCTGTTTTTCTACAGGACAGCTCTAGTTCAGTGGGTTCAGGAGAGTTCACTGGCATCAAGGAGTTAGACGACATCAGCCAGGAGATAGCTCAGCTGCAGAGGTAACAAACAGGGTCGCTAACAGTACCTAAAACACGACATCCGTGAAAAAACTTAATCTCAATGCAGTAATAACAGTAGCAAGAGTAATTTAGAGTGTGGAGTTCCAAAAGAACTTTCACTCTTCACTATATGATGAATAGACTTCCTGATGTCCTGTATAAGAAATTTTATTTTCACCACTCTAACTGATCAACTATTATCATCCACATCAAGACTTTTTAATGAATTTCAGTTTCATCACTTTGTGTAATCATAATAATGCACTGCCGGGGATACCCTGACAGAACAATGTTGGGTTACAGCTGGTAAGGACAAGACATGTTTTAACCATGTTTTTATGCAGTAGCATTACCATTTCCAGAGGTACTTTTATCCTTTTTTAAATTTGGGTCATCAGAGAATGATCATGCATTGAATTTTTCCCCCTTGAATCTTTCTTAAATATCATTGAGGGTGACTCTTTGCGAGATGCCATAAAGAGTCACTACATTTATTAAAACACTTCCCTTCTATGTTTCCTTTTCCACGATTCAGACCAAAAAGGTGATAAAATAAAATAATAATAGGAAACATACTCATGCACATCAGATGTACAGAGCTGTGAAAAAGTATTTGCCATGTTCCTTATTTCTTATTTTCTTGCATATTTGTCACACTTACATGTTTCAGACCATTAGACAAATTTTAATAGAGAAGGAAAACCCGAGTAAATTAAAAATGCAGATTTTCAATGATGATTTCATTTATTTAGGGAAACAAGCTGTCTAAACCTGCCCGGCCCTGTGTGAAAAGTACTTTCCCTGTCCTTATTAAATCATGAATTAACTGAAACCTGAGTGCAGTTTCTCTAGCCAAACCCAGACCTGATGGTCAGATGACTGCCAGACCTGTTAAACTGAGAAATCACTTAAATAGAACCTGTGAAGTGAAGTGAAGCAGGCTAAAGGATCTCAAAAAGCAAAGCATCAGGCCACAGTTTAAAGAAACTCAAGAATTGACATCTGTCAGTCTGGAAAGGGTTGCAAAACCATTTCTAAGTATTCGGGACTCCAGTGAACTACAGTGAGAGCCGTTATCCACAAATGGAGAAAACTTGGAACAGTGGTGAACATGCCCAGGAGTGGCCAGCTTAGCCAAATTACTCCAAGAGCCTATTCGTGGCTCATCTGTGAGGTCACAAAAAACCGCAGAACAACATCTGAAGAACTGCAGGCCCCTCTTGCCTCAGTTAAGGCCAGCGTTCATGATTCAATGATAAGACAGACTGGGCAAAAATGGCAGCCATGGAAGAGTTCCAGGAAGAAAACCAGTGCTGAACAAAAGGAACACAAAGACTCGTCTCACATTTACCAAAAACATCTTGATGATCCCTAAAACTTTTGGGAAAATATACTGTGGGCTGACGAGACAAAAGCTGAACTTTTTGGAAAGCTCGTGTCTCATTGCGTCTGGCATAAAAGTAACCCAGCAGTCAAATGTGCTGGTAGTGTGATGATCTGGGGCTGCTTTGCTGCTTCAGGACCTGGACAACTTGCTGTAATTGATGGAGCAATTCATTCTGCTCTCTACCAGAAAGTCCTGAAGAAGAATGTCAAAGCCCAGATTTAAATCTGATTGAGATGCTTTGGCATGACTTTAAACAGGCCATTTATGCTGAAAACCCTCCAGTGTGGCTGAATTAGAACAATTCGGTAAACATGAGTGGGCCAGAATTCCTCCACAGTGATGTGAACAGCTCATTCCCACAAACGCTTGATGCAGTTTTTGCTGCCAAGGGTGGCACAACCAGTTATTAGGTTTAGGGGGCGATTACTCTTTCACATAGGGCCAGGTAGGTTTGGATAGCTTTTTCGCTTTAATAAATGAAATCATAATTTAAAAACTTCATTCCTAATATTGAAACTGTGAAAAATATGGGGGGGAAAAAACAGGAGCAGGGCAAACACTTTTTCACAGCACTGAGGACACACTTCCAGGCTTTTTCTCTTCATACTGTTTTCCTTCATCTGCTTTCCATCAGTCCACCCACCCACCCATTCATCCACCCACCCAGTCAGCCACACACACAGCTATCCACACTTCCTTTATGCATGTATTTTATTAGTTTTTTGTTTGTTCACCACTTATTCTCCATGCTGCGTCAGCACGCTTGCCTTTGCCCAGTGGAATACTCTCAGGTAAACAAACTGGCTACTGAATGTCCATAGACTCGCATTCTGCCAAATGACACAGAGTGAGCAGTGTGTCTACCTTATGTTTTATTGTATGTTTGTAATAGGGTTCACATACTTTATATGTAATTATTTCTCTCAGCCTTGATACCCGAGGATCAGACTACACATTTAGTTATGGAGTCTTTCAGATCAGCAGTTGTCACAAACTGCGTAGAATAGCTTTAAAATATATGCAGTAGATTGTTTTTTTGTTTATGACTGTATTTCTTTACTGTGCAGCAACACTTGCATAAAAGCTGCTTACAATAGCAGCACATGATTAAATAGTAGAAGCACTTGTCCACAGAATAAATGTGCACACTCTTCATGACAATTACTTTATCATATCATATATCACATATATTAAGTCCACAAGATATGAGGGACTAACTCACAAAGATGTGGTAATTTTGTTTTGGGAGATAAATGCATCCACATTTTTTATGATTTTTTCCACCAGTTACACACAAGTCCAATAACTGAGACAAGTAAAAAGTTTTTAAGAACACAAATGAAGTAAAGTATTTTTGTTACACACCCAACTTTCAGTGTCCTGTATTTCTCATGTGTGCATACAGCCAGGGGATGGCCTGCGGGGGTGGTTGGCCGGCAGTAATTTGGTTTGTTATTTGTTACTATAATTGTTCATGTGTGTCTGTGATTGTTCCTGTGTTTGTGTGAATGTTTCTGGTTGTGTGTCAGGGAGAAGTATACTCTTGAGCAGGACATCAGGGAAACAGAGGAGGCCATCAGACATAAGAGTGCTGAGGTGCAGGTGAGGGCAGCAAGTTTCTTGTTAGTTGGCTGCAGTGTGTAAACGCAGCTTGATGTGGACTCACACCATTAAACTGCAGCACTCTCTCCTTGATGTACATGCACAGTTCTGAGCCACCCCTCATTTATTTATATTGTACAGTAATTTTTTTTAATGTGACTTTGAGCGATAGTTCTTTTAAATTGTATCTTTAGGCACATTTGTTCATTTCCATTTCAATAGTTACATCTATAAAAAAATGCCAACGATGGCACAGTTTAACAGGCATTTTTGAAATAAGGCGATTCTGAAATAGCTATAGTCAAAAACATATCTTGGCACGTTGTGCACGGTGCTGGATAGTAACATTACTTTGGAACAATCTTTGGAACAATAGGTCATGGAAGTGGAAACCTGGACCTACTGTGGCCAATTACCAAGACTACATGAAGTACCCTCTGAAAGTCTAATAGAAGATGTGAATGCAGCACTACAGTATGAACAATCGCTACTTCAACCATGACTGAAACCAAACAGCTGGCAACAGTGATCCTTGAGATGCTTGGCTATAAGATGAACAGCCACAAGGAGCAGTACCCTCCATGATAAGGACGGCTAGAGGCTAAGATCAAGGCTGCAAGGAGGGAAGTTAGCCAATTATCAGAGTTGCAGAAAGGTGTGATGAAGAAAGGGGTGCCTAAGAAGTACAACAGGCTGTCCATACCTGAGGCCTTGGAATTTGATGAGAAAGGACTCACAGCTTTGGCTAACTGCTTAAAGAGGTATACCAGAGCGACAGAAGCCAGTAGAATAAACCAGATGTTCTCCACTGAACCATCCAAAGTATACTCTCAGTGGCAGGGAAACAATATGAGAACAGCTCCCCCATCAAGGGTGGAGACGGAGCAATACTGGAAGAGCATATGGGAGAAGGATGCAACACACAACACCAATGCTCAGTGGCTAGTGGATCTAAGAACAGACCACAGCAACCAACCCGAACAGGCTCCAGTAACCATCACAGTGGCACACATCCAGGAAAGAGTCTTACATATGAAGGGTTGGACAGCACCAGGCCCTGACATGATACACACCTACTGGCTAAAGTTGACTGCACTCTGAGCGCCTGGCAGCACACATGAACCAGCTGCTAGAGGCTAAGATACACCCAGAATGGCTGACTGAAGGCTGGACAGTCCCAATGAGTTTGAGCCAGTATGGCTTCAGTTATAACTCTCTTCCTCATATTCCCAGGTTGGCTTGGGCACTTGGGTACCACGGGGAGCCCTGACTGGATGCATGACATGGTTGGGATTCGAACCCCCGATCTATTGTTTCAAAGATGGTAATGTTACAATTACAGTATCCAGCTGCTGTATATAATTTTAGACACACCCAAAAAAGAGCCTCGGAAAGTCATTCGAGGGGCCTGGAAAAGTATTCCTGAAGACTATTTAAATAATCCACAAGAAAATAGAGAGTTCAGGTGATGATACCGAATATTGACTTTCAGGCAGAATTTTACACATTTCTTTTTCCTTATATAATGTAAAGTATTTTGCACATTTCATTAAATCAGTGCACAATCTTCCTAGCAAAATATAAAGAAATGATTGAGTGGCTCGAGATTTTTGCACAAAGTTCACAAATAGCCTGGCTTTATTTGACAGCTAACACTGACACATGATTATCCTTCATCTATATCCTTCATCTATAAGGAAATGCAGAATGACCTGGACAGAGAAACAACCAGCCTGCAGGAGTTAGAAGCTCAGAAACAAGATGCCCAGGACCGCCTAGAGGAGATGGACCAGCAGAAACACAAACTAGAAGACATGTTGAATGAAGTCCGGATAAAGTGCCAGGAAGAGTCTCAAATGGTAAGGAAGAGAGGAGGAAGATGATGCTGCAGAAGTTTCCTCTTTGCGAAGTATTGTCTTAGTTATGCGACAGTGATCACAGAACCATGAAATCTGAAAAGTAATGGGCTGCAATGATTCCTTGAGTAACTTGAATGAAGAAAAGGAGAAATCAAAGCATCTTTAGGCGTATTGAGGCAAAATAGTTACCAGCTAGCACAGAATGGTCTCTTGGCAGGTTTTAACCTCTGATCTCATCCTCTTTACACCACTGTTGTCCAGGGCTATGCAGTTCATCAGTATTTGATTTCAATTTTGATTTTGGCTGAAAACCATCACAAAAACGAAATGACAAAAAAACAATTATTATTAGAGTTATTTTGTCACATTACACTCCGTATACTCTTAGCTCTGATTTATTCTTCCTTACAATGTAACCTATGTAAGTGGCCAGCAGCACTTGTCCAGGTGCGTTATGTGTTAATTACAATTAATTATTGAGCAGGAAATTGACGCCGTAACCTGACCTGCACTTCTGAAAAAATATCAAATAACGTCTGTTATGTCCCTACCAATATTTGCTCCGCAACTGTAATTAGCACCGCACCGGAACCTGATTGCCCCACCCCCCGGAAACCGATTGGACTTATGTCCCTACCAGTGTTAATACCAAACTTTTTGAATGCATGTACAGGATCTGTCAGTGTGCTGCGGCACTAAAATATGAGCAAATTGATTTGGTCTAAATAACTTGGTCCAATTTCTTCCTAGTGTTATTAGTCATGATAACTGGCGTTAGCCTTCTTATTTATCTTTATTTGTTATTTGTGTTTCATTTATAATGTATTTATTTATATTGCAATTTATTTATATATTTTTTAAAATGTATTTATATTTTATATTTTATTTATACAGTTTGTATTTTATTTTCAATTTAGTATTTATTCTCAAGAGATTGTTGAAATGCACTAGATTTCAAAGTACTCACTGTTCTTTAATTGCAGTGTTTACAAAGTCAATGAGTAATCGTGTTAAGTAATCGTGATTTCAATTTTGATCGAAATTATCGTGATTATGATTTTTTTCCTTAATCGAGCAGCACTGCTGTCTTCTTCTTTCAGATTTCTACCCTCCAAACTCAAATCCACTCCCAGGAGTCAGACTTGCAGAACCAGGAAGAAGAGCTGAGCCGGGCAAAGGCTGACCTGGGCCGGCTGCAGCAGGAGGAGAATCAGCTGGAGCAGAGCCTGGCTGCAGGCAAGATTCAGTTAGAGACTATCATCAAGTCTCTGAAAGCAACCCAGGATGAGATCAACCAGGTAGGACATAGGTCCTGTTTGTGTGTGTCTAAAAAGTGTCAACAGGGGGCACCACTTCACTGTATAATCCACGTATTTATATTACCAGTGAAGTTAGTGTTTGGTTGTCCTGTACCAAGAGAGGAACTGAAACACAGCCCCCCACCCCGTACCCTGTTCTCTCTCTCTCTCACACTCACTCACACACACACACTCACACAAACATACACATACACACACACACACACACGGTGGCGTAGTCTTAATCATTGTTTCACAACATCCACTATGTTGAGCCCTAACAGAATTCAGTTCTTCTGGTTCTACGATCTACGATTTTCGTTCTTCATGAAGAGCTGATTCATTGGACAATAATTTGTTTCAGTTAACACTGATAGGGTTCATGAGGGAAAAGGATCTGAACATTTGATAGACGCTGATAACAGTATAACACACTTTTTAGGAGAAATTATTGTGTCGTTGCCGTTTTCAGTATCCTGCATGAAAAAATGCACTTGACATGTTCACACTGAGCTGTTTCAAAAATGAGGAGAAAAGTCATTTTTTAAATCTATAAACTTAGAGGAAAAAAGCTTAGAGAAACAGATCAGTGTTTCCTCTGAACACACTTTTGGTAATTTCTGTTCACTCTAATTTACCCCAACTTTTTGTATTGCACTGTCTGACTTACAATGGGGGAAATAATTATTTGATCCCCTGCTGAATTTGTAAGTTTGGTCACTTATGGAAGTGAATAATCTTAATTTTATGGTAGTTTAATTGTAATGGAGAGAGACAGAGTATCAACCAAAAATTCAGAAAAAACACATTAAATAACACTTGTAAATTTATTTGCATGTCATTGAGTGAAATAAGTATTTGATCCCCTACAACCCAGTCAGAATTCTGGCTCCCCAGATTGGCTGTGCACCCATGTGGCACACAGATTTCAATCAATCAATCAATCAACCAACCAATCAATCTCAAACACTCCTGATCTTAACTCGTTATGTGTATAAAGCACACCTGTCCACAGAATCTGTTTCTTCAATTCCAACTTCCCCACCACCATGGGCAACAGCAAAGAGTTGTCAGAGGATGTCAGAGACAAGACTACAGACATACACAAGACTAGAATGGCTACAGTACCATCAGCTTGGTAAGAAGGTGACAACTGCTGGTGCGATTATTTGGAAATGGAAGAAATATAAAGTGACCATCAGTTCCCCTCACTCTGGAACTTCTTCCAAGATCTTGCAGCATGAGGTGAGGATGAAAGCAACTGAAAGCAGTTGGGACCACAGTCACAAAGAACACCATTGGGAACACACTATGCTGTAAAGGACTGAAATCATGCTGCGCCTGCAAGGTCCCCCACCTCAAGAAGGCACATGTACAGGCCTGTCTTCAATTAGTCATCTAAGTGATTCAGACAAGGCTTGGGAGAAAGTGCTGTGGTCAGATGAAACCAAAATCGAGCTCTTTGACATCATTCCTGCCATGCTTGGCGACAGATAAATACTGAGTATGAGCCATTTCCACAGAACGCCGTCCACACACTCAAGCACGGAGGTGGAAACATTACATTTTATACTAAAGGGAAAATTTCTCCGCCTGGGCCTGGCCTGCATGTCTGCATGCAACCTGTCAGTCTGTTTGTGACCCCCACCCCTCACCAGAACACAGTTGCCGTATTAATGAGTGTTCACTGGAAAACTGCAAATTCCAATTATGGACAAGACGAGTGTGGAATTATATTTAGGTCAAAAGTCGCACGAGAAAAAACAATACGCGCAAATATTGTAATTCCACGAGCGCAGAATTAAATTCATCGTGATTAAATTCAACAACTTGTGTGTGTCGAGCTCAGCAGCTGTGCGCACAAAGAAACATGGCGCACACGAGTGTCTGCTGTGCGCGCGCCGCTGCAGGTTCACGCTCTCGTGAGGAAACTTTATGCGCCTGGAGCTGAATTCTATGTCTGTGAAGAAACTGACTTTTCACCGTTTGGGTGGAACCTAAAGTGATTGGTCACTCTGATGGATAGTCCAGGTTACTGTGTTAGACCGAGTTACACTGTGGCAGCAACATAAGACCTGTTTTAAACCAGATCTGCTCACAATGTGGAGAATGAAGTTATCTATCAATAGTTATTGTTTTCTGTCAAGGGACAGAAAACATCTTTTTAATGTGATTAAAAATGTGAAATAATTTTGAGTATGTGTGTATGTATTGGTATAAAAATGTATCACAGTGTTAATGTGCTGGAAAATCTTGAAAATGGACCTTGAAAGTGCTTAAAAAGTGCTTGAATTTGATCCTGGAAAAGGTGTATGAACCCTGAATAAAGGAGTAGCTTCTTCTTTCTGCCCTCGGTGGAGAATTCGGCCGATTGGAATTCATTGAGAGGATCAGAAAGACTCAAGAGTCTCATCCTCTCCTGGAGATGTTTTTGTAAACAGGTGCTCTCTCGTGGCACCCTCCCGTCTTATGCTGATGAACATTCTATCAGACTGTTTAGTCGAGAGAGAGCTGGGTCAGATCGACAGGAACCCTGCACCTACTCGTCACCACCGGCTTCCCACTCATATGATGTAATGCACAAATTTCCCCTAAACTAAATAGACTAGTTCTTATATAGTGCTTTTCTACTCTGAGCACTCAAAGCGCTTATACAACATGTTTAAATTGACCCATTCATACAAGCACTTCCATGTATAATTAAGCTAAATGCTTACTGTCTAACATTCACAGAGCAGCTTGTGGTTCAGTATCTATACTTTGGCATGCAGCCCGGAGCAGCCAGGAATCGAACCGCCAACCTTCCGATTAATAGGTGACCTGCTCTACCTCCTGAGCCACAGCCAACCCAAACATAAAAGTCATGGAGTGGCCTAGCCAGTCTCCATACCTCAATTCCGTAGAAAACCTGTGGAGGGAACTGAAGCTACGAGTTTCCAAGTGGCAGCCAAGAAATCTAAAGGATTTAGAGAGTTTCTGTGAAGTGAAGTGGGCCAAAATCCCTTCTGTGTGGCAACCCTGGTGACCAGCTACAAGAACCGACAAGGGTTTCTCTACCAAGTACTAAGTCATGTTTTGCTTTGGGATCAAATACTTATTTCACTCAGTGACACACAAATCACTTTATAACTTTAATGTAGTATGTTTTTTCTGGATTTTGGTAGATACATTGTCTCTCTCCAAATGACATCACTGATTTAAGATGACGTAGCAGCAGCAGTCTTCATTTCAACTTGTGTCGAAAGTGCAGATTTCAAATTATATATGGGTTTTTAAATTGTGCTGATAGGCCAAGTAAAACCAGACTGGTGATGAATATTTTATGCCATGCTTTTTCCTGAGTATTGTTATCAAGTTTAATGTGCGTTTGGTACAGGAAGGAACTGTAAAAACAAGATATTTGCCAGCAGAAAGTGCTTGCAAGCAAAAAAAAAAGAAAGAAACCTCATACAAAAAGCACAACATCCTCTTTCTTGATGAAAAACCACCACATCAACCAATCAAAAGCAACAGGTGAAATCTGTTAACATAGTATGCCAGAATTTAAAAATAACTGTACAGTCACACATGTGAGGTTGTAGTGGAAAAATATACCAAACAAGGCAAGGTAAACGGTTTTAAAGGTGAAATCAAAAGCAGTCAAAAAGGCCTAGACCTCAGAGGGTTAAAATTAAACTACCAAAAAAATTAGAGACTGTTTTTTTTTCTTTATAATTGAGCAAAGTTACAAATTCAGCAGAGGATCCAATAATTATTTCCCCCACTGTACATGAGAATTCCAGACAGAGAAACTATACCAGTGCAACACCAGCTTGATGTCACAGAAAATGTTCTGAAAAATGTTCTTTATCAGTTTTTCTGTATGTAATCCCTGCAGGCGCGCAGCAAACTTTCACAGATTCAAGACAGTCAACAGGAAGTGTCTAAAAGCATTGAGCAGTACAATAGTACCTTGAATGGAACCCATAGAGGCAGTATGACCAACTTGGCTGACATGAGCGAAGGCTTCAGTGACAGAGAGAATGGAGGATTTCCAGCTATGGTGAGAACAGCACAGGTCAGTGTGCCCCCTTTGCTTTTACTTCTCCTGCTGGATATCTTGTGGCCCAGTTGGAGTTCTTCCTTTTTTTTCCAATGCCAAATTCTGAACACATCAAGCTTTGGTGACAGTGATCCCACGGCCATATAATGTTAACATTACTGGTAGAAATACAACAAATAACATAGAACCTGCAGTGAAGCCCGAAATTATTCATACCCTGGCAACGTTTGACTTAAAGTTATTGTTATTCAACCAGCAACTTTTTTGTTGACTGGAAATGACACAGGCATCTCCCAGAAGATAATAAGACGAAGTACAAGAGGCACCATTGTGGGGGGAAAATATTTCTCAGCTTTTTTTTTACATTTGAAAAAAAAGTGGCATGTCCAAAATTATTCATACCCTTTGCAAACTGTCACAGACTTTGTAAAATCCAAAGTCCTATTCAATTTCAGATAGTCCAAGCTGTTCTTAAGCATCCTAATAATTACCATAATTCATTGGGAGCAGCTGTTTTAATCAACTCAGCAGGTAAAAACCAGCAGCTCTCTGCAGCTGGTTTGTGGACAGTCATGGCTAAGACAAAGACGCTCACTGAGGACCTGCGGTTGCACGTTGTGGCTGCTCACGAGTCAGGAAAGGGCTTTAAGGCCATCTAAATGTTTTCAAGTTCCAGTCAGTGACGTGCGGTGAGGTTTGTGACGGGTGAGGCTCTGACTCGTCTGGAGTCGGATGTTCACATATATGAACCCAAAATAGAAGCTTATATTTCAATTTTAATTATGCTAATGATTAATTATGCTTTAATCAACTCCATACTGTTCATCAATGATGGCAAGCCACAGCACTGCACTGGCTCACTTTACGCATTTTTTCCATGTGTTTGAACAAGCGATACGTAAACTCTGAGATTTTGATCATGAAAGTGTTGAAATAATTCAGAAAACAGTTTTATAGGACAGTCACTGGTCAAATGTATTTTCTCTTATCATTGTTAGTATTTCACTTGTCACGATGACAGGGGAGGCACTGCCTCACCTGACTGCACGTCACTGGTTCCAGCGGCTACAGCGCCAAGTAATACAAGACATTCTGCACTGTGGAAAATCTCAAAGGCAGTGGTTGGAAGCCAAAAGTGACACCTGTGCTGGTCAGGAGGATAGTGAGAGAGGTGAAAAAGAATCCAAAGATCACCACCAAGACCATCCTGGTGAGTCTGGGCTCTGCTGGTAGACAGTCCAACGGACACTGCACAATGCTGGGTTCCACGGACGCAGACCAAGGAGGACGCTACTTCTCCAGAAAAGGCACACAAAAGCCTGCTTGGACTTTGCAAATGCTCATCTGGACAAAGAAGGAGACTTCTGGTCTTCTGTTTTATGGTCGGATGAAACAAAAATTGAATTGTTTGGCCACAATGATGTATGATTGATATCCTTAATTTTTAGTAAAAAATAAGCCTTCAACCCTAAAAACAGCATCCTGTCAAACATGGTGGTGGGAACCTAATGATTTGGGGGTGTTTTTCAGTCAGTGGACCAGGGAGCCTAATCACAGCAAACGGCACCATGAAAAAAGAGCAATACATCAAGATTCTCAACAACAACATCAGGCAATCTGCAGAGAAACCAATGGACATCTCAGCACATCAACGACCCAAAACGCACAGAAAAAGTGGTGAAGAAATGTTTAGCAGACAAAAACATTACCGTTTTTCTGTGGCCCAGCCAGAGTTCTGACTTGAATCCAAATAAGAATCTGTGGAGGGAGCTAAAGATCAGGGTGATGGCAAGGAGACCCTCCAGTCTGAAAGAATTGGGGCTCATCGCTAAAGATGAAAAATACCAGTGGAGACATGAAAAAGCTGGTCAGCAATTATAGGAAGCATTTGATTGCTGTAATAGCCAATAAAGGCTTTTCTATTAATTATTGAGAAGGGTATGAATAATATTGGACATGCTACTTTTTCTTCAAATGTGAATAAAAGCTGAGAAATATTTTTTGCCACAATGGTGCCTCTTGTACTTTGTCTTATTATCTTCTGGGAGATGCCTGTGTCATTTCCAGTCAACAAAAAATGGCTGGTTGAATAACAATAACTTTAAGTCAAACTTTGCCAGGGGTATGAATAATTTTGGGCTTTACTGTATATATATTATATAAAAACATCAATATTGTGTTTCTCCACTGTAGGAGAGATTATAAAATCTTACCTTCTCTGTCTCTTTCTTTGGCTTTGTCCTTTCCACAGGAGGACCCATTCAAAGTGAAGCCATCTGTGTTTAACAGTCAGCCTCAGGAGCTTCACACTGACCCCTTCCACTCTGAAGACCCCTTCAAAACAGACCCATTCAAAGGTTGCCATCCCCCTTAACTTCCATTGCACCACCATCCCCAAGTGTTCCTCTTGATCTTTTATTCAGTATTGCTCGTTCCTTTCCTTTCCCCTGCTCACTGCACTGCATGCTGGGAATGTGAGTGAATGAGTGCGTGAAGGTGGTTGGTGAGAGTGTGGAGCTGCTGAGTGAGTATGGGATATTTCCAATTTTCTTCCTTTACACCCTGTAATTGATTAGAAGGTAAGATAAGTTTCTTTCATTTTGTGTTGAGTGAACAAAGTTTGGTTTTGTCTGTTTTACTTTGGAGCCATGGCATCCCTCCTCAGTGAGGGTCCACGTCCGTTGTCAATTAGGCATGGGGCTAGAGTATGGCTGCCCCATAGTATACTGTGGAGCAGGTTGGTCATGAGAACATGACCAGTGGCCTTGTTCATCCAGCTCTCAGAAGAACAAGGCCACGGTTGTCTTTCTTCCAGAGGAACGTTTAGTCCACCTTTTAGTTGAAAGGGAAGTGATTTTTGATGTTTTTTGTGGCCATTTCCCCATTATCAACATGGTTCACCATATCTGCTGTACCTCCCTTCATTCTGAATGAACTGCTTGAAAGTGAGCTCACTGGCTTTGGCAAGTTCGCTAGTGGGTTCAGAACAGTTTGTCTCGGCTGTAACAGGCAACATGTTCAGTCTCAGGGAAGCTTTCATGTACCTCAGTGATCCTTTGCAGACACTGGAAGCGTCTTTCACGGTTAAAGTAGGAAAACGGTTTATATATTGTTTATGCAAGTTCAGGCAACATGAAATCTTTGAGTGTGGCGATGTTGGCCACAAATGCGTTGGTTGCTTTTCAGGAGTTGGGCTTTGCCCTTTAGTTCCAGTGAAAGGGACTCTTAATGCTTCAGCATGCCAAGACATTTTGGAAAATTTCATGCTCTCATCTTAAGAACAGTTTGAGGAGGGCCCCTTCCTGTTCCATCATGACTGCGCACCGGTGCACAAAGCCAGGTCCATAAAGACATGGATGAGTCAGTTTGGTGTGGAAGAACTTGACCAGCCTGCACAGAGTCCTGACCGTAACCCGATAAACCACCTTTAGGATGAATTCAACTGGATGAATTCCTATAAACACACTCCTAAACCTTGTGGAAAGCCTTCCTAGAAGAGTTGAAGCTGTTATAGCTGCAAAGGGTGGCTGACATCATATTAACCCTATGGATTAAGAATGGGGTGTCACTCAAGTTCATGTGTGTGAAGGTAGACAACCGAATATTTTTGGCGATATAGTGTATGCGGAGGAAACTACACATACATAAAGGTGTCTAAGGGCAGTGTGGGGGCAGCGACATCAGACAGAATTTATGTTAATCAGGCATACAATAGGTTAATTAGAACAATAATCTCCTAGGAGATTTTAATTGCTGCAATCTCTGAAAAAGCTGCGCAGGTCCATCAGAGCAGCAAAACGGGTGCATTCTCAAAAACTGGAAAGCCTCTACCTGCAAAATAACACATGTTGTATGTGGCAAGATATCCACTCTGTGAGAAACTACAAGAACACAAACAGCACTGAGATTAGAGATGCTACCCCACCAGAGTGTCTGAACAGTTTCCATGCAAGATTCGACCAGCTCAACACAGATAGCCCCACCAGATTCCCCTGTCACCCTGTGGACTCTGTGTTGTGACACACACAAAGGTACTGAAGGCCCTAAAGCAGGTGAACCCCTATAAAGCAATGGGCCCTGATGGAGTATCACCAAAGGTTCTAAAGGCCTGCGCTGAACAGCTAGTGTACACAGACATCTTCCATCAGTTTCTAACAGATGCAGAAGTCCCACACACATTCACAGCATCCATCATCATTCTGGTTCCCAAAGAAACAGACTCATCCACCTTGAATGACTTCAGGCCTGTGGCATGTACGCCAGTGGCCATGAAGTGCTTTAAAAAGGTGGTACTGACACACATCAACCCGGTGGTCCCAGGCACCACTGACCCTCTACGGTTTGCCTACCACTCCAACGGATCAGTGCATGATGCGGTGGTGAGCCCGCATACAGGGACCTGGTTAAAAACATCATTGTCTATGGAGAAGATGACTTCCTCCTCAGTGTAGACAAAACATGAAATAACTGTCGACTTTAGGAAGGACGCCCACCTCTGAAGGCTCGCTACATCAATGGAACTGAGGTCAAGAGAGCTGACAGCCACAGGTTCTTTGGCTTTCATGTGACATTAACCCTGAACTAGACTGTAAACACCAGGAAGGCAGGAATGAGCAGTCGCCCCCTCACTCAAGCCTACAGAGGACTGGTGGCGAGCATTCTCATCTAGGTCACACCCTCCTCAGACCAGAACAATCAGCATAGAACCTGAGACACAGTGGATAGTCTGATCACCCACAGAACACACTTCCACAGCAGCTTCTTTCCTTCTGCACTCAGACTGATGGCAAAAACAAAACTACCTACCTGTCAGAGGGGGACCAGAGTGACCTTCGTAGTCGCCTAGCAGCATTTCACCTTCAGACTGCGCAATGCTACCTCTACCATAAAGAGCAACCACCCTGGTTTAAAACAGCATCCATGCTACTTCACAGAATAAAGAATCTACCATATGGCAAGCACCTATTTCTTCTAGAACTGACTGGCGTAGACTTTTCACAGTCAGTTCTTCATGCTTGGTGAACTGTTTTAAAGACAAAGAGAGACTGTTCTCAATTGTGTGGTAATATTGACTGGGAGTCTTTCCTCCTTCAACCCTTTTATATTCAGTAGGGTGCTCAGCTCGGTTAATGTCCAGAGGTTCCTTGTAAAAGCTGGTTTAACAAAGCTGGCAGGGCTAAGGTCAGAGTGGCAGTGGAAAACTGCTGCCAGGCTGGCTTAGGAAATTGGGGTGAGGTCCTTCTGGAGAAGCTGCTAAAGTAGTCATGGGTGGTCATTCTGGTCTCTTTATAGGGTGGCGTTGGGGGCTCACTCTGCATTGCTGTCTATTGTTGCTGCGGTGGAGGAGCAGGATGAGGAAGAAGGATTGCTGCTGTGTTTTCACACACCTGGACTGTGCGACTTGTCACAGTTTCGTAGAAGGCTCTGCACGCTGTCCAGGAGTCAAGGTGTTTTGGCACGTTTGCACCAGGGTCATCTCCAAGGGGCAGCTGGAGGTCCGTGTACAAACCTCCCATAGATAAATGCAGTGCAGCTCTCCAGTGGA
>JAVDPK010001430.1:477792-514241 GCA_034780415.1 Cichlasoma orientale | reverse complement strand
TACGAGAGTATCTGGCCCTCCCAGTGTCTGCTGAGATAAATTCCGGCCCTCGGACAAATGTAGTTGACGACCCCTGCCCTACAGTATATGTATGGTGATGTGGTGTTAACCGTTAGCTGTAATGTCTATAGTGTAATTAAAAAGGGGAGGGATGGGTTGCAACACGGCACAGCGAGCAAAACCATGCTGATGGCCCTACTCACTGTGGCCTATGCATAATTGAATGTATCACCATCCACACTGACCCAGTGACTCACAGCATTGATGCTGGCCTCTTTGTCAGTAGGAAATCGATGAAATCTGTACATCTGAGCCATCCTGGGTTCAATGGAAGTTTTGCTGTTACTGCTGCAGTTTACGGCACAGCAAAATCGAGGCGGTCATTCTAGCAGACATTCAGGAAACTTTCAGACACTCGGTGCAAAACACTGAGCCTAGCACCACACAGACACATAAAAATGGCGGCCTCGGAAGTCACATGATTTGCCGGAGACATGTTGAAACGCAAGTTGCTCAGTCTCCCTTAATGTCTTGTCCCTGGGGGCCTCACGTATGTCATCACAGGTCATCTGCCTTAAAGGTTTGAATAGAAGTGTCTTCAGCCAGGACACCTGTGGGCGTGATAAGTGTGGTACCTTATTCCTCTCCTTCAGAAGAGATATTATTGTCATAACACTTAATTTTAGTCCATTTTAGTGTGAATTACAGACAGCACTGAAATTGAGAGCGCAGTCTCAACACTGTTTCAGCAAAACTGATGTGTAAGAACTGATATCTGTTATTTCAAATTTGAAAAAAAAAGGGTTTTGGTTGCTGGTCAATAAATTTTGAGAAATAGAGTTTAAATAGCTGAAGTTCATTTCTGCTGCAGATCCATTTGGAGGAGACCCCTTCAAGGAGACAGATCCATTCAAGACGTCATCAGAAGATTTCTTCAAGAAGACCGCAAAGATGGATCCCTTCTCCACAGCAGACCCTTTCAGTAAAAGTGCAACTTTACCCTCCAAGGTACTTGCTGAAAATTGAAGGCCACAAATGTGGCTTTTTATTGTATATCCAGTTACATAAAATCCCCAGAATGTCTCAGATTTCAAAATGTTTACTAAGCTCCCTCTGTTACTGTTGCTGTGGAGAATCTCAGTTTTTAAAATCATCAATACAAACCACAGAGTTTCGATTTCATTTAGATTTATAGTTGTAAGAATCTCTTGAGTTGCGTGGTTGCACCCACTGTGCAGTTTACTCAAACATTATAAACAAGCAGAAAAATATTCATAAAATAAATGAAAGGAAAAAGTTCTCAATAAATATTGCAGTTAGAGTGCAATTTACTATATTAACATTGTATTTCTTTGTATTGTATTTGTTTTTTTGTGCTTCATAAAGCAAACCACTAACTTCACAAGCAGTGACCCATTTTCTTCAAGCCACCAAAAACCTAAAGGATCAGGTATGATTTGTTTATTCTTTCACAATTACTTTGGACTTCATGTCGTTTTGTAGGGTTTTTTTTGAAAAATTAGAAGATGTTGTTCTTCAAGTGAAATCTCCATACACTGATGTGGACCATGTAAAGCTCTTCCATTCCATTAACCAAACTCAAACCCTACCCCTAACCTGAAATGTGTCACCAGTAACCTGGTGGATTTTAAGGTTGTTTTTCAGCATTTTGTGAATCTTTGCCTTCTAGCGTTTCTTCAGTTTTTGCAATTTCAGATAAACCTTTTGTGTTCCTGTTGATTGTACACTTTGACAACAAAGCACCTCTCTCCGAGAAAGTGTTCGAGACTTGGAAGTATATTTCTGTTAAGCTCTTTGAATGAAAAACTCTCGACTTCAACACGCAATGAGTTCTTCATTCCAAATGTATTCAACTGATCAAAACAATTTCATCTGATGATGGCTTGTGATAAAAGGTTAAGGGAGTTAATGTAAAGTTATTGTAGCTGCAAAGGAAGGAAACCAAGAGATTCCAGAGTTAGTAGGAATTGTAAGATAGGAGTATTCAATGTCTATACATTCCATTTAATGCCTGCTTAAATACAGCAGGGAACAGCAGCCTGGTAAATTTATCAAATATGAGGTCCCAGCTGTACTTACCCATTTGTGACCGACTGGAGCGCCGGCGCTCCCGATTGTATTTTTAAATGCCGGTCGAATTGCACCCACATACAACAATTGTTCTTTTTGCAAATGAAACCAGAGAAGTTACATTTCATGCACTGAACATGTCCCAGAGCGCTGCAGCCTTCCTCGAACAGGTTTGCAGAAACCACGTAAAAAGCACAAACAACAAAACGTGCTCCATGTGCTTTAGCGTTTTCATTAGCATGTACAGCTAAGTACAAGAAACTACTTTAAATTTTTTTGTGGTTTAGTGTACTTTATAGCTACTCTCTGTAGTTACTATGGATTTCATTCATTATTATAATTAGGGTTATGAAGGTTCTATTGATGTATAGTAAGTTGAAATATTCCACAAGATGGTACTACAGCATGTATAAATGTAAAGATATGGTCTGGCGGACTTGTTCTATTATAGGTCATAAAAGGTTAATACTTCACGGTACTAGTACATCGAGCTTTTCTATATAAATTCAGTGTAACTGTGTCGTTTTCAGAGTTCTTTGGCACATTGGACCCCTTTGGCAGCAGTTCATTCAGCAGCAGCAGTAACATTTCTGCTGGATTTGCAGACTTCAGCCACATGTCAAAACCCAGAGACCCTTTTGAAGGAAGGGCCACCTGGCTTCCGGACTACCAGAAGGTACGAGAGGTGAACCTCAGTCTGAAAATACACTTTCTAGGGCAGATATCCAAAAGTTTGTCATCACATGGACTCTAGAAGTCAGTGCAGCAGAATATTGGGAGCATTTTCACTCTTTTTCAGTCCAGTCCTTGTACCTGACTGTTTTCAGAGGAATGTTTCCTCTTTTTTTTAATTAAACCATTAAAAACTGACCTATCAATCATTCAAGTGTAAAAAAAGGCTCCTAGCTCTACACTTAACCGACCACTTGGCAAAGAACCAATTATAAATTTTTAGGCAGTTTGTTATTAGCAGCCTATCACAAAAGCACATAATTTGTTCCAATTTCTTTAGTTTAATTTACGAACAATGCCAAAGATATGGTGATTTCCACGCGTGCAGTGTGTCCTAAAAAATTTGGAAACTGGAAGGTGTAGGTAAAAAGAAGTGTCTAACCTAAAAAACTACAGCAGTTACACAATATCTGAAAGTCATGTCCTTAATAAAGAGGAAATCCAGTAAAGCCTTGACATTGGTCCTGAGAAATGATCCATCTAGTGTTCACTGATGCCTCACTGGTGGTGGCTCAAGACTTTTGCACATGTATTTCTAGGTGGTGCTGGTGCCATCCTGTTGTAAAGTCTCAGAACTGTAATGGCCTGTATTGTTCTTCAGCCTGATTATACTGTTTCAAAACAGCATATTCATTTTTTTCCAGCCAGTGTTTGTGGACGACCCATTCAACAGAAAGAATGACATGCCAGCTCTGCCTCCCAAGAAAAGTGTTCCCCCCAGACCCAAACCACCCAGTGGTGAGTGTCACCCCCTGTAGGCTTTTAAGGTGGTAAGGAGGAGTTTTACCTTCTCTAACTGTTTTTGTTTTATAAAGAAAACCTGAGCAGTATTTGAATCGTTTTGTAAAGCCTGCCCAAAAAAAAGCCTCTGTGAGAATCTGCCGTGTCCGGCTGAGGCCGACAGACCAGAACAGGTTAGCACAAAAAGGAAGTGGGACTTTGGCTTCTGTATCTCAAACCAACATAAATTATGGGTTTTGCTAAGTGTGATTTCCGCATCATCATGCCCATAAGTACCACCCTTCATAACATTACAAGCAAAATAAAGATGTGTTTATGTGTTTATGTATTAATATACTGACAGGCAAATGTTTACAGAGCAGCAGCAGACAATGAAGACATTTGGACAATATCACTAGCCTATATATTAGCTTGTGTGTGTGTGTGTGTGTGTGTGTTTGTGTGCATGCGTGCGTGCGTGCGTGCATGCGTGCGTGTGTGTGCACAGCCACACCCTTGTGCAGAGAGAATGAAACAGACTTGAGTTTACATTTTGCCTGAGTCAGTGATGAGCAGTAGCAAACAGCTTGAATTTGAAGACAGTGCAGAAGTAACTCAAAGCAGAATGGCACTTGCGGCTGTTAAGATTTGTCATTGGCTACATTTGCTCCTTCTCCTCAGTGTGCCGGCGGGCGGTTTGACAGTAATTCTATCATTAAGTTGATAAAAGGGATCCAAAAAGAGAGGTGTCGGGGGCACGGCTGGTTTGATTGAGAAACCTGGTCCAATTGAGCTCCAGTCAGCTGCCAATTGTCACTCTCCTCCCTCACAACATCACTAATAAACATGAACAATTTAATATATAAATATATATTTCTGTTCCTCTTCTTGCTGTTAGGGATCGCCAAGGTGGATCTTCTGCCTCCAACTCACCCTATCCCTAGCATCCACTTCTGTGTGTCCTCCTTCACTGTGTCTGTGAACCTTCTCTGTGGTCCTCCACAATATTAGCATCTTAACTATAAATGTATATTTTGATGTTAATTTAAAAGCCACACTAAACACATTTTATCCACGTTTTTCTAATGTTCCAGTTATCAATATAAAGTATGACTACAAATAAAGCTTTCTTAGCAAATGTAGCAAAACACTTTGACACATACAAACACAGAGAAGAAATGAACTGGAATAAAAGAAATTCTCCTCAACAGTAAGATGACCGAGGATCTCTTTGCAACAACAAGGACACTTCAGCCTATATTTCTATATCGCATTTCTAGATGTGTCGACACAGATGTCGGGTAAAAGTAATTTAAATCAAACATTAGTAAGAAAAATGACAAGAATTGGCCCTTTTTACAGAAGAAATTAGGATTCCATTATGGATCAGGTAGTGACACCAATAACACTGCTTAGAAAGAGTAGCTCAAACTGTTTATTAAAAATAAAATGAAATCAAATTAGTTGTGTTTGTGAAATTGGAACTCAGTTTAATACAGAAAAGTCAGTCAGTGGAATTTATTACAAGGAGTGTTCACAACATAAACCAAAAAAGAGAAAAATGCTTCACTGTTTATACCAACAGTATTCTAAAAAAAAAATAAACACACTAAATACCAACTAAAATTAGATTAGCACTCATTTAGAATGGTTCATCTCAAGAAATATTCTCTTACTTTATCAGTTAAGTTGTGCGGTTCAGCTAGGCAACTGCTGGCCCACATTAATGATATACAGAGAAGTGGCAGGCAGTAAGAATGGGAATTAAACAATGCTAGAAGTTTATTTATGAATGACTTAATGAATTAAAAATGTGTTTAGCAAAAATGAACTCTGTCCAGACATACTTGTTTTGTTTAGAGAGTTCCAGCCTTAGCTGTGGCCTCCTTTGCTGCTAATACACTGTTCTGCATGCTTGCTGTCCCAGTCTTATCTGTCTTATCGTTGACACGTAGAGCTTACTCTCCCATTCTCATGTGTTTTTCTGTAGAGTTCATATTCACAAATTGGTGTTTTGTTGTTTGTGTGCATGAACACGTGAAGGTGATGTTGTAAGAGAGATGATGTGTGGTTTGCTTGGCCTGTTGTTTGCAGACACACCCTGACATGCTTCCTCTCTCTTTCCTTGATGCGTATGTGTGTGTGTGTGTGTGTGTGTTTATTGTGTGCATGAGTTGTTCAGAGAAGGACACTCTGCAGACTGCTGGCTGTGTGAAGTGGCCAAATGCCAGAATATTTTGCAATTTAAGCAGTTAACAACATTTGTTAACAATATCTTTAAATATTTAATTTTAGGTCTTACGTTTTCGACCTTATTCTAACCCCAACCCTTCTTCACACCCATTCACGCGCTGTCATTTTGCTCTTATCGCTTAGTGAAGTGGAAACTATATAATTAAAAGCAGATTTGTGTGAAATAAGATATACCTAAAAACATTTATATCAGTTTGTCTTTTGCTGTATTGTTTTTGGTAGATTAAATACTGCATGCTGCATGTACAATCTTGTGGTAAACATTTAAATTAGATGTCAAAAATGTAACAGAATAGTTTAAAACAGGGTGGAACTCATGATTGTGGTTTCTCAAGTGTGTGTGTGTTTGCACCCATGTACATAGTTTACTGAAAGAGGAAAAAACTGATTGCCAGGCATGCACTTTTGCTCAGTGTGGAGTGTGAAATAAACTGCTCACCCCAATCAGCCGGGGTATTTGGGTAATGGGACTAAATGCGTCTGTGTGTTGCATGACAACGGTTTGGCTGGTCCTGTGGTTTAGCACCTCCACACGCAAGTTAAAGAAGTCTAAACGTTCCCACGATCCCCTGCCCAACCCAGCTTCAACTCCCTGCTGTTAGTGGATATATTGTTTTTATGTTGTTGCTCATGTGGTTTAGCATTACTGCGACTGATTAACAGGCACTTCAAGTGAAGACTGATTGCATTAAAAGTGTTGGGGGGGTTTTTTAGTCCTCGTGGGCGACTTTTTCTTCTCCTGTAAGTCACAAGTTTTACCAACTGAATTTAAAACAGTCAGTGCAAGAGATATTTTACAAAGCCAACCTAACAAGAAATTAATCATCCCTAGTGTTAAAATTTACATATTTTGAGTTGTGAATATGCAAATTCTATTAACATGAACAGCAATGGTTTCTGCATTAGTTGTAAATTGGTGCCCCAACATTTGGTTACATGGGTAAAAACCAAACCAAGTAATTTACCAGGAAACCGTTGAGAATCGTTTTGTGGGTTTGGGTTATAACTTTTGGTTTTGGTCTACTGGGTGTGGTCCTTTACTTGTGTTTCTTTCCTATAACAGCTGTTTTTATAGGTTTCCTTTGCTTGAGGATGTAGTACTGTTGACAGTTTGCACTGGGACATGATTTGAATTGTTTGGTGTGCTGTGTGTGGATGTGAAACTTGTGTGGCTTTCAAAACTGACAGGTAACTTTGAGGTGACACTAGAGGTGAAGTAGGGCATGCGAGCGAGTGTGAGAACCAGAGAAATTAGTATTACAGTAGTATGCAATGTTTTATCAAAAGCACATCAAATCAGATCCTGTGTTATTGACGTAGTTATTTCTGGTGAGAGCTGAGCCGTTCCTCTGAGTCACGACAGCTGTCATCTATCAGTATACTTCATTTATATTTTACTCTCTGATATTTTTTTAATTGTCCTCAGCAAAACTTTAATCTTATTTTTACTTTCTACCAGTTTTTCAAAATTTTACCACTTCACAGAGCTACACCCATGCTGTGTTCATGTTGTTTTTGCCTGTTTTACTCAGCAAGTTTTTGAAAAAGATCGAAATTTAAAGTTCTGAAAATAGGCTGGAAATGTTACGATGTTTACCTCCTTTCTTGTTTTATGTCTTCAGGTAAGACCACACCAGTGAACATGACTGGTCCTTCTGACCCTTGCAAACCCTGTGATTCTTTCAAGCCATTCAGTGGCGAAGTCATCGACCCTTTTCAGAGTAAAAAGGGCATGGGAGACCCTTTCAGCGGCAAAGACCCTTTTGTCTCATCCTCAGCATCAAGTAAACCCACTAAAGGCTCTACCTTGGGTTTTACAGACTTCAATTCTGTAAGTTGAGATGAGTGATACTGTTTAACTGTTAGCGTGCACAACAGGTGACACAGCTCAGTGCACAGAGACACACTACCACAGTTGCAAGGCTTAATTTCACTGCAATGGAAGGACTCAGCTGAAGACTGCTGAGTTCTGAGTGAGAGTTCTCTAATTCTATTATTAACATCATACTGAAGTGTAATTATCTGGCCGCAGTAGCTTACTCATTGCTTTACTAATCTTATAGAGAGAACTCTGTGAGAAGAATTAACATTATGAGAAATCATATTGATACGAGGGAGTGTGTCATTATCCAGACAGGTTGAAGACACCCAAACCCCAAACACTGTCAACAAAAAATCATTTTAATTTATTTGTCTATAGAATATAATATATAAATCTGATATAATCTATAAAATATAACCACGGTTTTCCATATCAGATGGTGACATCTTAAAATGTCTGCTTTATTTTGTAATATTGTAGAAGGAATTTCTTGACACATTAAATTGTGACCGTTAGAGAAGAAATGAACTGAAGGATGGATCATTACAGCAGCTTTAGTAACTGCTGATATTTGTTTCGATTGTTTCTCTCCTGTCAATCTCTCTGAGCTACTGTAGCTTCAGGAATTACTTTCTCTAAACCATCAGTGTGTCTATTGCACCTCATCCCCACAAGATTGTCCAGAGGCCTTACTGTTAATTAATGCTACAGTTTTAAATATTTATGTACCATTATTAACAGTTTATGTACCATTATAATTATAATAATTATAGTTTCGAACCTTCTAGTCCTTTTTTTTAATTTAAAAATTTATATATAGAGTTGTAAATCAGCTGTGTGGTCATTTGTGGAGGAATGGGTTATTTGAAGAGTTTCAGTCAGGATTTAGAATGCGTAATAGTACAGATACAGCACTAGTGAAGGTCCTTAATGATCTGATAGCCTCTGACAGTGGAACCCATTGGTTCCTGGTAGTTCCAGTACTGTAAAATAATAATTTTGATAATCAACCAACGAGGTTGGACACATTTTGACTCACACGTATTTCACAGTTCCTCTGACTGTGCCTCTTCGTGCTGACTCTGCGCCGCTGTAGCGGAGATTGACAGCCAATCAGGATGCAGAACACAATGTGCGTTCATACGCTGTAAAAAACAAAAAAGAGCCTAAAAAAACAGCAAGCTTACTTGTTCTCAGAATTTTCAAAAGTAGAATGGGAGGCCGTTATCATACATTTCTTCTGTGGAACCAGCTTTGACAGTTTCTCTCTGCTTTTAAGAATAGACTCAAGACTTTATCTTTTGATAAAGCTTGTAGTGAACACTGGATCAGGTGACCCTGAACCATCCCTCAGTGATGCTGCTGTAAGCTCAAGCTGATGGGGGACTTCTCAGGATGCATTGAGCACTTCTCCATGTGCCGCACTCATTCCCCATGCATTTATATGGTTCTACTGCATGTTAGTAACTTCTGTCTTCTCACTTAGTTGCCAATTTCCCCTCAACCCCTCACGGCAGATGGCTGCCATTCAACGATTCTGATTCTGCTGGAGGTCTTTTCCTGTTAAATGGGAGTTCTCCCTTCCTACTGCTGCCATGTCTAGCTCATAGGGGATTGTCTGATTGTTGATTTTTTTTTAGTAATGCTATACTGCCATTACTAATGTGCTCAACTGATCCAGCCCTAATTATAAACTTCATCAAAAAGGAAAGTTTTAGGCCTCATCTTAAAAGTAGAAAGGGTATCTGTCTCCCGAGCTGGGAGTATGTTCCACTGGAAAAGCTGAATGCTGTTGCTGTCTATTTTTCAGTTCAGTCCAGCTAGCCCACATACAAATCCCATGCCTTACAAGGTGGAAATTAGGACATTGTGATTGACGTTTGATTGAAGTGATCCTTTGAAAATGGCCCAATTTAAATAGTCATTTACAGTATTTACCAGTTGTTATATCTTGACCAGACCACCTGGAAGTATTTACACAGAGGTACAGTAGAGTGTGCGTTTTGTTTAGCTTGGTAATGATTTAGTATCACTGAGTTATATTCTGATAACATGCAAACTGTTTTTTTATTATAGGGATTCAGTTCTTGGTGACTTGTTGGAAAGCTTCCTTTGAGATTCAGCTCCATGTTGACATGCTTGCATCAAACCATGTCTGCAGATTTATCATGTAATCTGCAACATCCCAAATGCCTTCTGTTGGACTCTGATGTGGTATTAGGGGATGCCACTGAAATCTATTGAATTAATTGCATAGCCAAGTGGCGGAAGGCTTCCATGTTGGTGGCCTCAAAATTTCATTTCTGCTTTTCGCAGATGATGTGGTCCTGTTGGCCTTCCTCTGAAGAGTGACTGGCCTCTCCCTTAGAGATAGGGCAAAGATTACAGTAATTTGAGAAGGGCTCAGAGTACAGGTGCTACTTCTCCACATTGAATGGAGCCAGTTGAGGTGGTTCAGTCATCTGACTAGGATACCTTTTGGGTGCCTCTTGGGTGTGGTGTTCCGGCCATGTCCTACCGTGAGGGGGGACCATGGTTGACGCAGGACATGCTGGAGACATTATATTTCTTGGCTGGCCTGGGAGTACCTCCGGATAAGCTGGATGAGGTGGCTGGGGGAGGGAGGTCTGGGTTTCTCTGATTAGGCTGCTGCCTCCAGATAAGCGGAAGAAAATGGATGGATGAATGCACGGATTATGTTGCCAGTTTGAGAAGACTCTTGCTTTGCAGTGATGTTTAGCAATTCTGCCTGTTTATGTCCTCTGTGAATTACACCTTGTTAAGCTAGGGTTACTGTCCTTTTGAATCCAGCTCATATGAGACATGTGACTGGCTTAAAACAAAAAAAAAATAAAGAAACAGGAGTATTTTGCCCAAGTTCTGTGCTATTCCTATACTATGGCAACATGTAGTTGCCGTAGTATAGCTTTGAGTGATCAGCTGGAGTGGAAAAGCTCTATATAAGAACTAGTCCATTTATCATATAAACTGACTTTAGAAATTTCAGTTTGGTATCCAGGCTGTACAGTTTGCAGAACTGCACTGAGCATGTAATCTTCATGTTGTGCAGGAAAGGGTGTCAGCTCTTTTTGTGGTTTGTTTGTTTTGGCAGGAAGAATATTATAAGTTTGTCAGGGTTTACCCGGACTGCCACAGAAATGAAGGGCATGATGCTTATTCTGTGAATTAAGCCACTGTACAAAAATGAACACACGTCTGTTGTGATCTTGAACAAGTCCCCAGTCCAGGACAAGGCCAGAGACAAACAATTTTTTCAGACTAACATCCAGTTTAAAGTCACCTGACAACCTAACACTCAATTTTCAGCCTGGGAATAATTCTTGTCGGATTGGCTGACTGGTGCATTTCAGTTCAAATTTTCTGTCAGAATTATCCAGTAAACGCAAAGCACAACAGTATCACTACTCAACTATCAGCTCTTGAGTCTGTCTACCCTGCATGCCCTTGATGTTCACTATTTATGTTGTTGTCAGTAGTTGGTGTTTTATATTAGCTGTTTATTCTTGTCATGCATGTCTTTGTCTTACATTACTGTTTTAGGTTTTCTCACTATTCTCAAGCATCCACTTACATGTTCTTCAACCTGACACAGCAGCTAAGAACATTGCTTTATGGTCTGTATTATTGCAACCTTGCATACAAATTCACAGCTTTACTGGATGCAAATTAAATCTTTGTGAAAAATTATTAATTACATTAATTATCTTTATTTAGGAAATATATCTTTTGTAAAACTAAAACAAAAAACATCACAAATTATATCAAATGCTTTAGAGTACAGAAACATATTTGTGAAGTAGGTTGCAATAGCCATCCAGACATTCTTTGAACCAACGTGTACCATTATTATTATTATTATGAATGGTTCTTGGATCTAATACTGGAATACTTGTTCCAACAAACTTGCTAAATCTAAACTCAGATAAATTTTTAATTTCAGCCCTATGGTAAGGTGACTTTTATATAAAAGGGTTTGTGGCCAATGTCACCTTTAGACTGTTCTACTGGATTTACAATATTTATTTATACTTTTGTGGAAAGGTTCCTGGATTTTAACCTGTGCAGGGCCCTTCTGTGTAGAGCTAGCATGCTTTCCCCTTGCTTGTGTGGGTTTTCTCTGACGATCTAAAAACATATAAGGTCAATGCTGCATGTCTTGGCCCAGGACACTCCTGCCAAAGAGAGTGTTAAATTAAAAATAATAAATTAAACACTCATCTGCTAAAGGCATAGTGAAGTACATGCAGTGTAGCTGATTTGTCAAGGGCTTGAACATGACGAATCCTTCCTACTACAGTAACTAAATGGGACTGTAAAATTTAGATAGTGAAGTCAGAATATTTTTAATAACAGCTGGACTATCTAGCCATCTAAACTTAGCACAAACGTTGGGAAATTTGTGTTTGGCCGATTATTTCTTTGTTGTAACAACTGCAATAAATCTTATACTGTTGGAAAGCCTGTTTGTTTCCTCTTAAATGGAGCCACATTTGTAAGGAAAATGCATTTGTGGGTTGAGAAGCAGAGTTGAGTATGTGGGTTACGCCAATGAAAAACTTGCCAAATCTTCTCTGCCAGTGCCAAACAGCTTATTTTGCTACACCAGGTGCTGACAATCAGGCTTGCCGTCATTGGAGGCAATCTGAATGCAGAGAGATCAGATTCTGATCAGTGGCAATCCCATATCTCCACAGTCTGGGACTGAACTCTATCCCAAGATGACAACACTCTCCCCCACAGAGCAGGATTCATGAGAAACATTTGGGAGTGCTTGTGTTAGAGTGACCAACACAACCACACTGGCCGACTTGTGACAAATGCTGGTTGAAGAATGGGATGCCATCCTACAGCAGTGTATGACCAAGCTTGTGACCAGTATGAGGAGATGCCAGGCTGCTGTGGCTGTGTATTCTTCTTCTTCACCATTCTGCTGAGGCCCTTTTTATTAAATGAATAAGTTGTTCAATAAGTCACAGATAAGTTTTGTTTCTTCAGTCTTCAAGTATCCAATCCAATAGACAGCATGAAGCCAATAGCAGAAGCGGTTTGGCATTGGCAGAGAATATTTGGCAAGTCTTTCATTGGCGTAAGCCACATACTCAACTCTGCTGCTCAACCCCCAAATGCATTTTCCTTACAAATGTGGCTCCATTTAAAGGGAAATAAACAGGCTTTTAAACAGAGTAAGAACTATTGCCAACAAGCATTGTTACAACAACAACAAAAGAAGAAATGTTACTTTTTGTGCAAAGTTTAGAAACAACAAGAAACCAGACCAAGACTTTACTATGAATCCAAATTGACACAGCTTTGCAAGAATCGCTTTACTTACCTCTGTCTGTCTGCTAGAACTGCTTAACAATCTCAAAACAATCAAATTGTAGTTACACGTATCTAAATACATGTGGGGAAGCATTAAATTCTTCATCTGGTGCAGCGTTTGATCATAATGCCGTTGAGCAGAACACACGTCCTAGTCAGAAAAAAGATATATCAGACATCAGAGTCATTATTTGTGCAACACTGCTGATTCATACCATAGTTGAAATCAATCAGACACAGATTTATCTTCTTCTTTCTCTCACTCTCTGCATGTCACATCTGTTGTTGTAGAGGTCTTGTTACGTTTTCCTTAGTTCTTTGTGTTACCATTGTCTGTGTGAACAGATTGACTGGCAGTTCTGTTTTATCACAGTCCGTTTGTCTTGTGTTTCTGCTTAAGCTTTTTTAGCAGTCTAAGAATTCCTGATTTAGTTTGATTTAATATCAACTAGCTTGTATTCTAAAGCTAGTAGAATCAGTTGATCTGAAAAGAAATGACTAACAAATAGCTACAGACAGTGTTTGAAAGAGGACTGCACAGAAACTCAGCCAGCATCATTTACAGTCTCTGTTTGCTGTGGTGTGGTGTAACTAGCTTAGAGCCATTGAGTTCAGGTATTTCTGCTTTATAACGTCTCTGTTCTATAATCCACCTCTCTAACAGGACCTGACAAAGTCAAGGTAAGAAGCACTATTACATTCACATAAAATCATAATTTTGGCAGTGTTATCAAACATATTTGTTGACAATTAAGGCGAGCATTTTAAATGTATAGTGTTAAGCAAGACTTTTAGTCACTAAACTTAAATGGATGAAAAAATGACATAAAAAAAGTTTTGTTTTTTTAAATTTATTATATGCAAAGAGCAGTATACATATAACACTGGGCTGAGAGTCCTCTACTTTAAAATGACACCAGCTCTTGTAGATGCACTAGTCAGATGTTTGGACACACATGCTGATGTGTTTTTATGGAGGCTTTTTTCTATTATGTACAGGACAATGAAGTGATGATCAGCTATAAAATACCACATTTGGATGTTATGTACAAAACGTAAAATGTGTTGACAACACAGTCTTTTTTTTTTTGGATCCTTCAAAGAGTCACCTCATTATACATTCACCTGAAACTTCCCACATATGCTTTTTCTTTACTGCACGTCAAAGCGTACTACACCGTCTCAGCTGGGTTTGTTCTAGACATCAGATGATGTGATGCAGCAGTCTGCTTCTTGAGCTAGGTGGTGTGTTTTGGATAGACAAGACTACAGCCAAAATCCTCCCATCGGAAATCCTCAAACCAAAGTGGAGATTTTCACTGGTCTAAACTTCTGTGCATTTCTTAGTCCCAGGAGTTCTGTTCTTCTGCTTCTTGGGTTCTTTCACACATTATTTCTTTACAGCAATTTAACCGTGTGGGCCAAATTTGCACAGGCTCCTCCCAATAGTTGATGTTGAGATGTGTCTTTGTAAAATGTTAATAATAACCGAAGTCTAAGATGCTGTTAGTTGTCTTCTTTTTAAGGAGTGGTTCTCATGCTCCTTTATTCAAATGTGCTTTTGCATCCAAATGTTGCTTCCATTAGCATCAATGCATGCCAGTGTGCCACTTCTAACAAACAGAACTGGATGTTGCAACCAAATGTGTAATATCTATCCTGTTCTCAAACTGATGACCTCTAGCATATTTGTGATATTGCTCTACTGCACTTTTGTTGCTCATTTTCCAGTATAGTCACTAATAGAGATAAATGAAACCAAAAAATTAAATTTCAATTAGTTCAATAGTTCAATTTCCTATCATCCCCTTATTTTACCACCACCAGAGCAGCCCTCATCTCACATCTCACCAATTCTGTTATTTTTGATTCAAACTCTTCAGGCTTAATCAATCAATCAATCAATCAATCAATCAATCTTTATTTCGAACATGTACATTAATACAAATAGAAAAAAATGTAATCAATCAGTGATATATATTTTTTTTTTTCGAAAAGGAGTAGGAGGCTTAGACATTGGACAGAGGACTGTTAGACAAATTTGCATTCTTTTGCCCATTTTAATCTTTTGCTTTTATCGGCCTGCCTTGAAGGCCGTCATCATGCAGTCTCTACAATCTACACTGTTAAGGTTAAGATTTGTGTTTTGTGCCTACAGTTTAATGAAGCGCTCACTTGAGGACCTGTAAGGTGTCTGTTTCTTAAACTAGAGACTCTGATGTACTTGTTCTCTTTCCCAGTTGTGCACCAGGTACCTCCCACTTCTCTTTCTATTTTGGGCAAAGGCAGTTTACTTTGTTCTGTGAAGGGAGTAATGCACGCCATTATATGAAAAGTTCAGTTTTGGAAAATATCCAGTCTGTATTTCCTGCAACAAGTTTCATAAGATCTTTTTTATTTGAGACTGTCACCAATAATCCAATAATAACACAATGAGGTACTGGAACACAGGGGTTATAATAGTTTTAGTTTAGTTTTATTTTGTTGTAACGCTTTGTTCTCTAATTAAATTAGTTTTAATTAGTTTTCAAAGTGGTCTTGCTTGTTTTTATTAGTTGTTTTTGTTTGCTTGATGCTTAGTTTTAGTTTTTTATATTTTATTTGTCAGGTGCAAGATTCAAGGTGGAAGATAACATTAAAAAAAAATTGTATTCAATAACCAGCTGTTCACAAGATAGTGGCATTATGTGCTAAATGTGTGTAATATTAAGGACACACATGAACATCAACAGGGCGCAACATAAAGAAAATCCAATTAACTTAGACTCCCAATAAACTCTTCTCAAAAATTTAAAAATAGTAATAAAAATATTTATCTAAAAATTAAATTGGGATTAATTGGACTGCCAAGCAGTAGATGCAGGCGCAGCTTCAGTGCAGTAGATTAACATTTGCTCACATGCTGTGTATAACATCAGAACACAGCGAAACATTATAAACCAAAGTGAACTCTGTTCATTTGAAGGAGTCAAAGCTCAAATACAGCTTTTAAAGCTGGTGTGTGTTTGTGTGTAACACAGTGGTGTGGTCATCCCAGTCTCAGTAAACACATTTGTCAGTGTGTCCTCTCGCTCGCGGTGTTCCTGTGTATGAACGAGCCGCTGTTATTTTTTCGCGGTCCATTGTGGTTTTCATCTTGCTGCATGATCCTGGTGCTGGTTCTCTGTTGGAGCCAGAGAAGCTACTCAAAGACACTTGGTTAGATCCTCACTATTAGCCTCAATTAGTCTTTTGCGCTGGGCCTTTGCGGGGGCCACGTACACAACTGGCCAACATCTATTGTGTGTGTTAATTACCTTGTGGTCGTGTTCCAGTGTTTTACCTGCAGTGCCGGCCAACAAAAACCAAAAATGCTGGGGCTTTTTCCCCTCCTGGGTTTTTCGGCTGCAAACATAACTAGCCCTCTTTTTTTTTCTTTTTTTTTTTCCACGTTGTTCATTCCTTCACGTCCAGTCCGATAGTTTCAGCAGTCTCCCTCCAGGAATTTTGTCCCTCCAGTCCTTATATTGATACTATGATTATTATTCCTGATTGTTATTTTTTCACTGATTAATTCAAAAACTACGGCAAAAAGTAGCCGGAAATTCACGGGAGGACTTGGTGAACAGGCCAATCACAATCGTTCTGGGCAGCGTGGACCCGACGTGCAGTTACATTTCTCGGGAGGTGCACGTCAGGTTACCTCGTAGGTTGCTGCATAGGTTCAGACGGGTTTCCGTAGCTGCCTTGTGCGCACGTCTCAGGTGGACTCTGAGGTTGGTGGTTTTTCCACTTGAGAAGTGTTCCGCACAAGCTACTCGCTTCTATCTGTCTCGTTGTCGTACTCAAAGAAATCCCCCCCACTCTCTCCCATTATTTTGCAGACTGGTGCGGTGAGCACACACACACACACACACACACACACACGGTGAGGTGCTGTATGGCGCTCCCAGCTAAAGCTGCTAGAGAGGAAAAAAATGATTTCACATCAATCCACAAGGCTTTTAAATAAACGTACAAACACAAAAACGAAGGACATTTTATCTATAATTGTTTTAGTTAGCTTTGTAAACCCACAGTACAGGTTCCGTTAGTTATTGTTTTTTCCTTTTGTTTATTTCAGTTAACGAAAATGTTTTTTCAATTTCAGTTTTTCGTTATTTTGTTCGTTTCTGTTAACGATAATAACCTTGGTGAGAATGGGGTCTCTGTACACCTACTAAAAATCATCAGCAACTTATGATTAATGATTTCATCAATAATTGTCATTTACAGTTTCTCTGATCTTGTGTGTAAAAATAATTATTTCGTAAAGGAGGACTAAGAGTACTGTGCAAAAGTCGTGAGCCACCCCTCATTTCTTTATAAAATACTTACAAGGAGCCAGACTTTGAAATTATTAAAGTGGTCTTGAGTAATATTTCTCCAGGCTTTCTGAAGCTCTTTCAGTTTTCCTCTGGACATTTGTTGCTTTTCCACAAATTATGAGTTCAGTCTTTGCACGTAACCATTTTTGTTTGTTAATCCACTTAACATTGACCTATGAATCATTCAAGCATAAAAAAGGCACCAAACTAAAGGGACGAACCAGTGTTGTGTGTGCATGTAACAAAGGAGCAAAGATCAAATTTTTTAAAAATTGTATCTTTAGGTGCTTTGCTACTTGCAGCCTGTCACAAAAACACAGCCTGCCTAAGAGAGCTCAGGCAGTGCTGAAGAATAAAGATGTTCATACCAAATTCTGACTTTCAAGCTGGTTAGAGTTGTACAAACTCTGTTTTTGCCTATACTGTATACACATGTATGTTTGCACATGTTTCAATAGCTATTTCCCATTCTTCTAGTAAAATATAGAGAAAAAAGGGGCGGCTCAAGACTTTTGGCCCAATACTGTAAATCCCAAATCTCTCTCTTTCTCTGTCTGTAGTTTGGAAATGAGGCGCAGCAGTTGGAGTGGGCTAAGCGTGAAAGCGAGCGCGCAGAGCGCGAGCGGCTGAAGAGACTCAGACAGCAGGAGCAGGAGGACCTGGAACTGGCCATTGCCCTCAGCAAGGCAGAGATGTCCAACGCATGACCTGGAGGTTCCACCACATGTGAATATTTATATAGCCATAGAGAGGCTAACCTGCAGGCAAAGGAGACTGGCTGAAATATTAAGACATGAAACGTCACTGAACTAACTCTGCTGCATACACGCACACACACACACACACACACACACACAGAACCTGCATTTCCTCACTCGGTGACTTACTGGATTGGAAAGAACACAAGAAACTTTCAGGCAAGTCTGAATGATGATCCTGCATTAAAAAAAAAAAGAGCAAGCAAAGAAAAAAACAGTACAACAAAGATGTTGCCCAGAAATCATCGTTGAAATACACTTGCTGACATGAAAAGGGGAGCTGGAGTATGAAGAGGAGAAAAGGGAGCTTGATCGAAACAACGGGCCAGAGTGCACGTGTCGCGTAGCCGGACAGTAATTTGATGGGTCTGTTAACAATGAAGCAGGCTAGCTGATCACTGCAGGAACACCTTGACAGTTTGCATTTCTGCATGTAGTCCCCCCCCCAGATGCACTCACCATGTGGAAACAAACCATGCTGTTAGTAACAGAAGAGCAAATATGGATCTTTTCTTTTATCAGTCAGCCGTGGAGAAAAACAGAATTAAATTGCCCCTGTAATTCTCAGAAGGGATTTTCTTAATTGGCTACATAACTAAGTTAATGATAGCGTAGGTGGGACAGTATATGTGTCAGTCACAGGTTGTTTTGCTGGTGGGATAATGGTATAGAATGAGATGTTAAATACATATTTGCTATATAAAGAACTGGACTGCACAGTCCTCAGGACTGAGAATTTTCAATCAGTAATTTTCATTAAATATTATTTTGAGGGACGACACTCACACTAACGCTGACTGAGAAGAAAGTCTAAATATTAGCATATTTCTGCTGGACACACACGTCATTCCTCTGCTTAGCTCTAAGGTAGATTAAAGTCAGTACTGGATGAACAGAAATGAAATTGTTATTCATTTTCTCTTATGACTGAGTGAACACATATCCCCAGATAGCAGGTTTCATTTTAATTTTAGACAGGGTCTGCTTAGAGATTACATACTTTAACCAGATGAAGATTCAGGCAGTGTGGGAAGCCAAGAGCCTTACTATGGAAAGGTTCCACTGTATAACAGTTTGTGGTGATTTCTTCATTGAATATTCCTGCCAAGTACTACTGAAATTCAAAAGGCCTCAAGGCACCACTGACACTGTTCCCAGCGTGCGCTGTAGATGGGCCTGAGCTAAAAACGGGAACTCTTGTGACTTTTAAGTCCCCGGTTCTACATAGTTCTGATTAACCCATGACGGCTATGCCTCTTGTTGACAGCTGTACTCTGATCACAGTGATGTGATCTCATACCACATCCAACAAATGAAACATAAAATGAGGGAATTCATTTTTTCCACATTTCAGCTACTCTGTTTTTTACTGATTGTTTTCAGAAACTGGTGGTTTTAGCGCTGTTTTTATTTTATGAGTTAGATTTTTTTTTTTTAAAGGGTACCCACATTAATGTAGTTGTTTTGTGCTATAATTTGTAGCTGGGCTTTAGTCACTCCAGTGCTCTGCAGAGTGGGAAACACAAGCTGGGGTTTGATTTGTGACTGGCTGGAAACTGGAAGGGTGTTGAAGACTGCTAATGCTGATGTGTCATAGTTTGATAACCACTCACCTTATGTTTCTTTTATGGGGTATCCCTTTACTTGAAGTATTAACTAATGTTTAAGGGAGACAGAAGGAAATTGTTTCTAGAGTTTGCTTGTATCTGGAATTTAAGAAAGAAGCCAAACAAACAAAAAAACAGTTCTGTTGAGCTTATTTTCTGATCACCTGTTTTACCCACAGCCATAGTTTTAGATATCGTGCTTTGTGTTACATGTGCAGTGAGGTTCTGCTGCAAGCATATATGTTACTCCTACTGTTACTGCAAAGCAACACTTGTTGACATCATCTTTGTACTGTAACATTGTACTGGATGCATTCTGATAGAACCTAAAACATTTCAGTCATTCTGAAGTCAGTACAAATTTGTTGCAATTTATTAAAGATACGAGCTCCTCCTAATAACTTAGGAAAAGTGCAGGCATACAGTCTGCTTCATGTGGAGTTGAATAAAAGAACAGAGGACTGAGATGTGCAGGTTGTGTCAGATTTCAATCCAAGGCTGTGATGGTCCTGAATGAGGAGCCAAAACTCAAGGTTGATAATGCAGCCACTGATTCTGCCAGTAAGGAGTGTGAACTGCGTCTCTGACATTTTTTGTGTTGTTTACATATCAAGAGTGTTTCTTTACTATAGCTATTACTGAACAGTGTCCTTGGTATGTAATCGGTTCTCCCTCTAAGCTGTACACAGCTAAACCTCCTTAAGAGCTTTCATCTACTTCTGAACTGTAAAGCACACACTGGCTTTTTTAAGTCTCCGTCTTTCTTCCTGGTACAAATAAAAAGGTACTGTTAGCGGCCATCTAACAAGCTAGCATGCTGTCAGCGGCACATTTGTTTTCAATGCATTACGAAAAAGCTATTTTAAGGTATCTTAAGTGATGTAGAGTAAGAAGCTTATAGATATACATGGTATACTAGAAGTATACAGCTAGTTGAAAAAAGCCATAGTTATTAACTTAAAGGTGCAATATGTAGAATACCTCACTCCGGAAGGGGTCGCTGTTGTTTCATGCTGGCTAGCGGTGCTACTTTTGTTTGCTAACCAGGTTTCTTCATTTTTGCAGCACATTGACATCAGAGCAGGTGATTGTCGCGTACTGCAATAGCAGTCGCTTAAGAACCAATCTGCACTGGCTAGAGAAGCAATGTGATCTCGGCGTCGTGCTTGAAGCAGTTCTAGTCACGTCGCTGCTGACTGTGACGTAATGGTGCGACTGCTTCGTTAAGGTGACATCACAGCAAGAAAGTTCTTGAAGAACTCTCCTGCGAGCTGGAGCCGCTCTCTGTGGAGTGCGCGCGCTCAGCTTCCTCCCACTGTGGTGATTTGGTGATTCTAAATTGGCCATGGATGTGAGGTCCATAAAGTGCTTAAATATATAAAATAATATGCACTTATGGTTAATGTAATTGTTTGGTTTGTGGCTTGCAGTCTAAACTGTTACATTGATTCACTATTTTATCTTAAGGCACCAAGCGATTCGCGAGGTCATGGGCCTGCAGCAGCTTGTTAGTAGACATCTTTGGCATAACATCATAGATTTGAATTGTTGACAATTCCAGCTGATTTTTGAATGTTTTAACTCTTTAAACTAACAGTCTCACATATTGCATCTTTAAACTCAGCTGTCTACATAGGCCGTGTAAAGGATTGTGATTTTCACACAATGGTGCTTCATAACCCGACACGCACTGAATGCGTGCTGGGCGAACGTGGTCATAATGCGGGAGATTTGCATGCGGCACTGAGCCTGAACAGAATCTGTAAAGGTACCGCTGCAGCTGCTGCAGCTCTGCTTTTAACCTGCCAGAATTAAAACTCCACAAACTTTTTCACGACAATGTGACATTGTGCAGCCAAACTGAAGTGTTGACTCAGTGTGTATGTGGATGAATTTTGAGAGCAAACCCTATGTGAACAGAGATCTATCATGTGGAATAATTCTGTATATTACAGGGCAGAGCGGTGCCTTCTGTTCATTTCTGTCATTATGCCAGATGTTCTTTAGAGTACAACCAACATTCTGCGGTCTTGTTTGTATATACGTCAACAGGCTGGCTTGTGATATTTTCACACAGTATAAATAGCAACATCCAGGAAGCAGAGCGCTGCATAGAGAATGTGGCAGTCATGCCTAAAAACAAAAATATTAAGTTGGCTTGTTGGTTCCATTCCAAAGCTGTTATTACGTCAACACACTCACTGAGAAGTAGAGCCGGACAGCATTTATATTGTTTTGATTCTGACACCCTGAACCAATGCTAAAAATAATACTCAAATAATCAATTCAGAAGTTGGAGTATATGATGAGACAGGCACATTTTGCTCAGCACTAAGAACTGGTTTCACTCAGTCCTTCTATAAACTGTGATATGTGTACCCCTCTGAAATCACCCTGCCTGCTGTGTACCGCTTAGAGTGCTGTGTTTCAGACTGATACCACTATTCATACCCTATTTGTTTTTGGATACCTCCATTGTGCAATAGATATGTTTCTTTTGTTGCTGTTTTGTGTATAATATGAAAGCAGTCTAATGTTTTGATATGTAGTGTATGTTTTTATTGTGATTATTTATGCGTCCACAACCAGCCACTCCTCTAACCTGACTGATTTTCTTCCACTACTGGCAGAATCAACAAGTTTTTATTGCAAAATGCTCTTTGATTTTGAGGACACACAAAGTTAATTACTAAATGTTATTAAATATCAGCAGTGTTAGCGGTTTAAAAGAAATATCTGACTGATGATTGATGAAAAGTGTCAAAATTACAGCTGAATAATTTCTCAGATTTAATGTTCATTTCATCAAAGTTGTTAATGTTGTTTTTTTTTGTGTGTCTTTACTGACATGCTGATGCTTAATATTAAGCAGGTAACACTAATTCATGGGGACTTGTGTCATTCTTCATTCACGTTTTTTTTCTTCTCTGAAGCTTTTTGAATGTTTTTCCTGTCTTCAGCTGCCCTTCCTGCTATCTAGACAAATTATTTAGAGCTGTCTTTATTAAGATGCATACAGTGTGTTTATAGTCTATATAGTATCATGTCTGGTATATTTGTCCTAACAGCATAAAGATGAAGAACCAATAAATTTTAGAGGAAAACATTTGGAGGAATGGCTAGAGAACAGACGCTGGTTTACCTTGAACAGTGAGCCTCTATATGGTCTGTACTCTTTACTAGAATAAACATTTCAGTTACCTGACAATGAACTCATGTTTGATTTGTCAGCAGTTCTAAATGAATATCAGTAGAGCTCAGCTCTGCAGTAATTTAATCCCTTCAATCAACATGTACACAATTGTGTACATCACTTTCCGTAGTTTTATATTGCACTGTAATATTCATTTTCTGGCATCTCCTACCTAGGAAGTTCATGTAGGCAGAAGATATTTTTCCCCCACAAAAATGCTGGTACTGTTATCGAAGGGGTTAATATTACACTTTTAGAAATCAATCTAAATTTATAGATTCAGGTACGATATGCCAAATGCGTTTATTTAAAAATCAAAACTACAACACAAGAAGTGGTGTGAATGCTTTTAGCAGCGATTATAGCATGAACAGCCGTCTTTCAGCATTTTCAAAGTAACTTTTTTGTGAGGTTGGTGCCAGGGTTCACATTTCATCCTAAACAGTCTTTTCCAAACAAAACGCTGACAGAAAGCAGAGAGAAAAAGCATTGATCCCTGAACCCGGGCATAAGGATTTTTAAAAAGGTACTATGGTAGTACTCCAAGATTAATAAAAAAAAAAAAAAAAGGAATCTGGAAAAGACCCTAATGGGTTCCCTTTAAACGCACCCTCCCGGTCCAGTCACAATGTGCAGTGAATTAACACTCATTTCAAGGATACAGCTGTGTAGCGTGAACTGACTGCTGCACAAACACACCAACCATTTCTGGGCATATTAGCTGAAACCCAAGTCATCTGCTATGTTAGCGAATGCTAACTGTATGGAATAACAGGAAATTCCTTGCTCTGTTTGTGTTTACCCTATGGTCATGGAGAGGAGGAAATGAAAAGCCCACGGGCTTTTACCTGGAAATGCAAGCCAGATAGAATTGGGGGATAAAGGTTGGAGTGCTAGTTCAGTATCTCTCCTCTCGTCCCTTTGACCTGTGTGCTTTCACTTTCAGCCTTATCAGTCCTGCCCCCTGTTTTCAACTTGAAAATAAACATACAGACCATGAACATACAGTCACCAGACACTGTGCATCTGTTCAATTGCTTGTTGTTGCACATAACGTGATCAGCCAATCACATGACAGAAACGAAATGAATTTAGGCTTGTAGAAATGGTCATAATGACCTACTTAAGTTCAAACCGAGCATCAGAAGCATGTGGCATGAGTTGTCTGCAGTGAGTTCTCTAGCACTTGTTGGTGCCAGAGGTTTGAGGAGAATGGACAGACTGCTTCAAGCTGACAGGAAACCAACTCACTTATTGCAACCAAGGTATGCAGAAGAACATCTCTGAATGCATTACATGTTAAACACGTCTCTTGAAGCAGATGGGCTAAATATTTGTGCAAGAGTCATTCTAAAGGGTTATTTTACTGCATTTGAGCATGGTGCTGTAATAGGATGTCACTATTGCGTGTCAGTTTGTGAAATTTCTTCCCTCCTAGATATTCCGTGATCAACTGTAAGTGCAGAATGGAAGCAGCAACTCAGCCACAAAGTGGCAGACAAGTTACAGAGTGCGGTTGCTGCACGTAGTTTGTAAAAGTTGCCAGAGCTTTGCTGACTCAATAACCAGAGTTCTAAATCTCCTCTGGCATTAACATCAACACAACACCTGTGCACCAGGAACTTCATGGCATGGCTTTCCAGCTGCTCCTGTGGGTGTATGCATGTGTAGGTTCTCAGTCAACCGGGTTTCTTTGAAGATGTTTCACCTGTTATTCAAGAGGCTTCTTCAGGTCTAAAACCAAAAGGTGAAAGTCTGGATATTTAAACCACAGTGCCCCCGTTGGAAGTGGTCTTTGACCCGCTATTGATCATGTGCATCATCACATGAACCCAGGTCTGAAAAAAAAAAAAAAGGCCGTTACCACCAGTGAGACCTTTCCCCACTGTATCATGGCCTTTTGAGGTCGCCTGAAGTAGGCTGTGAGTCGGGGTTGAGGTGCCTGGGAAGAGATCTCAAAACTGCATTTAGGTGGCTGACAGATGCTGTCGTAAGCCACCACTTCTCTTCAATGATGGTCTATCAGTGGACATAAATGGCTTCTTTAGCTCCTTTTTCAAACCACCTGCCTTCCCAGTCCAAAATGTGAACACTGGTATCCTTGAAATAGTGTCCTTCATCCTTTAGGTGCAGAAGTTACAGCTGAGCCAGTCGAGCTGGATCTTCTATGTTGTGCCGTGCATTTGTGGAGTGGCTGTTTGGTTTCTCCAGTGTACACGTCTGAGCACTCCTCATGCACTCCTCATGCACTGCACTGCACTGCACTGCACTGCACTGCACTGCATACACTTTGTTGCTTAGCTTGTGTTTGGGAGTTTTGTCCTTGGGATGAACCATGATATTGAACCACAAATTGCTCCCGATGCATCCACTGGAATGTCTATATGTCACAGTCAGGAAGCCCTTAGGAAGGCACACAATAAAAAGCGTGAATGTGGCTTGTAGTAAAAAGTACTTTGAGTCTTTGGTTAGAGTAGATAAGTGCTAGTCTGTTTACTGGTAACAATGGATTTTGGCTCCTAATTTTAGGATGTCTCAAACTGTTAATGCAGTTTATCTTAGGGACTCAACACTAAATTGTTCAAATTGTTTGAAGTAAACATCATTTTCATTACAAACAAAAGCCAAAATATAACTAAACCAGTGAGTTAATCCTTAGTTGTACAGGTTTAAGGTAAACTGCAGGGCCATCACACTGCAGGACCAGTACTAACGCCCTTGTGACCTCCAATCTAGGAGGCCAACACAACCTTTTTCCATTTTAAGAAAATAAATCCAAACTTCTTTTCCCATGCTTTGCCCAGGCAATATTGTAGAGAAGTACCTTAACTTTAACCACACATGTACATTCTGTTTGTCAATGAATGTTCAGTTGTTATCATAAGAAAATGTATTTAGTAGCTGTGTACTTCACATCATTTTACTTATGCTCTCATTATTCCTCCCAGGACTTCACATCTTAACATTTTGAACAAATTAGCATGCTGTCTCATTTAGCCCATGACGAGCTTCGTACGGCTGCTAACGCGCGCGCGTGTGTGTGTGTGCACATGAAAACCTGATCTAGCTTTCCAAACAGAAATCACCTGCCCAAATACCAGGACATCCAAATCTGATCTGATCTGCTTACACAGAAATGAAGTGAACAGCTCAGAGCCGCTTGCTGGCAGAGTCCCATTATTTTTGTAAGAGTGTAAATCTAACCTTCCACACAGGCACGCAGCCTGTCTTCAATCAGCTTTGGCTGCAAGCTCATTTAACCCACTTGTGCAATTCTAAACTGCTCTAAAAATTGTTACACACACATATATTACTGGGTATAGTGAACTTACTCTGGGCATATTGAGACAAACACACATCTTTTGCACCTCTTTATGTGTTTACGCAGGTGTGGGTTGTGTTTGTGTGTGTTACAACCCACAGGATCCAGAAGAACCAAAACTTGCTGGAAGCAACATGTCTGTTTGCAGTTTGAAAGCTGACATAAACCAATTTGGTTACTGAGCTGAAACGAGGCCAGACAGCAGACAGGTGGAGATGTATAAAATCTCCTGAGTGCAAACTACATGTATTCTCAGCCCGAGTAAATTAACTTCTGACAATAATCATTTTTTTACGTTTATATCAATATTTGGAGTATCCTGGGAGGATCTTCTTCTTAGTGCATCTCCCATCATGTCATTTTCCGCCCTTATGGCCTGAAAGCTTTATTTTTAGCCACATGTCCATCCATCCATTTTCTTCCACTAACCATGTGGTTAATGCACAATTCAGCCTTTTCAAAAACAAAAAATATTAAGATTTCCAAGTTTTATTGTACCTGTTTCTCATAATTACATTTGGTCGCTGTTCTTATTTTAGAGGCTGGAGCTAATTGGGCAGAGCTGCTGTTATATCGGGTTACAACAAGAGGTGTTTCTAATATTTACCCTCACTAGTGTAAAAATGTTCCTTTTTTTTTCTTTTTTTTTAAATACATTTTTGATACATTGCTTTCGTGTTTTCCTCAGCACTGTCACACATGGCATCACATATGATTTATCTAACAAAGCAAGAATTCATTTGGTTAAAATAGTCAAAATACATCCTTTGTTTACTTTGATCATATACAAGAGCTGCAAAAAATAGAAAAATGAATGAGCTGGAAAAAGAAAACTGTTTGAGAATAATTCGTTTAGCTGGGACAGCAGACACGTCTTCCTCCGGTTCTAACTGTGTTCCTTATCCATTCCTCACCCTCACTCCCTGAGCTGAGATACCAACTAGATCAATTTACCATCCATCTGGGAAACACATTCCAGCAGAGGTTTTCTGTAGTCCACAGTGGTGCCGCTGTCCCAGTAGATGGCAACCTCTTCCCGTAAATACAGTTCCCACAGCTCCTTCAGAATCTTCTGGGCACCTGTGGCTCTGGGAATTTGTTTAGATTGCATGCTTTCTAATAACTGATACACTTCACCGCTTTGCTGAATTTCACCAGAAAAGTGCTTTCAGTAGATCCTCTGAGTAATTAGGTCTCCTTGTGTTTCACAGAAGAAGCTATATCTCAGTATCACATTTCATATGCAAATGCAATGCCTTAATCACCACTGATCTTTAGAGCCAAATGAGGGAAACCTTCTCTGGAGAAACATTTTTGTCTCCACCTTCACTCATATCATTATTCTTCACACATTTATGGTTTTATGACCTGATTGTATTGGAGCTGTGTGAGAATATGCTGTTTAACGCTCTAGAGAGAAGTTCTGGTAAACTGTGGCACAAGAAGCTCTTGGTAATTGAAACTACTTTAATACAGCCGTGGATAGTGTGGAGGGGACGGGGGCTCAGTGAGAAGTAAAAGCCACGTCTTCATCAGAACATGAAAGAACGCTTCACTGCAGGAACGTCACATATTTTATCACTCGGATTTACAGATCTAAGGTGGAAGAGCTGCGGAGGTCAGTGGTGTGGCCCATGGATTGGTTCATGTGCACTGAGGAAGCAAATATAAAGGCTGCATTTGTATCTCAGTGATGTGAGTGTGTGAGGGAGAGGAGAGGGATTAATACTGAGGGATGAATAAAGCAGTGAGAGGCTATGAGCTAGTAAACATCTGACTGAGACAGAAACAGATGTGGGTTTTTTTAGATGTCAGTTTTACCTGCTCACTGGGATTAGCTTTGCTATGATAGAAGTTACTCTTGAGAAAGACAGAATGTTATTATTGGATGATTTTGCAAAATCATGTGCACGTACCAAACAATGTAACTGGCAGATTAAGTGACGAACCTAAGGGAGCATTTAAAGAGCAGGACACTTTTTGTTTTTACATGTGAAGACCAACATAATGATAGTGGAAAAACAGCTTCTAATCAGTAATTTAACAATACACACTTAAGCAACTTTTTTGAGTTGTAAACTAAATTATATGACTCACCTTTGATGAAATACATTATAGCTGGTGTTATCCAGAACATTCCAAAAATGGAATGGCCTTTTTTTCCCCCCACACTAATATCCATGTCAGGTGATTCTGGAAGGGGAGTCCTTCAACTCAGAAGAAGAGAAGTCAGCATTATCTCTGCTAGATTAAGAAATCTTCCTCCTTATTAGTCTGATGCCTGGCAACTAAAAATGGAAATCAAATGAACATGCCTTGATTATGGACTGATATTTAAGCAATCATGTCCAGAGGTATTTGGACAATGACACAGCGTTTTATAATTTTGCCTTTGTATACCACCACAGTGGATTTGAAATCAGACAATCAAGATGTGTCTTTCTGATAAGAGGAGGACCTCTGCAATTATTGATGCTCTGTAACGTTATGTGGTCTGCCACTATAAGGCAGAATTGATGATTATGGAATATCTAGGATGGAAGAAACTTCACACACTGATTTGTGAAACGTTATACTTCCACGCTGAAACTCAGGGAGCTCTTTAGAGTGACCCATTCTTTCACAAGTGTATGCTTGTACAGTCAGACTGCATGGCTAGGAGCTTGCTTTTTTCCGGGCCTGTTTTGCTGCCAGTGGTACTGGTCTGTTGCACAAAGTGGAGGGAATAATGAAAAAGGAGGACAACCTCCAAATTCTTCAGCTTCACTTCAAATCAACAACTCGACATAATTGGGTGTTTCAATAGGACGATAATCCCAAACGCACATCAAAACTGGTTTGGCTTCTAGAATGGCCTTCCCAAAGCCCTGACCAAAACCCTATTGAAAATTTGTAGACCATGCTTAAAATGTGCTTTGAGTGCTCAAATACAGTAAAAAAAAAAAAGCAGCTGTATAAGAACCAGTCCATTTACCAAAAGTTGGGTCAGTGACAGTAAACCAACCAATTTAAATGAACTCTACCAATTTTGCCAAGAAGAGGAGTCAAATATCCTGCCAGAGTTATTGCACAAGCTTTTTGATGGCTACTAAAAGCATCTGATCAACGTGCAACTTACTTACCAAGTATTAGTGGGGGTGTATGTATGTATTTGAGCCTGTGTGGATCATTTTGGCCTGTGTGGATTAGAGAATGTCCTAAATGAATTCAAACTGGAGCAACCAAGTCTTGTTTGTTTTTTTTAAAGTCATTAAAAGTGTGTGCTGTACAATCATTCCACCCTGGAAAAAGAACAGCTCAGAGAAAAAAAGAGTGTATGTAAACTTTTGTCAACAACCGAACATCTCAAACCTGGACCCAAAGTTTCTGAGTACTGCCTATGATGGATTAGAACCTGACCACGACATATTGGGCCTCTCACTCTGCCAGGTGGGGTGGGCTATCTTGGAGCAGAAGCAGAAGATGTACGCATGTATATATGTACTGTATGTACATGTACATGTAGTGGAGATCGGAGGTTAGCTGTTTGTTTTTGGTTTGGAAACGAGAACACAGAAACCAACACAGAACCCAGCTGACCCCATCAGGCCAGAGCTTCCCACACGCCCCGGTGGCAGCCACCCCCCTGTACCCAACTGAAAAGTGAAATGAAAATGCTTTTTCACATTAGTAAATGTACTAAACATAGAGGTGGTGGTGGGGTGGAGGTGTTCCTCTTTTCTTAGAGTTGGCATGGGGCCACTGTGGCGATGACACTGAGATAAGTGGCCTTTTTACAGCCAAAAATAGACACAGGCCTTCTCACGGCCGCAGCAGTGCAAGTGTGAACTTGAAAGGCAGTGAAGAGTTTCATGAAGGGCCAGAATCTAAACACATGTAGCAAGCATGTATGTTACTAGGCAACGGTCAAATTTACAGTTAAAAGATTATTGGATAATTTTATTCTTATAGTTTGGCTAATAAGTTGATCGAACCAAGATTCTTGTTCCCAGTCTGAAATAAGGATGATTGATCAAACTACAAAAAAACGACCCTTATTGCAATAAATCAGAAGAACTCTTTAAAGCAACCAAAACACAGAAGCAGTGTGCTTAAACCCTGCAGTGCTTTTATGCTTCAAATAAAACTGAGTGTGCATTCGTTCCTTTGCACATATAAAGGCAAAAATACGTTCTTCAGACCTGCACTTCTGCACTCAGATGATCACACTCTTACTACTCAATCATCTCTGTCATGCTCTAGTGGACTCTGAGGCAACACTCATCTTAATATACATAGATTTCCGTATTGTGGCTGTCCTATCACCAGCTCCCAATGTGACATATTAAAGGTTCACGCCACAGAATTTGAATTTTTTACATCGGAGCATCTTTGTGGGAGGACAAACATTCCTCTGACTTACAGAAATCCACCAGCAATTGACACGGTAGTATGAAACAAAAGACAGCAGAGCTGACTTAAATGATTTGCACAAAGTATCATCACGAGCAGCTGTATAAACATCTCTCCCACTCCCTGCTTCAGGCTGCCTGAGAACAGTCTTCCATCAGGCAACTGTTTCTCCACGTGCCCCTGAACTTTCCTTTATCCCCGCTTCACTGTATTTGAAACACTGTCTTTCTTTTCACCACTCCATACCTCCCACTCCTTGTGGTTTGCCTCTATGCCCCGAAACAGCTTTCATTTATGCTCTGTAATTGTGTCAATGTAATGTTTATATTTATAGGCGGCTGCTGTGACCCAGCTGGGAAGCATCAGTGCGATGCTGCAGGCAGGGTACTCAGGGTCCTGGACTGGACTGAACCAATTTCAGAGGATGCTACACTTGTCACTAAATGTAAAATCACTTACTCATAATTAAAAAGGAAATATTGGATATACATGCCCTAAGATATGCCTCGTCTTCACTACAGTGAGCTTTGAATATTTGAATTTTAACTAAAACATGTTTTATACAACTGAACCATCTATAAAAACTTTGAATTGATCAAACCCAGGAGTCAGAGAGCATGTTGTCCATTTACTTTAATATGTACATTAAAATAAACTATTTACAATATATAAAAATACTCAATTCACAAGGCAGTACATTTCTTCAAGACACAAATCTTTTTGCCAAAAATTGCCCAGTCCTTTGTCAAAGAGGAATGTGAAACCCTGACTTCAAATGCTACTAGTTAGCACACAGACTCACAGACAGTTCAAGTCTTCAAGGAGGACAGAATGAAGGCAATTTTTTTTTTTTTTTTAACACAAAACATTTTTCTCAAAGCTTATTTCATGTGCCGTTTACACTTACAATAAAACACAATGAACAAAACTTTGTCTTTTGGCCAGTAGAGAATATGGCACTCGTAAGGTGTTTAATAAAGCAATATATAAGGCACTAATGGTAAAAATACAAACTCAAATATCTCTCTAAGGACTGCATTGAGTTGCTTCAGTGGCATGTGCCTAATGTGTTGAGTGGAATGTTCCTTTTATTTTTGCAAAAAAAACCCAAAAAGTAGTACCAGCTACAAAGTTTACACAAACTCATCAGTTTCTGCCTCGTTGCATTTGTTTGCCATTTGTGGTTTACTCGTCATGATTGCACACACACACACACACACACACACTTTTTTCCAGAAGATATGCCTATAGCCTAATGTGAAGGCACATGTCTCGATGCTTAATTAGCACCAATAAGGGCTATAATAATAATAATAATCCTATAAAATACATATAGCTATTGCAGTGCAGTCAACAGCGGCCCCATGGCAGTTCATCCTTTCATGGTACCAATAAATTTAACACTCCTTGAGAGGTACCATAAAGTTGCGTCTACATAATGGCACAGAATCCTCGTGGCTGATCACAGGATGCTCACAGTTCTTTCATCAGGCTGATGCGTTGCATAGAAGTCCTTGTCTATTTTTGTCCTTTTGGATTTTGCTCACATGTGCCTCTTCATATGGAGGGCGAGATGGTCAGAGCGTGAGAAGGCCCGTTCACACAAGTGACACTGAAATGGGCGGTGCCCGGTGTGCTTCCGGAAGTGGCGTGTGAGCTCGTCAGAGCGAGCGAACTTCCAGCCGCAGCCCTCCCAGCTGCAGTGGTATGGCTTCTCTCCTATAAGTACAAAGAACATTTATTATGAGTGACATTAAAGTTTGAAGGCAGGTGCTGACGAGGTGGTTAAATAGCTCTTACCTGTATGAGTCCTGAGGTGTGCCTTCAGGTGGGAGCTCTTGGTGTAGGTCTTTCCACAGCCCGCAAAAGTGCAGGTGTGTGTCGCAGTTCGCTTCCTCGCCCAGGACCGGCGACCCCTCTTTGGCTTGGTTTCCATAATTTCCAGCGGGGAGGAGGGGGGAGTGAGCAGAACCCGCTGGCTGCCGGCCGGCTGCTGCTGTAGGCCAATGGCCGCGTCCTCTCCGAACATGCCCGGGAATTGGTGATGGTGGTGCGCCCCGGTGAAGGTGAACTGAATCCCGGCGTGCTGGTGAGGAAATCCCGCGGGGGCGCTGCGGTGGTGTAGGTGGAAACTTTGCGGGAACGTCGGCGAAGTGGAGTTGCACATCTGGGGCTGCTGGCACCCAGAATTCATCAGGTCGTCCGGACTGAGCGGCGGCGTCATGCTGCCCATCGCTCCCTGCGGGGAGCTTGCGAGCCGCGGCTGCTCGTAAGACATCATGCAGGACACGTTGCCTTCATGTTTGATTTTAGTGCAGCTCTGAGGCACCAGACCCATGACAGGTCCGTATGTGTCCACTGAGGTGGGCTCAGCTTTAATGTTTAGGTGCTTTGGGAAATCCTGAGTGATCTGGAAAGGCATGGAACTGTCCAAGAATCTCCCCTGATTACTGGGGCTGCTCCCGGGGAGGAAGCTGGAATCCATGTCGGAGCGAAGGAGCTCCGCCATCAGGCTGTTATAGGGTGGTGGAGAACTGTTCATGTCTGGCACAGATGTGTAATTGACCGTTTGATGGGGCATCTCAGTGCGCTGCTGTTGCTGCTGATGATAAACGGACACCCCGGAATCCTGAAGTCGATATGAGTCTGCGACCGTGCCGGCGAGGGGCGCACTGTCGGAGTCGGCGGTGTTAGCGAGAATAAACTCAAGATCCAAGAACCTGTCCAGATCCTCTTCATCTTTTCTGCTCAGGCAGCTGCGGTCCATGTCCGGCCCGCTGCTCACTTCGCTCTTCCACTTCTAGTTCATGGATGAGAGCACAGTTCGTTAAAAATGCGCAATTTTCTCCAGCCCGTTCAGAAAACTAATATTTATCATTCACATCAATAGAAATGAACTAGACAAGCACAAAAGTAATCCACAAACAGTGTAAGACATAATTTCCCCATAACTCCACAGCATAAAGTAAAGCGTGTTGCAAATATAAGTATGTGTTCTGATATCGGCAAAACAAGTGCATGAGCTAAGTCACAACATCGCAGTGTATCTATGGTCAGCGCAAGAGTCAATAAATTAAAAAAAAAAAAGCCAACTTACATCTTCCCAACATTTCTCCTTTTGGTTAGAAAACGTAGAGATGGATGGTAAAATTGTCCCACTCAAGGCCATATCCATTCGTAATTATGAAAAGTAAAAAATCTTGACCCTGAGAAGGATGAGCGGAAGAAAATAGATGGATGGACACTTTTTCTGTTTTAAGGAAAATCAAAGTCCGCTGAATTGCCAGAAAGAGCTGCAGGCGCGTCGCGTCTTCTGTTGCACTGCTCCTCACTCAGTGCGCCTGGAAAGAGCTGGTTTTCTTATAAATATCACTGCATACATAAACCAGACCAGTGCGAGGCTGGGGGAAGGAAGCGCGTCCAGGATGGGGACGCTGCGCACCGACCAGCCCTCTAAATTTAGGCTCAGTATAAAAGCCGTGTTTTTCCTGCGAGTCGGAGAAGTAGACGGAGTCAAGCGAAGGGCTGGTGCTGAATGCTTTCTCTGCTTCACTGCAGGCAGCTATTAACCCTCGCAGGGGAAAGAACCCGCCCCTCGATTAAACCTGTCCAACAACTGGCAGAGAAACAGAGACAGAGAGCCCGCCCCCACAACAGCGCTGAAAGACATCATTTTAATTAACACGTAGAAATAATTAACTCGTACAAAAACGAAAACGATACAGAGAAAACAGACTCCACACAGAGGAAGAGAGTTATTACAGGTGCCGTGCGCGTTAGGCATTTGCTGTCGGAGCGCTTTTAAGCACACAAAGAAGACATTCTTTTCGATAATTATCATTCTGAAATGTTTGAATCATCACTGTTTATTTACAGTGTTGCTGAGTAGATCTTACTCGGTCAGATTTTACCTCTGTGAGAACGTGGACAGACAGAGGTGCGTGCGTGATGACAGACTCCGATCGGGCAGTAACGCACTCCTCAGTCCCTGCTCGGGTGTCGTGCGTTCGGCTACCCAGACTTTTTTCGCCGCAGGCTTCGGTGAAAACTTTCTGTGAAACCTCTTTCGAGGTGATAACAAGGCGCTCTCTAGTATTCGCGTTGGCATAGGCAGAGAGCCCAGTACCCCAGAAAGTACCGCAGACCCTAACTTCCTTACATCCATCATTATTAATTTGTAGTATTCAAGGTGGCAGAATACGATCAGAAAGTTGCTGGTTTTAGTCTGAATATTACACACAGAAGCCACGATGAGTTTCAACATTAGACGGTTTTTTTTCTTAGTTTTGATTTGATTTGATTGATTTGTTTTTGTTTTACAATTATTGTTCAGTATATTTTGATGATCTCTTATGCACGCTATTACATTTCTCTGTTGTAATAATTAAAGAAAAACATTTAAGGCACCATTTTATTTGATTCCACGTGCTGTATATTCCCAGTTGCAATGAATTAAAATAGTATTATTCTTTCAATAATGTGAATAGATCTTACCCTAATGTCTGGTGTTCCCTAAGCAACGCCGTATAAGCTCCCACCCCTTTTTAAATTACACTATTGTCACTACAGCTCACAGCACATCATTACACACATAGGACTTTGGGGGGCAGGTGGGTTACCCAGAGGTTGGTGGGTGTGCTTCTGAGTTGACCATACTCACCTCTTCACTGTTGTCTGCCCCTCAATTTTATTGACACCTTAGACATTGAGGGTTTTGAGGGGCAGTGTGGCTGAGTACTGCTGACCAGCTGTCGATTGGTCATGTCACATATGTGCCCTCAATTTTAATTACACTCTAGTTAGTAATAATCATCCTTTCCACCTCATACATCCACATACATCCCAGGAGCTGTGTTGTCCGGGGGCTTTGACCTCTGGTAGGGTCTCCCATGGCAAATTGGTCCTGTTGAGGGGCCGGACAAAGAGCAATTCCAACGACCCCTATGGAAGACATGCCAAGGGAACTGTTTACCCTGACCGGGATAGGGTTATCTGGGCCCCACCCTGGAGTCAGGCGTGGGGAGGAAACTCTAGGGAGAGCTTCAGGTGGCCAGGCATTAGCCTGTGGTGCCTGGTTGGGCGCAGCCCAAAGACAAGACATGTACCCGCTCTCCCGTAGGCCCACCACCTGCAGGAGGCATCGTAGGGGTCGGGTGCCATGTGGCCAAGGACAGAGGCCCTGGCGGGCCGATCCCCGGCTATTGAGACTGGCTATTGGGACATGGAATGTCACCTCTGTGATTTGGAAGGAGCCTGAACTAGTGCGTGAGGTTGAGAGATACTGGCTAGATACAGTGGTGGACAGTAACGGAGTACATTTACTTGAGTACTGTACTTAAGTACAATTTTTGAGTATTTTTACTTTACTTGAGTATTTATTTTTTGGCTGGAGCCTATAGGGCGAGAGGCGGGGTACACCCTGTACAGGTCACAGGGTTAACACAGAGAGACAGACAACCATAAAAAAACCCTGTACAACTGTACATACTGTCTGGAGCTTGAAAAGTGCCACTGGACCTCTTTTTGTTTCTTGAAGACCCTTCACCTCTCATCCGAAAGGCTTCTTCAGAACTGATGAAGGGAACAGACGTCAGGGATGACCACAGGACAAACACAAGGAATCAAGCAGGTACGGAAGAGCCAGTTCCACTAACTCTGGAGCAAACAACGATCAGGCAGCGAACGGCTGCCTTCCTCCAGCTTATAGGTAACCACTGATCTTCTAACAGCCCACAGGTGCGTTATGCATCCCAGATGCAGGAAACCGGAAGGACTGTCCCTGGAACCTGAGGTGTGGCACACACACACACACACACACACACACACACACACACACACACACACACACACACACACACACACACACACAC